>JAINUG010000192.1:910000-1373235 GCA_029706075.1 Aldrovandia affinis | reverse complement strand
CTTTAATCCCAATCAAGACAGGATTCAGATTCATTGAGGTGGAGAGAGAGTAATATAATTTGTAAGTATGCGTACTATATATGTTTTTATTTTTTACATTGACATTGTTTATTGTATATTGTACATTGTTTTCATTTGTGGTGTGCATTTATGGGCCTTATATAAGCAATAACATGTTATTATACTGTATTATAATATATATATATATATATATGGGCTTTTGCTTGATGGAAAATCGCTTTGCCTGACGGGATTGCTGTGTCATACGTGCGGAGAGTTTGAGCGGATTGTTTGTTGCTGTCGGGATATTATTTGGATTGTGTTTTGTATTGTTACTTAGGGTTCAGCGTTTTGTCATTACAAAGGGGAAAAGGATAAGAGATTTGCTCTTAAGGTAAACCTTTGTCACCGTTAGGGGACAGAGAGGGAATTTTCCATTTTTTCCTCGTCTAGCTTCGGAAAGCTTGTTAAAAAGTTACCGATTTGGCATTACACCCAGCTGACGTGAGTTTTTTTGTGTTTTTTTTCCCCCTCAGGAGCAAATTCAAGAGCAGGGAAATATACTATAGCTAACTAGCTTTTGTTGGCTTAAATTTAATTGTTATATTTCAAGCGTTGATCGGATAGCCGTTTCGGTTGACTGCTACTAGCTCTCTTGCTACAGACAACCGGACCGAAAGTTTTCTAATTCGCTTTAAGTGTTGTTTCCATTTAGACATTTCTGCACCTGACTGTTCGGAACCACCTCGGTGTATATTATTTTTATCGACTTGGTGTCTGTTTTGGCAATAATTTGTTCAGACATTATAGTCTGTTCGCGGGAAAAGGAATCTCGCATGGCATGTTGCGTGCCTGGTGCTCAGGTTGGAGACCTCCTGGAACACGTGGATCCACCCCTGCTCCTGGCCAGAGCAGTGGTGGATCCAGTAGTCATGGTCCATGTTGGAACCAATGACATAGGTAAGGGTAGGTTTGAGGTTCTGCAGGACAAATTTACAGAATTAGGATCAAAGTTACGGGGCAGAACCTCCACGGTGGTCTTCTCTGGAATTCTGCCAGTACCACGTGCTAGCAAAGGCAAGCAGAATTTTATATGGAGATTTAACACATGGCTACAAACCTGGTGCAGGAAAGATGGGGTACAGGTTTATGAGGCACTGGGACTCCTTTTGGAACAGGGGTGACCTGTACAAGTGGGACAGGCTACACTTGAACCGGAGAGGTACAGATGCAGTGGGCCAGCGTATGCTCAGGATAGCGGAGGAATATTTAAACTAGGGACTGGGGGCAGAGAATGGAGGTTATGACATTGTTGGGATTACTGAGACATGGCTTGGCGCAGAGGATGAGGATGAATATAATGTAGAGGGGTACAAATTGTTTAGGAAGGATAGAACTAATAAAGAGGAGGGGAGTGACCCTTTATGTGAAAGACAATCTTAATGTGCAGGAAATTCCAGGTATAAACTCATTAGTTTCTTGTGAGGACATCTGGATTAGATTACTGGGAGATCATGAGAAGGGCCTTAATATAGGAGTATGCTATAGACCTCCAGCTTCAGACAGTAACATAAATAATACGCTCTTTGGTAACATAAAACAAACCTGTGCTGAAGGAGAGATGATAATAATGGGCGACTTCAATTACCCCTCTATTAATTGGGAGATAGTGACAGGTCAGGGCAAATGCGAAGAGGAGTTTTTCATGGTCAATGACTGCTTTTTGGTACAGTCTGTTACTCAGCCTACGAGAGGGAAATCAATACTGGATCTGGTTTTGTGTAACAATCCTGATAGAATTTGCAGCACAGAGGTAGGAGAACCACAAGGGGCAAGTGGCCACAGTGCAGTTATTTTTGATATTTTTTGGCAAGTTAAGACAGCCTCCTCTAACTCTAGAATTTTTGATTTTAGACGAGTTGACTTTAATAAAATGAGAGAGAATTTAAGTAATATAAATTGGGTAAAACTTCTAGATTGCAGAACTGTGAATGAAAAATGGACAATATTTAAAAGGGTTATTGTAGATTAGTACAATAGTGTAATGTAGTGTAAATTCATCCCCAAATTAAGGAAAAATAGGATGAAAAAACAGTCTCCGCAGTGGATAACTAAATCTTTACGGGAGATTTTGAGGCAAACAGAGTATATAAAAAGGATAACTCAGAGAGAAGCAAGTTCGATTATTGTAATATGCGGGCTAAGGCTAAAAAGGAAATAAGATGAGCTAAAAGGCGGTTTGAAATAAAAATTTCCTAAGTAATCCTAAGAAGTTTTTTCAATATTGTAGTAGAAAAAGGAGAGTTAAGGAGGAGGTTAAGTGCATTAAGAATAAGGAAGGAACTTTGGTTTATAATAATAAGGATATTGCTAACACACTAAACAGTTACTTTGCTGAGAGCTTTACTAGAGAAGAGGTTATAAATATGCCTAATTGTCTAGACAAGGTACAGAATGTTTTGGAGGACTTTGAGATAAGGGACATAGAAGTACTACAAAAACTTAAGACAAATAAGGCAGCAGGCCCGGATGGCATATATCCCAGAGTACTCAGAACTTGGGGAAATTATATATAAACCATTGACAGATATTTTAATTCAATCCATAATCACTGGAGAAATACCAGATGACTGGAAGCAGGGTAGTATAATTCCAATATATAAGAAGGGGGACCATACTGACCCAGGGAACTATAGGCCTGTCAGTTTAACTTGCATCGCATGTAAAATTCTGGAATGTATTATTAGGGATAAGTTGGAATCATTCTTGAAAAATAATAGTATTTTAAGTGAGAGCCAACATGGTTTTCTCAAAGGGAGGTCATGCCTAACAAACCTCCTGGACTTTTTTGAAGAGGCTACAAAGTGTGTTGACCTGAACCAGGCTTATGATATTATATATTTGGACTTTCAGAAAGCATTTGACAAGGTACCACATGAGAGGCTCATTGCTAAAATGAATTCAGTAGGAATTGCAGGAGTAGTTTCAGAGTGGGTTCATAATTGGCTGCAAGAGTGAATACAAAGAGTAACAGTAGGTGGGGCCGTATCTGACCTCGGTGCTGTGGGCAGTGGTGTCCCGCAGGGATCAGTGCTGAGACCTCTGCTCTTCCTTATTTACATAAATGATCTTGATATGGACGTTAGTAGCAAAATAGTTACATTTGCAGATGATACTAAACTTGGGGGTTTGGCAAACAGTTTGTAATTGACTAAAGTAATCCAAGATGATTTAAACAAAATCCAAAATATTGCTAAATGTAAAGTTATGCATGTGGGAAATAAAAACATTAGACAAGAGTATTTTATGGGATGAGAAAAGTTAGTAGGTGTTCAATTTGAAAAAGACTTAGGAATTGTAGTTGATCAAAGCCTATCTGCATCAAAGCAGTGTGCTACAGCAGTGAAAAAAGCCAACAGGATGCTGGGATACATAGCAAAAAGTATTGAGCATAAATCAAAAGAAGTTATGCTAATGTTATATAATGCCTTTGTCAGACCTCACTTAGAATACTGTGTGCAGTTCTGGGCACCGCACTACACGAAAGATATAGAAGCTCTTGAAAAAGTCCAAAGAAGGGCAAATAAACTGATACCTGGTATGAAAGGTAAAAGTTATGATGATAGACTTAAGGCACTCAATCTATTTAAGCTTAGCAAATGGAGACTTAGGGGGGATTTGATTGAGGTTTTTTAATTCCTAAAAGGGATTAACAAAGTGAAATACCAAAGATTTTTTAAAATAAGTGGGGTCAGCAGAACAAGAGGCCACAGGTGGAAATTAGTTAAAGGCAAATTCCGCACAGATATTAGGAAGTTTTTCTTTACACAGAGAGTTGTCAATGCCTGGAACAGCTTGCCAGGTCGGGTAGTAGAGGCAGAAACACTTGGGCTATTCAAGTCCAGGCTAGATATAGTACTAGATACTCTTTAGATGGGCCGAACGGCCCGTTCTCATCATTATGTATTCTTATGTTCTTATGTTCTTATATATATACTGTATATATTCCCAGTTGATTTGTAATTAGTTTGCTGTGCAGTAATGACTCTTTGAAAAGAAAACAAACGATACAAAGATCTTCACAAGAACATACACAGTGAGTGCCCCCATCTTTTATCTTTTCCCTCCATCTTCCCTTTTCGCCTCATCTTCCCCCTCATAATCCCTTCATTCTCCAAGGTTATTTGCCTGAGCATGAGGGATGATTCACCTGATGATCGCACCAGGATCTTGGGCAAGAGGGAAAGACCTTGAGAATTTCATTATTGTTTTATTGCTATGCTTACCGGCTCTCCACATGCGGCTCTCGTGGTTATGGCGAGCGCCGTTGTTTTAGTTCGATGCGCATCACGGAGCTCACCGTCAATGTTGCGTGCACTTCTCATTATCGGATGCCTTGTGGCATGCACAGTGGTTATTTTGCAACATCCTTGCAAGTCTTTCTGGATTAAAGCATCTGCCAAATAAGTACACAAGCAAACAATTGCTTTTAACAGGGAGATTAATAATAATATAATAATACATGCCATTTAGCAGACGCTTTTATCCAAAGCAACTTACAGTAAGTAGTGAATGCATTCATTTTTCATGTGTGGTCCCGGTGGGAATTGAACCCACAACCTAAGTGTTGCCAACGCTGTGCTCTACCCACTGAGCCACAGAACCAGATTAAACAGGTGACACAGCATGTGGAGATGGAGGCGTAGCCTGTTTTCCCTTGCCGTGATAACAGTATATTTTTTTGTGTGTTTTCTCTAAATGCAGTGGTTTCCGCCTTCCTTTGGGCGGGGTTTCATATTCCCACATACCAAACCCCTGTTCAGTTAAGAGTATGCAATATTAGACCATGCAATGCCAAACGTGCTACATACGTCCCGGAGGAAGAAATAAATAAATTAAACATTTTGAACCAAGCAACATTTACTTTGATTAAATGCTGTTACTCATAAAAAATAATAATAATAATAATAATAATAATAATAATAATAATAATAATACAAGTGTGTCGTTTCAGTTTTTTTGGGCGGTGTTAGTCCTTGGGTGAAAATGTAGTTTTCTATTTGTTTTCATGCATATCATTAATAAATATTTACTTGCTTGGCACACACCTTTATCCAGGGTGAATTTTACAACTTTATAACTATGTACATATATATAACAATCTTGGTTAAGGGTACAGCTGTAGTACAGAACAGGGAAGCCGAGTGTCTTGCTCTCTGCTCCACACCACAACAGCCAGAGGTGGCTGTTTTTCCCATATCATACAAAAGGGCCAGGTGGGACCACGCTCACCACTTCAGAGCACTCTGGGATCTTGAATCTGAGCTTTAAGCCTTGGGCACCTTTTTCTGTTCCTTGTTAAAGAAGTGTACTTCGTCAAAAAACAGGTCACATTTTTGATTTTCTGATGTTGTAAGGAAGGTTTTATAAGGTCGGCAACTTTAGTTCAAGTGAGACTTGCTCTCTGCTTTGACTTTTTTTTTCTATCCAAACAACACTGACTGCACAGATTGTTGCTTTATTCAGAACCGGAAGAGTTCAATAAAATTGAAATATTATTATACTTATTCTTTTTGTCTTGTGATAATCCTAGCAATTCACATATTCCCGATACTATTCCACAAGCTCACCTCTATTGTAAATGTAACTTCGGTCTTTGTTTTATTTTGAGGGTAATGGTGTGTTCATATTTTTCTGATGACTTGGAATTGAGTTAGAGCATTCATTTCAATACTTTCTGTTGGAGAGGGGATTTTCAGTTCTCATTGAAAGTGTATTGGTTTGTGTATTGGTTTGTGGATTTAACACTCGATGGAAATGCATTGCACAGTATTAGCATATAAACAAGGTAATTACTTAATGTGCTATAATCAAACACAGCATCCACACAGACAACTAATGAGCGAAACAATTAGGTCTGTAAATAACATAGCATTGAGATGAGTTTAATGTCCCTGCAATATTCATTACATAACAAAAGGAAATGAATTCAAATTTAATTGCTTTGGTGATAACCCCGTTTTGCTGGACTTTTACTATTTTATCATTAGATTGGGAGCAATAATGTACTTATTTGAGATGGACTCAGTCTTATAATGCATAAGCAAAAGAGATTTGGTAATGAAAGCTGTAAATCATATCACATTAAAAATGGACATTTATGACCAATTAGAATGGAGATGGGAGATGAAATGCCTCTCTCTTTCGCCATGTTCATGAAATTACCCGTCACTGGGTTAAATGACCAACTTTTTACTGGCAATACTGGTCACAGGCAGTGGATCAATCAATAAGAAATTATAATGCACATTATGGGCCCACTCAGATGAAACAGCTTATGGAGTTTACAGCGTCCCTGTCCCATAAAAGGAGGTATTGAAAGATTTTATTTTATTCCTTTTTTTTAGCTTGTAAATGGTAGCCATAGCAACACCCCCAGGAAACAGATGCAGGACAGCTTTTGAATGAGCCTGGTTCAGGGAAAATCCTTACTGTACAACTGGGAAGATATTGCTCTGCATAGGGCATTGGGTCAGTTTTATATTCCTAATCGCTCTCCTACTGTAGATGTTCAACTGAAGTCATTATTTCCAGCGGGAGACACCTCAACTGGTATCTCAAGTATCATTAATACTGCTGATATTATTTTCCCAACTACTACAACTAATATTATTGCTGCTGCTGCTGCTATTACTACTACTCTTACTACTACTGCTACTACAACCACTATTACTGCTACTACCACAGCAACAACTACTACTACTGCTGCTACTACTACTTAGGTTTAATCATTTATTTATGAATGATTCATTCATAGATTTGTTTCATTATTTATTGAATTTTGAGAGTTACGGTACCTATCTTGAACAAATAGGTTACATTCAATTAATGTGAATTTCTGACAACTTAATGTAAAAAGCTATATTAATATTAGACACAGTGAAACTTTATATTAATGTGAAATTATTAATGCTTAATTAAGTATTCATACCTTCATTATATGCCCATAAAAACGCATTTAGATTTTTATTCCAACATTAATACATATTAGGAAATATAATATTTAGAAGCAGGCCAGGTCTTCCAGACTCTGACATCCCGCACAAGATTACAGTATATACTGTTGCTATATATACTGTTGCTATAGCCTACTCCCATCTCAAAATTCTCAGCAGTGAGTTTTCAGGCTACCCTGGCCTCATTAATAACACATTTCAGGTCCAAAATTATTGAGACCCTCGATTAAAGATGAGCAAGAAAAGGTTGAAAAAATAAACAATACAGGTTATGGGCTATATTGTATGCTCAACAAATAGTAACATTTTTATTATTTTATTCTAATGCAATTGTTCAGAGAAAAATATTTTCTTTGACAATATAATAAAAATATATCAAAAAAAGGTATGTCACATTTACGATCTTAATAATTATTTTAAATAAAATAAAATAAAATGATTTTATTTAAGGCAGGATCAGGGGTGTGGGGTTTCCACACAGCTATGATCAATAACAAAACCTCACATACAAACTAACATATTTTTGTTTGGGGACTAACTAACAAGGGGAAGTGGGGGAGAAGTCTAATCAAGCCCAATCTTGCTCGTTGTAATCTAGTAGGTAATCTAATAGTCAGTTTCCAGGTCGGGGCTCTCAAATGTTCGATGGTCGGTACACAAAATAAGTTTTCAAAACAAACCAGGTCGTATCCCGTAATCCACACTAATTCGCTTTTTAACATCACTCTATCTCTCCAACGCGTTTCCCTCAAGGTACATTGCACCAAACAGTTGTCGATGCCTCGCTTTCATTTCCTACTGCCCATTCAGGTAAACGAGCGTCAGGTGTATCTCTTCCACTCACAACCCTGAACAAGGCACAGCGGTTGAGCCAGGGTGCCACCACATACCTCCCTCAATTACCACTCCCCAGGACTTCCTTCAGCCAGTTGCTACAATACATAATGAAAATCCAGGTTTTAAACCTTCATTTACATGAAGGCATAGTTTTGACACAAAAATAGAAGTGATTAGCAAAACGTTTTTTAAATTCCTTGTATTTCTCTGTAATTACAAAAAGAGTACAGCTTCCAGACTGTAATATGTAGGCTAACTATACAGCCTACGATGTTAGTCATCATGAGAATTCAACATCTTAACTTCCACAGAAAGATAACCCAATTACATGATGTAAACAAATAAAGTACTCTGTCTTGTCTTCTATTATTCAATAACACTAATCAAACCTGTGGTCAAGATGACACTTTGTGAAGATTCAGTCTTGCAAGAGTATGTCTGTATGTGCAGGATATATGTCAACAGGATAGAAGAATCATTTGTGGTTTACACAGTGTCCATCTACGGGCATCTACATTCACGGCCCAGATTTCCTCCTTGTGAATTTCAACTATGAAACATAATGACATGAGAAAGGAATTGCCTTAGCGGGAAGAAAAATAACAGCACTTCATTGAGTGTTGACGATGAATCAGTACGATTAATTTATATGCACAGTACTGTAAAACTATGTCTTGCACACATTGGCATTCAGAGAGAGCACAAGCTTAAGGAACATGTGATTCATTCAAAACAATGTGTCCTAAATTATTATTCATTCGGTTTGAGCAACAGGACCAATTTCATTTGCTAAGTCTTTTCTGGATGCCTTCTCTGCTTTTTAAAAATAATATATTATTAATCTTCATTATCTGGTGAGTTATCTTAACTATCTGATTGGTCAAATGACATGTATTCACTGCTTTTGGTATGAATAAGTAGCAACTGTACTGTTACCCTCACAATGTGGTTGTTTGCATAGAAACCTATATTTTTATTCGCCAACATTCAAGTCCGTCAGTCTGTGATTAGTCAAATTAAGCTTCCTGGATACATTTAAATAGTACATATGAACGGCAACGTTTGCAGTCTCTGTAATATCAGAAACAGCTGTTTTTGTATAGTTCCTTTATCTCTTGATCACGAGAAAACATCTTGCAGCCCCTGTGGTTTCCAAAGACTCCCGTTAACCGTGGGCATCTGACATGGTGTGCATATGGAGAATGGCCCTCCACAGGGCCTAGACGGGGCAGCTGACAGCTGGCACTCGGCAGACGGACGACGCGGACGTCTGGGCGCCTAGCTGTCGCCGCACCTTCCAATCCCCGCGCCGTCATTTGTGTTCACGCCGTAACGAGTGTGAAGACGTCTGAGCGCTGAGAGACTCGGAGCTGTGAAACACGACGCTGAACCAGACCTGCGCCATCTGTGCCGTGATCACGCCGGCTCCCCGAGAGGAAATGAAACCTCGCTCACCCACCTGTAGAGCCCCCACCCCCACCGCCAGAGTAAACCATGCTTTCTTCCCTTATCTGTCCATGGCTTGTGGGATCGGCGCTCTTCACAACAGGTGTGGTCCGTGTCTCACGATATTACATTAACATAGTACATGAATAAATATTCAACTTCACCAGCAATATCAATTAGCCAAACGTGGCAGATTGAAATGCCGCAGGTTCAGGGTTTAGAGTCTAAAGTGCATTAGCATAAAATATGAGTCAACTGTAAAATTGTATTTTGCATTTCAAAATGACCATAAATTATGCGGTTATATTAATGACGTCACCTGTTTTGCCGTGCTATCGATCACGGAGCACGTGCACACGGATATCAATTATCTACAAATCAAAAAATACCCAGCCTGAGAATGCTATAAGGTCTGAGTCTTTATATCACTCTACTCTTACACAGCTTCTGTAAATTGACATGCAAATGTGCACAAAAATGCATCCTCTGTATCAGTTTACAGTACAAGTGTGATTTTAAAGCAAACAGCAGATTTCACAAAGTATAAGCATTAGTGCATAAAAGCATCATTTTCCAAGCTTCACCAAGGAATTCATTATGCTATGAGACAGCAGTCAGTCTGACCGGAAGACATTCGTACACACACTCTCACACACATACACACACGGACACGCACATACACTCACAAACACACACACACACACACATACATACATACATACAGACACAAAAACATTTTCTCTCTTACACATACACAGTGATAGCAGAGGTTTCCTGGAGGATGTGAATGGCCAGCATTGGCCTGCAGGGACATTTCTTTCTCTCAGCATTAATTAATTCTTGCAATTGTCAATGGCAATGACTCAGAGAACACTCACAATAAATTGCAATCCGAGTACTTTTTTTTCCCCCACTTCAAATGAATGAAACCATTTGGAAGTCTGTTAAGTGAACTGGCCTTGGATATCTGAGAGTCAAATTAATTAATTTAATTTAGTTTAGTTATTTGCTTTTTTACTTGTTTTTAATTTCATTTTATGTTAAATACCAGGATAAATAGTAAATCCTAGAGGGGAGGTTTTATTATAAGCCCTTTGGGGTTTCTTACCTCTCCTGCACAAATTTGTTATGCTTATTTGTTTCGTATACTTTGTTGTATTATTTTTTTTTTTTGTGCAAATAAACTAAACTAAACTAAACTAATTCAAACTATTTAAGGAACAAAGTTTTCTTGTAACCACCCACAATACCAGAAGGAGTTGTCTGTTTTAAGCCAAGATTTGTTCAAAATATAAAAATGAGTACATACATTTAAAAAGTTGTGATAGACATAAAAACAGGTATATAGACAGACACATTAATGTTCTTACATACAGGGGTTGTACAGTGGTAATGAAGTCATATACTCACTGAAAATAAAGAAAAACCACATTCAATTCTGTTCTGTTTCCCTGGAACACACCAGTGTATCACTATTCCCAAATTTCTCGCTATGTGCTGAAATGTATGCTATGCGCTATGTCTCTCTCTTTCTCTCTCTCTCTCTCTTTCTCTTTCTCTTTCTCTCAATTCAATTAAATTCAATATGCTTTATTGGCATGACAAAAAGTACAATTGCATTTCCAAAGCTTGGTGGGGAAAAAAAGAAAAGGAACAGGCATCAACATGCAAACAACATAATAACAATCACAAATAAATAATCACAAGTTAGTTAGAAATATGTGTGTGTGCATGCATGTGCACACATGTGTGTGTACATATGAGCAAGTGTATGTGGGTGTTTGTTCTGCCCCTTAGGCCATGGCAGGCAGCAATAAATTGTGCTGTGAGTATATAGCTCTCTCTCGCACACACTCTTTTGGTTTGAGTTTCTCAAAGTCTGGCTGCTGCCTTAATCAACTCTGTTCCCAAACTTTGCATAGCACAGCTTCAACAGACTGGTGGTAGTCATGGCAACATATCCCCAGTCCGTTGCATGACAACTCTCAATCATAATGGTGACTGTACAGCACATTGCTCTTTTTAAATGGACACAGTCACACTCTATGTGATTATGCTATGTGTTTTTTAGAACCAGAAGCCATACTTTAATGTTCCAGGAGAAAGTATTGTCATTAAATCATTGTTGAGCTGGAGGAAAACCCTTGTAATGCAGTAAATTAATCTTGATTCAGTCTGGGGAAATTACCCTTAATCACTGCTGGATTTCTCAGGCTGTGAAGGTGAGACGTTTTTAACACAATGTCTCAGCTGCCAAGACCTGTCTGGAGCTAGCCTTTTCAATGTTGAGCAAATCTACTGTTCAGTGCGCAGTGTTTGGAGGAAAGTTTAAGGATTACAATGGTTCATTGAGCCCAGACCATGGGCCTGTTCTTCTATGGGTCCTGATAAGTCATTCCACATGCTAACAGCTGTCGATGCACCCTGCAACCCGGATAAAGCCTGACTGTGCCAGTGTCTACTAGGACTGGGAATCCCACAGGTCAGTGAATGAAACATCATCTCAGGAACCTGTTATGTGATGGTCAGATGCTCATGAACACACAGGAGATGTTATTTTTCCATGCATCTTTTTCTTCTAGACAATCTTGGCATTGCAAATTCATGATTGCAGGCTAGTCACTATGCCCAAACCATCACAGGATTGGCCCTAGGCTACGTCTTTAGCCGACCGTAGCTCGGACTCCACAGTGGTGGGACACAATTGACCTTGTGCAAAGGCTAGGGTTGGTTTTAGCCAGCCAGGGTTGCTTGGGTTACCAGTGCATTAGCTCCTCCCACCTGCGTGTCAGACACCCATTAGGGAGTGAAGGGGGGGGATGATATTGAAGGAAGGGGGGAACTTTATTGACTTATTGAACTTATTATCTGGTGAATGTCAGGAGCTGCTTTGGCATTGCCCTTCAGCAAACGCATGAAATAAGAGCAGGGCAGTTGGGGCCCTGACGGTCTGGAACACAGGGAGCTCCAGTAGAATTTCCCTGAAATCAAAGTGTTGTGGAGGCCCAGAGGCCCAGAGAGAACCAGGGGCCAAGGGTCACAGTCCTAATGGGCGCAGATCAAACTTCCAATGGAATATTTTCAGCCTCTGGAAACAATGCTCATGGAGAGGGTGAGCAATCCATTCAGCCAGCACACACACACACACACACACACACACACACACACTGTGTTGCATAATGCATTTTACCATGAAGTCATACAGAACCGTACAGCTGTCACACTTGCATGTGTCTTAGTGATCAGGCCATTACATGTTTGCCGGCTTCAGTTTTTTCAGCCAATCTCGTCACCGCTGTCTCACCGATTTGCGGGATTTAAAAGCCAGTAAATAAAGATTCCAAACAAACAAATAAATTATTTGTATTTTAGATGGCAAGATGAACTCATACCTGAGTAGAACTAGTTATATGTGTCTTTCCTTCGTGATTCATCTTTAGTGAGAAGCCAGCTGGCAGTTTAGTCTGTTCTGACTGAATTTTTGAAGAAACAATGCTGTTGAGGGCTTTTTCACTTCTTTGGCTGACAGATCACGTCTTGCCATATTTTTAATGACAAGACCTACCAGGGCAGCTAAGAGCAATGGTGTGGCTAACGAGGGCCGACTAATCAGTGGGAGGGAGCAGATCATGCTGGTGAGCTGTGCAGATTGATTCTGCCTGCTAGGCCTCACACCTTCATGTCAGTGTATCTTGACTTTGTGTGTGTGTGTGGGGGGGGCATGCATGGATTTATATAGATAGATTTAATAGAAATAGTATAATAATAAATATCCCAGAAAGGGACATTTGTTTTGCAATAATGCAGGCAAGCTTTGGCATACACATATAACCTAACATAACATACACATACAACATAATACAAAAGACATGACATGAATATATAAGACATGAGGTGTGGTAAAGTGAGGTAATTATGTTTTTAAGTCCTTGTTTAAAAAGCTGGTGCTAGTTGGGATGAATGATTTGCATGCCCGGCTTGTTTCACAGAGGGGTGTTTTGAACCTTTGGCCAGAGGGTAGCATTTCATACTGGTTATTTATCGTGTGGGTGGAGTCATGTATGATTTGTTTGGCCTTGCGGATGGTCCTAATTTTCTAAAGGGATGCTCTGTTCTGGCATGTGGTGCTACAGACTTTACAAGCTATATTGACTATTTTGTTTATTTTATTGGAGCTGCTTATGGAGTATCAGCTGTAACAGCCGAGGAAACAGAATGTTAAAATGCTCTCAATTAAGGTTTTATAAAACAGGTGCAATATGTTGTTGTCCACATTGAATTGAATTGAATATGTGTGATTAGCATCAAATTAAGGAAAAAACATACACCTACATGCTGCTGCTGACTTTCCAATGAGACCTTTTCAAAAATAATTGTTTCCTCCCAAAACCAATTTCTTGAGTTGGGTTGTCTTCTGTCGAGAACTTTGTGTTTACAATCCCAGCAGTTGCCCCTGGAGAAAACTATATTTAAAAAGCGCTTTGAGGTTTAGTAGTTTTTTTTCTCCTAATTTTGAGAAGAAAAAATCACTACACAGACTTGCCTTCAGGATTCATAAAAATGCGGCCAGGGGTCATTTCAGATACTTCACTGTACCAATGTATTTAAGTGCATGCTGTGAATGACGTAAACAGAAATACATTTTCACCAAGGACATGGTGTGCTGTATGGCATGTGATTGGCACAGAACTCAGCCATCTGAGGGATATTAATGTCAAAGCATACAGCAAAAACTGTGCAAGAACAAACTGTTGCTGCCAAGTGACAATGCAAGCGCAACACGCTTGGGAGAGTGAGGCTTCATGAAATCGAAAATGTGCAAACCATATGCTGTAGGTGGTGAAATGATTGGAAGCTATCATTGAAGTGTGAAGAGCAAAACCTTTTGATTGGTTCAAGTCAGTGATTGACAGCTCATTGTTTCTTCACCGACTACTCTGCTACTCTCTACTACTCTCGACTACCATTACCAGCTGACTGCTACCTAAGGATGAAGGATAAGGAAAGAAATAGAGTAAATTTGCTTTCCATTCATTGGTTGCTGGCATGTACAAATGGCTCCCCTATTGGTCAGAGGCTCCAGGCGTTAAGTGCCCTCGAACCACTGCAAGTCAGGCACAGCCATTTTGATGATTTTGCTTACAATATGGTATGGTTATTGTTGTTTATTAGCACTTAATTGATCAATTAAAGCAGTTGGTTACACAGTCAACTCACCTCATATGGTTTCTTGTCTCTAAATTTGTTGCTGATTTTAAGGTGAAAACAATTAAAAATATATTTTATTGAGCAAGTATTTTTTCTCCAAAAATATGCATCACAATTATTTACACCCCTAATAATGATTAAAAATAAGATCCAATAAACAACTTTTTTAAGTTCATCAATCTTAGGGAACTGCATTGCCATCCAATGGCTTCCTGTTTCACCAGGGTATAAAAATGAGAAAACACACATGTAAAGTCCAATTGTCATCCATCACCATGGAGACAAGCAAAGAACCAGAAGAAGAAACAAGATAAAGGGTTGTTGACCTTCACAAATCAGGAGATGGTTACAAACAAATAAATAAACAAAAAACTAAAGGTACCACTTTCCATTATTAGGCCAATAATTAATAAATTTTAAACCACTGGAACAGTTGTAAACCTGCCTGGTAGAGGACACAATTGGGCTGGCAGTGTGGTATAACGGTTAGGGAGCTGGGCTTGTAACTCAGAGGTTGCAGGTTCAATTCCCAGTTGGGGCACTGCTGTTGTACCCTTGAGCAAGGTACTTAACCTGAATTGAAAATATCCAGCTGTATAAATGGACTGTATGTAAAGAAATATAAACTGTGTAAGTCGCTCTGGATAAGAGCGTCTGCTAAATGCTTAAAAGGTAAAATGTAATTGCATCTTGCCCCTACACGCAGTGAGACAGATGGTTTGGGGGTAAAGAAAAATCCAAGGGCCACAGTTGGAGATCTACAAAACTTTCTTGCCTCTTGGGTACACCAAGTCTCCAAATCTACCATCAGGCGCCTCCAGGTTTGTTGGAAGGTTTGCCAGAAATAAGCCTCTATTGAAGGCAATCAACAAAAATGAGCTAATGGGGTTTGCTAAACAGCTAACAGCTAAAACTTTGATTGGAGCAGGGTGTTGGAACCAAAATTGAGCTTTTTGGCCATGCACAGCAGCAGTGGGTTTTGGTGTTGGAAGAATAATATCTATGTTGAAAAGAAGGTGGTGGTGCATTTTTTATGTCATGGGATTATTCTGTTTATTTATTTATTTATTTATTTATTTATTTATTTATTTATTTATTTATTTATTTATTTATTTATTTATTTATTTATTATTTATTTATTTATTTGTCCTGGGGCTCTTGTTAAAGTCAATGAAATTATGAACTCCACCAAGACATGTTGGACAAAAACCTGGTTCCCTCTGCCAGGAAGCTGAAACTTGGCCGCAAATGGATCAGCACGAGAGTAGGTGGCATAGCGGTGACACGATAGGCACAATTGATGATTTTTAACTGGTGAGAAAAATATGGGAAAAGATTATTACCAGCTATACCAGCACTGTATAGTAGATATATTATGACCATGGATGCCCATCACACATGAATTACTGTACTGCTCACTTGCAAACATCGCATTCAATATTTAAAACAATTTTTTTACAATTTTATTTCCGGGCCGAATGATCCGCCTCTTCCGAGACAGAATTCTACCACGGACGCCTTTACCTGCTCCTCGACGGACTCGTGCCGGCTCACCCTCCCCCCTCCCCCGGAGGTGGACAGCCGAATGCCGCCTCCGATCGGGGCTGACGACCAGGGCCGGTCTGGTAGAGACGCGGGTTTTGAACCGCATCCCTGACAGGTAGCGCACACCACACCGGACCAGCCAAAGTGTGATGCGTTAGACCGCTACGCTATCCGCCGCCCTCAATAATTGTTTAATGCAGAACAAAAATGTTATTGTATATTATTGTAAAAATAAAAGGGAGCAACATCATAATTGACATACATAATTACATAGTGTATAATCTCACCATCACGTACTGTAAATATTTGGATAGTGGATATTGTGTATGTCAACAAAGAAGTTTTGGTTATTAAACAACTAGCTATTTTGAGACAATGGGATTGTTTTGTTAGCTGTGCACAGTGATTCTCTGTCATCTGTCAGTGGTTCTTCCATGGTTACTGAAATATCCAGATCTCAGAAGTTTTCTGTGTTTTTTTTAAATGTACAGTATTAATTAACCCCTAACATAATTCATACAAGTCCAAGGATAATAAAATGTATTATATCAGGGTGAAATATACTCACAGTTATCACTGAACATTTTGCTACATTTTGCTATATACAAAATGTGGCAAAAAAATAACAATAGCATCTTGCTTACTCATAAAAATGAATGAATACATGGACACAGGATGTGAAAGGACGGAGATGGTGCAATCGGCATGCAGCACACATTGTAAACAGCTGGCCAGGGCCAGCGGGACTGAACGAGTGGCACAGTTTGTTTCAGACCACACAGCATTTCTTCTCAGCCCTTCGGAAATCGTTTCAGGGAACTGGGGAACGATGGACCGGGCCATTATTTTATTACTTTATTTTTATCCATAATATGGATTTCAAAGATATCTTTATCAACCTTTGTAGGAGGGCAGCATTTTAAATGTATGTATGGAGAGTATGTACTACACAAGGGCAAATTTTATGGATTGCATTGTATCTCTCTTATTCTCTCTCTTCTATGTATATGCAGTACAAAAGCAGCTGGATAGTTACTGATGCAGTTTGGGTTCAGGGCTTTGCTCAAGGGTACAACATCCATCCCCATACCCTTAGTGATCCCCTCTGAGGCCACTTCCTCAACTAGTGACCCCTTCTGAGGCCACTTCTTCAACAAGTGATCCCCTCTGAGGCCACTTCCTCAACTAGTGACCCCTTCTGAGGCCACTTCCTCAACTGTTGACCCCTGTGCTGATAATGCTGGCAGTTTTTTGTACACCTAAACCTTTCTGTCTACTTACAAGGGCTCAAATGGTTGAGTGTCTCGGTTGGGTAATGGAGACTTACCAGGGCAGCTAAGAGCAATGGCATTGCTAACGAGGGGTGACTAATCAGCGGGAGGGAGCAGATCATGCTGGTGACCACCGGTGTGTTCTGTGCAGATTGATTATGCCTGCTAGGCCTCACACCTTCACGTCAGTGTATCTTGACTTTGCGTTTGCATGTGTGCATTTGTCTGTGTGTGTGCGTGGGGCCCGGGGGTGGACAGGAGTTTATGAATTCTGCATTTGCAGCGTGGATTTATTTGTGTGATTAACATCAAATTAAGGAAGATACGTTACACCTGCATGCTGCTACTAATTTTCCAATGAGACCTTTTAAAATATAATCGTTTCCTCCCAAACTAACCAATTTATTCATGAAGTCAGCAAACTCATTTCTTGAGTTGGGTTGTCTTCTGCCGAGAACTGTGCGTTTGCAATCCCAGCTGTCGTCCCTGGAGTGAACTACATTTAAAAAACACTTTGAGGTTTAGTTTAGTTTTTTCTCTCCTAATTTTGAGAAGAAAAAATCACTACACAGACTTGCCTTCAGGATTCACGAAAATGCGGCCAGGGGTCATTTCAGATACTTCACCGTACCAATGTATTTAAGTGCATGCTGTGAATGACGTAAACAGAAATACATTTTCACCAAGGACATGGTGTACTGTTCGGCATGTGATTGGCACAGAACTCAAGCCATCTGAGGGACATTAATGTCAAAGCATACAGCAAAAACTGTGCAAGAACAAACTGTTGCTGCCAACTGGCAATGTAAGCATAACACGCTTGGGAGAGTGAGGCTTAATGAAAGCAAAAATGTGCAAACCATATGCTATAGGTGGTGAAATGACTGTCAGCAAGACAACGATCTATAGCATACCTCAAAAATCATAGTTTTTCTCTGCCAGACCGGTCCTGGCCGTTAGCCCTGATCGGGGGTGGCGTTTAGCTGTCTGCCCCGGGGCGAGTGGGGAGGTTGAGCCGGCTCGAATTCGCCGTGAAGCACGTAAGGGTGTCTCCAGAACGTGGGTGGGCGAATTCCGTCTCGAAGGAAACAAAGTTTGCTGCCCTCTGAGAATTAGCTTGCCTCGTAGAGACGAACGGCGAACTCATGTGGGGAGGGCAAATCGAAATAAATAGAGGTTATGATTGCCCACTAATACATTTTAAAAAAAAAATCATAAATGGTTATCTGATCCCAAAATTACTATTTTACAATGGCCATCTCAGCCTCCAGACTTGAACCCAATTTGTGTTTGAATTGAACAAGCAGTCCAGAAGCACAGATCAAAGGATCTTGTATGACGGAATGGTCAAAGATCCCCCCCAATGTTCACCAATCTCATAAAACACAATAGAAAACAACTCAGTAGTGCTATCCTTGTGATTGGCCACCCCAGGTGCCACCCCAGATGCTAAACTATGATTGGCTATCAGTGGTATAGCTTTAAAAATTAAACACAGAAATGTAAGACACTGATGCATATCATTTTTAGGAAAAAAGAATATTGCTTGTTAAAATAGTAGAAGAATTCTCTGAGCAATTGTATTAATATAAAATAATAGAATGTTCTTTTAAAAAAATATATAATATAGCTCATTACCTGTATTGTTTTTTGTGCAGTCTTCTTTGCTCATCTTTAACAAAGGTGTGAATAATTTTGGAAGGTACCATACATGCAAACATATCACTAGGGCATCATTTACAACTCCTATAAATTTGCCTGAGATTTTTTCTGTCAAATTGTAAATTCAAATGTGTGTGCTAAAGCCATTATTAGCCTTAAATTGCATGAAACAGCCATATCCCCAGTGGGAATATGAGGGGTTCTTTGTGTTTATCTGTTACAGCCCACCAAACACAGACGCTGGCTTTCATTTCTCTGTTTATTGACTTGAGAGAAAAAAAGAAAGAAAAAAAAACATTTCACCTTTTTTCATGCTGTTGAAATAAATCTGCTCTGTCTTACTCATGAATAAAGCATGGGCTATCACACATACATAGACAAATAATTTCCATGGAAGTGACACACAAAACGCTATAATTACAATATCAAAGTCAAATCTGCTCAAATGGTTCAACATATCCTGGCTCATGAATTAGTTTCAATTTAATATGAATAGCATGAATGACACCATTTTATATATATTTGCCAGAACAGCTTCAATGCGCCTTGGCGTAGATTCTAAATGTGTCTGGAACTCTATTGGAGGGATGCAACACCATTCTTCCCTGAGACATTTTGGGTTGAAAACGATGTCTCAGGCGCTGTTCCAGAATCTCACGTAAGTGTTAAATTGGGTTTAGATCTGATAACTGAGATGGCCATGGCATATGTGTTTCAATGCTCATCAAACCATTTAGTGGCCACTCATGTCCTGTGGATGGGGCACTGTCATCCTAGAAGAGACCATTCCCATCAGGATACAAATGCTTCACCATAGGATGAAGGTGATCACCATGCTGGTGGCTTTATAGTTATTGGATCCCTTGCCCATTAAGGATTTCAGTGGACCTGAAAATGCTCCCCACACCATAACAGAGCCACCAGAACCTTTCATTATGGGAAACAAGCAGTCAGGCCTGTCGGTTTCTATTGGCGTGCGTGACACATGCACTCATCCACTTGTTGAGAGCAGGGTGTAGGATGACTCATATAGAGCACTGCCTGTGTTCTTTGTACCAACTTACTCACAAACATGCATTTTTACGTGTATTGAGGTGTTTATGCAGCAGCCCGACTTACTATCCCTGTGTGAAGTTCTCTATGGACTGTACCTGATGAAACTGCCTGCTCATGCCCTAGATTGATGTTTAGCAGTCAGCTGATTCAGAGTTGCTGTTTTGCCTTGCGTCTCAAACCAATGCACAGACATCACATTCGAGGAGTATGTGCCTTCGACCACAGTTGCCCCTAGTTGATGATGCCTTTCCTTCAGACTACCATGCCAACATTACCTTAGCCAATGTCCCTCGTGAAACATCAGCAAGATGAGCAGCACTGAAGCTCCTTCCAAACGTGCCCCAACAATGACCCCTCTTTCAAAGTCACTGAGGTCGTGTCTTTTAGCCATGGTAGCCAAAATAATGGGCAACTGGGCATGCCCAGAATTTTTACACATGACCCTAAGCATGATGGTGCTTTCAATATATTTTGTATTCCTCATTTACTTAAGTTCTTCCTTTATTTTGGCAGTTACCTGTAGATCCTAAGGTAAACAGTGCCATTAATCAACCTTTCCCAGTAGTGGTAGTTTAATAAAGCAGGTTGCAAATTGAACATTGCATTACATTTTTCATGAGAGCCCATTGTGTGCACTTGGATCCTCTCTCTTTTTTGTGTTTGTCTTTGGCCATCACTATTTTATATGGGTTCTACAGCCCAATCAGTAGCCTGTAGGACTCATTTTTATCCTGATGGGTGTGATATCTTCCAGAAAGACAATGCCCCCATCCACATAATTAATTCAACATATGATTCTGTTCATAAGCATCAGATGCATTGCATTGGGTGTTTATAACAAAAGGCTAATTTCTAACACTTATACACAAATTGCATACAAGAAAAGCATGGAAAAAAGAAAGTCAAAAATAAATTCACGCACAAACACACACCATACATCCACTATATACAGCAACATTAACAAAGCAAAACACAAGCAACTGTAAATTACATAATAAGAGCAACCATTGATACTTTCTTTTTTTAAGTTTATAAAAAAGTTCATAAGCATTTAAAAAACATTATTTTGGTCTGTTGGATGTATTAATAAAGCCTGTCCTTCTACAATTAAAACTTGCAGCTTGTCAAATATGATCTAAATAATTGAATATTTATATATTACCATTATTATAGCACTGATGTCATAATAATAATAATAATAATTATAATAATAATAATAATAAGTGTGATAGGTTTGTTGTTCTCTATGTTCTCTTGTTTAACCCCCCATCTCACTCTCTCTTATTAACAAAGCCGATCACCATAAAAAAACACGGGGGAGTTCATTTAACAATGAATGTTTTATGATGATACTCTTGAGCAGGGTACCTAGGCTAACCTATGAGTTGCCTCATCAAACAATAATAATATATAAGGTATAGCCTGTCCATAAGAACATTGCACAACATTCCAGGTGTGAACCTTAAATTATTTTCAAATCAAGATATTTAAAGAGACGAAATCTCACACTAAACTGAAAAAAGGTTCCCTTTGATCAAAGCAGACGTTCAGTAAACGTTACTATTAAGAGGAAATTGGAAAGCAGAGATTTCACGCCCCAGGGAGCTGGAACTCTGCTGATGTTTGGGTTGTTCCATATCACTAGTCATGCACTGTTTTTTTTTGCGTTATTCCTGCCAACCGATTCAACACAGCTGTCTCCACACATATAATTTTCTCCACCGTAATATGCAAATTGTGTATCCTCGTTTAGCCCCCAGTGTCCTTCATTTAAAGTAGCCAAAAAATGTTCTTTCCCCACCAGAGACCTGCGTGCTTAGACAAAAGAGGTCGGTGGTGTTACTTAGTTGTACCGAGAAGTGAATCACCCAGAACCAATTAATCTTTAGTGTCAGGACGCCCCAGGTAACGCCGACAAGAGAGCAGTTACGCATAATTAAATACTTGTTTAAAAATATTCCATTTTAACATATTAGACAGACGAATTTGGTTTCACACATTGCGCCAATGTGTCCCCATGTCTCTACGTCTTATTTTGCGCTGGGAAATGAAGGACATTGACGGGGACTCACCAATCGATCCAATCAGCTTTTGGCCTTAACTATAACTCACGTTTAAATGCAAGCGTTTTATGTACAACCAGTTTGGTGAGTTCAATAATAATCTAATTTAATTATGATTTGTTGTTGAATAAAATTATTAGTTGCATTTATGCGCATGCCAAGGTTTAGGAACCATTTTCGTTTAAATCCACGGGTTATTTTAGGAACACTTTCCGCGTAAATCCGCGGGTTATTTTAACTTTTAAGGCTGGCATTCCTGTGCCTAATAGGCACAATTTCCAGTCGTAGCCTACTTCATTATGAAAAAAATGGGAAATTAAGCATGAATAAGGTGTTATTGCTGTGGTTAAAACATAATCACTTATTTATAGTTATTAATTGCGTTCAGTGGCTGAGACATCCTTGTGCAGTGGCCCTGAAGTAAGAAAAAAGGAAGTCTTCAAATATTTTCTAATTGTGAGTAACCCATTTTGAAGACGATTATGGAATCCCGGTCTAAGTGAGTAGGAGCCACGTCGACATTGATTGGATCAAATTAATGCAAACGTTCAGAACATAAACATTTAAGGAAAAGTGGTTTATTAAATACCACAAGTTTCTCTTTGCGTCCGTCCAAAGACAAGCCCGAGCGCCAAGTTAATGCTAATGGAATCATGTCGCCTTCTCCAAACTTAATATTATTAGAGTAACACATGACTATTTTTTAATTTTTTAATGGGTTAGAATCTCAGGCGAATCCAGTGTCCTCTCTGTTGCTGAACAGAGCACATTGCCTGCAGGCGATACGTGTTGTCCACATCCCCACCATTGCTGCTCTACGAGTCTCTGTGGCTGTTGTCAGGGAGCCGTGATAAAGCCAGTCCCGGAGCCATAACTGAACTGATACTCGAGCAGTGGAGAGTAATGTTTATCCTGCCGGGTCACGTCTGTTTGACGCTTATTGAACAGGGTCGGTTTGAATGTTAAATCTAAATTTAGCCCGAAAAGTAGCATCAACCTAATCACAGTTTGCCACCAAATCAATGCGCCATTCAAAGTGAACGTCACGTACGTACTTTGATCCTCAGTATTGGATGATCTGTAATCTCTGACCTAATACAAATACGATAATTTGTGCAGTAATGTCAACGTCTGAACGCACTGGGCCTAGCGCACTGTAGCTACCAAGGCAACCAAAATAAAGATTATGAATTGAATTTTGCGGTGGATTGTGGTAAGGGGGTTCCAGTTTTTCACAGTCTTTTTGGAAACCTACGGATTTTATTAGGTTTATGTACCTCCTCATTCTAAACGCCCGCATGTGCTATCCCCTAATCCGCTAGTGGAGTTCCTCGTTGATAGAAAAACGCAGTCTGGTCCACTGTTGTAAAAAAACTACACACTTACTGCATGTTGACGTTGCTTGTGTCACTACGCCCTGGGGCTATGCATGTTCATGTGAAGCCGAACACTTCTCAGTGCGTTCGCTATGACGTAGCCATAAAGAGCCACAGGGATTGAGACTGTAACTTCAGCCCAATAAGGTAAAAAGGCGCTCACTCCACTTTGCAGGAGAACACTGGATGGATAGCGACAGCGAACAGGTCCCCCTCCTGCAACACCATTATAGCTGCTACAAGTCAATGAATAAACCTAATAACCACTCAATGGAAACTCTCTCCATGCGCGTTTAAGCGAAGATGCGCGTGGCACGCAGATGACCCGGTGTTCAGTTACTGTGCGACAATGAGTGGCATTGGATTCATCTCACTTACTAACGTTGCTTTCCTCGTACATTTTTCTATTTCCTGAAGAAACGTGTGCGTCATCATTATCCTTCGCGCATTTGGCCGTTTAATTGGATCATTAGCTTTACCATAGTAAAGTGTTTTTCCCGGACGTGTTACTGGACCAGTAAGACATTTTTACTCCGGCTAGATCGAGGTACAGGAACGAAAACACAAGTTTCGTCTTTGGTAATATCCGCCTGCCTCTGCTTCGCTTGCCCCATCATATAAAAGTTAGTGGTGGTCTGGATCTAGGCTGTAGGCGGACGGGAGCTCTCTAAAGCGGGCACTGGTGACTTGCATGCAACCGCATTCAGAACAGAACGGAACGCGGGTTTTTACATGTTGAAGACAGTACTTGTTTGTGTTTGGAGACATGCGTTAACGCCTGCAGTGGAGATGGCGGGGGTTATATACTGTGTTGCCTAACGGTTCTCTTGGAATTTGGCACCTCTTCGACAGCGAAGTTTTCAAGAATTGTGGATTATAATAAGCGTTATTCCTTGTCAACTATTGAGTACAATGCAACGGTATTCAGCCGTTTACGCTGTCGGAACTGCAGCGGAGTGCTGACTAAACGGCGAAGAAAATTATAATCAATTTATTAACTAATACGAGTTTGGTAAAAGGGCTTAATTGTTTTCTGCCTCACCACAAAGGGTTCCTGTTGGATTATCATGAGTGTTGGGCACATTTTCAGCGTCCTGATTTTATTAGGTGAGTGAGACTACATTCATTATGGAGAATCGTTTGTTGGTACGATATAAGACGAAACACAAGGACATTTTAAGTTTCAATTCATTATTGTGCATTAACTTAACTAAGTTCTTCTTAAAAATATTCCATTGCGCGGCAGAAGAAAATGTGTCGTTTAATCACAGGTAGGTCAATGGAAATCGCACATTTTCTTTCCAAGATAAAGACTGAACTGATTCTATTCTTTCTGGCTGTTCTTTCTGAACACGCGCCCAATAAACCGCGCGAACGGAACTCAGCTGTATGAGGAAATGTGCAGAGTAATGAGCGAAAGACGCTTTTGACGATTTTTAATTCGAAAAGTAAAACCCTTTGACGGGTTGTTCTAAAAACTACAGTGTCATACGCAATTTGGTATGAGACAGCGCTGCGAATTAAGTGGGGAGGGTTTTAATTTGCATTCAACTGGGCGCGACGCACCGGGTCTATTACGTTTGGGACAGAACACTGGGTGTAAATTAAAAAAACAGTACTGACGTAGTCAGTACTCGGCGCCTCCCTGTTTTCACCTGAGCACACACACAGCAACGCACATGCATGAACACAAACACACACAGACATCCTCAAATACCCACATGCACAAATATATACCCACACGTGCACAGAAATGAGCACACACACACACACACGTAACAAAAACACATACACATACTCGATATTGGTTTGTTCCGAATACTGCGTAATATAGTCTGTCTCACAGCAAAGCAGTTAAGTCAATACAATACATACAACAATACAATACAATACAAAAAGCTCTTATATAGCGCTCTTCTTGCGAACAACGCAGGGTAAAAAGATAAATAAATAAATAAATAAATTTTAATTTTTTTAATTTTTAATGTATCATTTAATCATTATTATGCCTATAATAAACTATATACGATTAATCATATCCTTATAATCCCAAACCTACATTAATACTTCGGTGTCTTGTTTTTCCTGGAGTAAAGTTGAATACAGACATGTAGATGCAGAAGATTGAGATGCTTGTTTGTCTTTTCTGAGTTGGAGTTGACAAGTGTTTTTCTACCTGAGTTCTTACAGGGAGACAGAAATGGCACATTCAGCAGTGCTTTTGTTAGCCTGTAGGTGGCGCTTGCGTTCAGCTGCTTGACTCGATCCTTGAGCCCAAGGAAAATATTGTCAGGCAAATATTTTGTCCGAAGGACTACATTTCATCTTTGGTTTATTCTTTATTCATAATTATTGACAATGATGTGACATCTCTTATGACACATGGATGCAATCGCATGCACTACAGTGTCTCCTTCAGTGTCCTCCCGGAATACTTTGACTGATTGCTTTCAGCAGGAAAAGGAGCAGGTGGTTCATTGTGTTAGATTCAGAATCAACACGCAGGACTCAACATGAGATTATTCCGCTCGCGACGGTGGGATTTAATTAACACCCTTCTGAATATTTAACAGCGAGAAGCAGAGTCTTTACTCTCTGCCTTTGTTGCTCGTGAGATTTCGTTTTTTAGGCTTTGCTTTGGGTTATATCATCTTGTTATTCGACTCTAATTACACTCAATTAAATGATACAAGGCCTTTTGACTTTGAATGACATTAATAAAATAAGTCACAAATATCTTAATTAATGTATGTGAAATTCTAAGAAATGCCTGCATTGTAGGCTATGTCCAGTAGCCTTGCCAACTTTTTTTTTTTTTTTTTTTTTTTTTTTTTTGAAATTGGCTGAATCCTCACTCATTTCGAGTTGTGGGAAATAGTTTTGGCAGATGTTTTCTTGAATAAAACACACTGTCTTTGTTAAAATAGCAACACTACTTGAGCAGAAATAACCATGTTTTTGTAATTTTAGTGATTAATTGGTTGTGAGTGGCCTGTTAGCAGTTTTGACCTTTTTTTAGGGCATTCAAACTGAATGGTTTTGGCTGTACAACGTCATGGTTTTGACCTATTCATTTTCATTTGGGTTTGGGATTTTAAAACAAGACTTGCAGCCCTGATTAAAATGCCCGTCCACTCGCAATGGACTTTCCAAATTCCTTTTTTATTTGGGAAAGGTAGTATCACATGATTTGAGCAAGCCCTACATGACATGGGCCCTGACAACTCAGTTCATCATTTGCACGTGAGAATTGCTCTCTCTAATGGTTTTCATTTGCTTTAATGCGCAATCATAGCCAGTTACTAAGTAAAATGCTAGAGTGAGTTTTTTGTTCCTCGTGAGTGCACGATTTGCACGATAAATTGTGCCCTGTTCCATGCATACAGTCATGAAGATATCATTTTTTCACTCATCATCAGATATTCTCATGTTCTTACATAAATACAATTTAGGGAAGTACATTTCGCCTGCCTCTCCATCCATCCACCACCACCACATAATGACATCTTTTCACCAAACTAACCCCCCTTGCCTTCCCCGCCCCACAGGAAAGGTGGTTCCCTCCCTGGCCAGCTCTCCCTCTCTCTTGGTGATGGGGACACAGGGCTGGAGGGTGCCAGTGGACTGCGTGAAGGCCAGTGACCTGTGCAACCAGAGCCCCCAGTGCAGCTCCCGCTACCGCGTCATGCGCCAGTGCCTGGTGGGCAAGGAGAGGGCCACCATGCTGGCCAACCGCGACTGCCAGGCGGCGCTGGAGGTGCTGCAGGACAGCCCCCTGTACGACTGCCACTGCAAGCGCGGCATGAAGAAGGAGCTGCAGTGCCTGCAGAACTACTGGAGCATCCACATGGGGCTGGCAGAGGGTAAGGGGCGGGGCGGGGCAGGGTGGGGGTGGGGCTGGCAGAAGGTAAGGGGCGGGGCTGGCAGAAGGTAAGGGGCGGGGCTGGCAGAAGGTAAGGGGCGGGGCTGGCAGAAGGTAAGGGTGGGGCTGGCAGAAGGTAAGGGGCGGGGCTGGCAGAAGGTAAGGGGCGGGGCTGGCAGAAGGTAAGGGCGGGGCTGGCAGAAGGTAAAGGGTGGGGGCGGGACCGGGCTGGGGCATGCTCAACCTTAATTTTGTATTTATATATACGCCATTTAGCAGATATATATATATATATATACGCCATTTAGCAGACGCTTTTATCCAAAGCGACTTATAGTAGTGAATGCATACATTTTCAGTATATGTGGCCCCAGTGTATTGAACCCACAACCTAAGCGTTGCCAACGCTGTGCTCTACCAACTGAGCCACAGTTGGTGGCATTTGGGTGGACGATCACTTTAAAGAAAGACACAAACACACGGGAAGTGAAAGTTTGTGATTGATATGAGCGAAGGGGAAACAGCGGTGAAAGAAGCAGAGGGAGCCCACGCGGTTTAATTGATCTACTTGTCAGTTGTTCTGTGGCATCCTGTCGTTGCAGAGAGAAGTGCATCGTATCAACAGGTTTTCACACATCATGAAGTAAGATACAGTAAACCAAATGACAATCATTACATTTGTACTCCAGATTTTCGAGCGCTGGGCTTTATCCACTCTGACATCCACAGCTGCCACTATCTTGTCAACGAACATAAACACTGTGTGGTCGTACTACTCATGCGCCTTATTAAGTGGTAATTGAATGATTAACTGAGATGATTGGCGCAATTCATTGAACGGTTGTTTGGCACGTAACTTGAAATCGACTCCCCCATCGACCCCTGGGTGGTAGAGGACTGAAACACATGGTAGATAGCGATCCAAGATTTTCTCCGGCCGCTAGTTATGATGAATGTAAGCTTTCTCACTGCTCTGTGATTGGTGGGCGTGTCCATCTCGGTGTCTCTGCTTCCGAATGAGCCGTAATCACTTCCCCTCAGGTTGTTTGGCAGCACATTTTGGCTCGTAGATGGAAATACAATTGAGTCTCATTCATAACCATTGAGCTTGGCGTTTGTTGAGAACAGCAACAGAAGGCCCTCGCGATACAGCCAATCAGAGAGAGGGAAAGAGACACATAGTGCAAGAGAGAGAGAGAGAGAGAGAGAATGACCTCTTAAGCTCGGGATTTCAGTTGCGATCTGCCGACGCTTACTCAAGTAGCGAAGGTCCAGTAGAGGTTCTCTTCCGTCTGGTGCTGTGTGCACACGGGGACTAACCGCGGGCCCCTCGCAGATTTCACCCACCCCTCGGCCTTCCCACCGTACTCCAGGGCTGCTCAGAGCCCAGGGCACGGCGGCTCACACCTCCAGCTCTCCAGTCTCATCCGGTGTGCTGTCCCGTTTTATGCTCCCTGGCGACAGCCTCATTAAAATCTTTTGCTGGCGATCCTTTGTTCTCTGCCCCACTAAGGTTGTTTGTTGTGCCAGCAATCCCAGGTTTCATCCATCTGTTTGGAAAAAAAGCAGGTTACGTTTGTACAACACAAGGGGGAGAGCAATTATTAGTGCTTTTGCCCAGCTCAGCCACACCAACAAAGGTATATTTATAAACACGGGTTTAGCAGCCAATTGCTGTGCATGTGGTCTCCCTGAATCTACCATGTCTGTCCTGAATAGAATTAAATAGGTTGGGGGGATATCCACTGTAAAAGTTCTCTTAAATGAATACTCTAAACCTGGAAATGGGGTGGACACGGGTGCTGTATAATACATATTTTAGTTGTGATTATGTGGTGGTACAGTGTCAGCACACAGGTGAACTTACTAAACTGTACTTGTGAAGGAAAACGTACGACTTGCATTTATGTCGCAGTTAAAAGTTAAGAGCAAACGTTGATTGAACCCAGGCACTAAGTCAGGGAGCTGTCCAGCCGAGTGGTGCTGAAACTGCACATCTCCGTGGAGCCTCTCTGTCTACATTCAAAGATGAGCCGCATTCAACATGCAAGACCGACAGACCGACTGACTGCTGTGTATTTGCACACAGCTGGGAAACAAATTGCAGCCAGTCCAGAAAGTGATCAATGCCTGAGCCGTAACGGTGTGCGATGTGTGCCTCTGTCTACCTCGTCACCTCATGTTCCCTTCTATTCTCGACTGTAATTAAGACCAGGGAACTAACCGGGAACTGTGTTTTTCAATTACCCAATGCCCGTGCCAGGGGCTCCATTTGCGGCTTAAAGCTGAAATTGGTCTGGTAAAAACAACAGAGAGAAGAAGGGAATTCTGATTCTCCCACTTGCTGCAAAATCAAATCCTCTCACTTTCCCCCTAGGGAATCACATGTCTACTTGCCTGCCATGTTCTGAATGTGAATGTGCTGCCAGCATGTTTGTGTCTCAATACATGCATATTTACCACAGCCAAAGAAAGAATATACATCTCAACGCACAAGCCTTTGTGATGGTCGATATAATCCTAATAGTCCCCGTAGACAGACGTTGCCATCCTAATAGTCCCTCTAGACAGACAGACGTTGCCAATCCGACTAGTCCCCCTAGACAGACATTACCATCCTAATAGTCCCTCTCGACAGACATTACCATCCTAATAGTCCCCCTAGACAGGCATTATTCAACACTCTGGATTCCCGGTATAAAAAAAAAAGCCATTTGTGCTTTGAATCACTGCCAGCGATCACATTACAATCACAACAGAGAAGAATGGCCAACCGGCATGAATGCGCTGCTAGAGCAGGATGTGAAGCCTGGAGCTCGGGGTGTTGTGGCCCGGCGAACACCTCAGCCAGACTCCCAGTGTCCATTAGGCCAGATTTCCCTCGGCTTCAGGACACATTAGCATGAGTGGGACTTTCAGCGCGGTCGATCGCATGGGGTCACCGTGTACAGACCGCTCCGGACTTCAACTTCCATCAGCTACGCTTGGACGGACACTGCCTCGCAAAGTCCGTGTTGGAGTGATGTTACGGAAGTACACACACACACACACACACACACACACACGTATACACGCTATTCCATTGCCACAGATGCTCATCCACTCATGTCATCCATGGGAAAATAGATGATGCCCTTTCCTGCAGTTTATCCAGGTCCCCTTAAAGCAAAGCAAAATTAATGAAAGCCTTTTCCTCTGGTCACAATCTCAGCATGGAGATCATTCTACTGTTTCTCCTGCGGCGAATCAGCAATGATGAGCTGAGGATTCCTCGCCTGCGTGTAACCAGGCCTCCACTGACCTGTGTCTCCCAGCACCGTGAGCGCCGTCTTACCTTCCAGAAGGAGAATTTTAATTAACTGGGTTTGACTGAGCTGGTAACTGAATAGTAATGTAGCCTGGATTTGGCATCGCCTTCCATCCGTGCGCTATTATTCCCCCGCGGAAGGAATAGGCTGTTGCTTGACATCTTCACATCCATTATGTTCCAGCCACTTATTCTGAAATCCTCATTAAAACACAGGAGGACAGCAGTCTTCTGCACCAAGGCCACTGAAGTTGCAGGGATGTCTTAGTTACGGGGAATAAAGGTTCCCCCCTGCCCCCCTCAGGCAAATTCTCAAAAAAAAAAAAAAAAAACACCCAGGAGAGGCATATGGAATCATTCAGAATTAAATTAATGTTAATATCTGGAACATTGTCAAACAGAAATCGGGCCCTCGCCTCGGCTCACAATTGGGCTTTTCCTCGAGCGCACACATGGCGGGCTACGTGACGGAGGAGGGGATGAATCCTGCCTCTTGAACAAAACGGTTTACTGTGTGATTTCCACCTCAATGAACTCCAAGGGAAGCTTCCACTCAACCCTCGAGGCCCTGCATGCTAATGATGTGATTCTCATGCCCGTGCACCGTTTGTAGCCACACGAGGCACCAGGATCACTGCTCATACTCAGCGCCCCCCTGTCAGGGAATATGGTGACGTGTCTGTATCTAATGGCTCAAATGAAGCCTGAACCCTGAACCATGGGGTGTAATGAGTGGGGTGGACCAATGATTGGCAATATGTGATCAAAAATATTAACTGAAAGAAGAGGACAGCATTTTGGGTTTGACGCACATCCAAGTGAGGCCTGTGCCCAGCCTCTGGACTCGTTAATGTAAACAGGACTTCGCATGGTCGTGGTCGACTAAAACCCAATCAACCCGGATGAGAGAAACTAAATGGAGAGACTTAAAATAAAATTGAACACAGCAATTAAGATATAATAAGGAATCTGGTGATTAGCAGGAGAAACAAAGCAGATACAGAAATGATCCCCTTAATATAACCTTTACAATATGTGGAAAATGACCTCACCAATCTCACCTCACCTCATGTTTATTGTATTTGTGTTGACATGATACCTCAATGATTCACTGGATATCGTCTCAAGCAGTTCAGGGTAAGCAGGCGTACCTCGCTTGAGAGTGCATTGGTTGTATGTCGCTTGGGAATCAAACCCACGGCCCTCGGCTCACAAGCTGCACACTGGTTCTGCACAAACGGGCACCTGTTCCGTGTTGTCACGGTGAACCCGCTGGCCCCACTTGTGCCGAAGACAGGGGTGTTCTCATTTGCTTCGCGATGCATGGTTGACTTCTCATTTCCCCGGAAGACAGGGCTAGAAAGGAACGGGGAACACCGTTCTACAAAACCATCGCCGAAGGTCTCAAATCACCGAGCGCAATTTATTATTGCGTTAAAGGAATAATCATACGAGAAGCAACCATCCAGGCAGGATTGAGTGTGGCAGGTGCGATGGATGTGCAGGTTTCACAAAAACATATTATGCGCTGTCAGGTAATATGAATGGGTGCAATTTAAAATGTAATAAAAAAGCAACTGAAATTGCCGCTATTCTCCATGAGAGAAAATGTAATTTGTTTCACTGAGACATTATCCTCATGCAGAGAAATGATCACAGTTAGGCTACGTGTTAGTTGGGAGTAAATATATATATATATATACGTATATAGATCAGTGGGTGGTTTACTCAATTCTTGCGTACATATGGTTTATAATACAAATTTGTTTCGTAGACCAAAAACAAGTTGGTCCACTCTTCAGTTAGTCTCCATATACACATACGTACGTATGTATATATACATATACGTATATATATATACAGTAGACTAAAAATAACAAAATAGATCATATAATGAGTAATGAGGCATATTTTATGCTGAAAAAAATCAGAAAATTATATTATTCATAATAATGCATTGGCACGAACCACAATCGAACGATTCACAAATAATACGGTTTTCGAACGGTTTTCCCAGAAAAATCTAGAATCACATATATTCACACCCATGTTATCAGTACTTTGTGGTTCCTCCCTTGGCCATTATAACAGCAAGTAGATGCCTTCTGTAGCATTATACGAGGTTATGGAACTTCTTGGGGGGGATCCTCAACCATTCCTCCATGCAGAATTGTTCTAGTTACTTCAGATTCTTGGGTTGATGTTTGTGGACTGCTTTTTTGAGTTCAAACCACAAATGTTCAATTGGATTCAGGTCTGGAGACTAAGATGGCCACGTCAGGACATTGGGCCAGATGCAAGAACCACTTTTACACACAAATTCTTTCGTAAGTCACTCTGCGAGTGATTTACGAGAATTTGCCGCATTCACCAATTTTCTCGTATTTAGAATTTTCTCTTAGGTACGAAAAGATTTACAAGTGGTCTAGAGCTGTCGTACGAGTCATACGTACAATTTGCCTGCCGTTCTCCAAAGCAAAACAACTTTGTTTTTGACTAATGGAGTCTATTTCGTTGCTTAGAAGAACTGTTGAGTTTGAATATATAAATTACATGATAAATGATAGAATTCATAATGTATAATCATTTTGAGAGTATCCTGTTTGACAATTGTAGGCCTATATTTGACTGTTTTCTTTTCAAATTGTAGGATAATATCATTCATAATTAATTTATATCATTATATCATTATCATTCGTTTCAATTGTGGCTATTGAGGCTATGGTATAATACTACAATATCTTGGAAGAGTGCGCTGATATATTTGCAGAGACAGACGAATGGCTAGTGTCGCGTTTTCGGTTACCACGGGCTGTGCTTCGCAGTCAGTTGTTGTCCAGGGGGATATCCGTTGCAACACCGGACAAGGCAACCTCGCCAATTATGGCACGTACAGTACCAGTCAAAAGTTTGAGTACACCTTCCATCTGGACTACGGCTAATCGGGCACTCCTTCATTCTTCAGCAAGATAACGACCCGAAACACACCTTGAAGTTGTGCAAGAACTACCTGGTGAAGGAGGAACGTGAAGGACAACTCAAACTGATGACCTGGCCTGCCCAGTGTCCAGATCTCAATCCCATAGAAATTATATGGGACGAACTGGACAGAAGAGTCAAAGCAAAGCAACCCACAGGTTTCTCTGGGAATTGCTGCAGGAGAGCTGGGAAGACATATCGGGTGATTTCCTGTTGAAACCTATTAACCGAATGGCCCGTGTTTGTGAGGCTATTATCACGGCAAAGGGTGACTATTTTGAGGAATCCAAGATTCAATTTTCAATATAATTTTCTTGAACATTTCTTTGATGTTAATTTTGTTCATTGTTACATGTGCTTTTTGTCATTTTAAAGTATTTACAGAAACGTATACGGTGTAAAGCATTGTCAATTATGAGATAAACCTAGTTTCCAGCAGGTGTACTCAAACTTTTGACTGGTACTGTATTCGCTCGTCGGTGTGTGTAACGGAGACTTCCTCCTGACCCCCTCCTGTTGCAGTCATGCATCGCCTTGTTTTCGCGAGACTCCAATTTCATATCACACCATTTATTTTTATTTCTGTGATGCTACGGGCAACAGATGATACTGCGTTAACTGCACAAGTATTTTTTCCCCACTCCTTGGTTTTAACAGGCCCCTTAATCCCACTGTTGAAGCTCTTAAATAGTATGTGCTTTTGGTTACTTATTTCAAATAGTAGTACTTCAATCTCCGAGCTCGTAAAGTCTTCCTTCTTGGTTTTGTTTGGTGAAAATGGGGTGGGACGCCTAACCTTATATAGCATTATTGGGGCGTTAATTATGCTAATTCACAAATCACATGAACGTGCACTCATTTAAGAAGACATAGCATTCAGTTTCACGTTGTCATTTACGTTTGTTGAATCTGACGTGGAACACTCGTAGAAGTCACCTCACAAAAAAAAATACGAGAAATATATGATAAAAATATTAAAATGTTCTTGCATGAGTCCCATTGATCTTAGTTTCTTTGGACATATGTTTGGATCGTTGTCTTGTTGGAAGGTCCATCTGTGGCTAAGGTGTAGCTTCCTGGCAGAGGGAACAAGGTTTTTGGACAAAATGTATATGCTGGAGCTCATGGTTCCATCTATTTTAATAAGGGCCCCAGGGCCTGTGGATGCAAAACAACCCCAAAGCATTAAAGATCCACCACCATGTTTCACCATAGGCATGAGGTGCTTTTCAACATTACTTGCATTCTTTGGATTCCAAACATATCACTAATTTGCATGTCCAAAAAGCTAGATTTCTGTTTCATCTGACCACAAGATAGTTCCAATTGTAGTTCAGGGTCCGTATGTATCAAATATCTTAAAAATTACACTTAACTCACCTTCTAATAGCTTACTTTGGAGTGAAATCATTCTTTGCTTAAAGTGGTCGGTAAAATGTAGTTATCAAGCAGCTCACACTTTCTCATAGGTAAGTCTTTAAATATTCACAAGAGTAACTCTTAAGTGTGTTTTTGTGACAATAATGCAAATGAAAAGATTAAGATGAGGTAATCAATCCTCTTCCTCTTTGCTGAAATTGCAAAGAGGAAGAACCAATCTGTTTTGGGAAATTCTGTATTCTTTGATGGTCAATACAAGTTTCCAATAAAGTTAAACAGACCCTCATTATAAAAGCTGCCTTGTTGCCTTGCAGATGCCGCTCACTGGATGTTTTTTGTTTTTTGCACCATTCTCTGTAAACTCTAGAGACTGTTGTGTGTGAAAATCCCATGAGATCAGCAGTTTCTGAGATACTCACACCACCCTACCTGGCACCAACAATCGTTCCACGGTCAATTAGCCACTTAGATCACATTTGTTCCCCATTCTGATTTTTGGTCTGAACAACAACTGAACCTCTTGACCATGTCTGCATGCTTTTATGCATTGAGTTGCTGCCACATGATTGGCTGATTAGATAATTGCATTAACGAGCAGGTGTACTTAATAAAGTTGACACTGAGTGTATAACTACTACATAATACATATACAACTATGCCAGGTGTTACAAGGGGTGTCACAGTTTTTTGCCACTACCCTTCTGATGGTGGATTGTGATGGTCCCAAATCAAGTAAGAAAATAAAATTAGAAAAATGGCAAAGGGGATGAATACTTTTTATACCCACTGTGTGTATATATAAAGAGAGAGAGATAGTGAGTCAGATTTCAGGCTGCGCTTTGAGGCAAATCACTGACTCCGCAAAAACTGATTACACCGAGCTTGCAAAAAATTGATAAAATAATCCCGCTCCTTGCTTTGTGCGACTGCATTATTACAGATCAGTTGAAGTAAATGAACTACAGAATGTGCTGAGCACAAAGATTGATTAACGCTGTACTCTCTTTACTCTTTACTCATTTCTGCATTCCATTATGCTGTGAGCAGGAACAAGACAGGGGGGTCGTGATTTCTCATTTGATTGATATCGCTTTAAAACAGTGGTCTCCAACTCGGTGCCATGGAGGGCCGTGTATGTATGATTTTCATCACAACCAATACCTTTGTGAATTTTTCTAGTTGTATTGAACATCAACTACGCATTCAGCCATATGCATGTACCTTTGTGAACCGTTCCAATAATGGAACTAATGATCTAATCAAGAACAGAGGCTGGAGTAAAAGCTGGCACATACAGGGATTCTGAGGCAATAAGAAGCTTCTTCTAAAACCTCACTTTTTCTGTCTTGTAGTAGGCCTGTTTTCGCAAACATCAGTAGAATTTTCTCTTTTGGTCAAAGACTGCCCTTACGGCAGGGCTGTTGCTCGCTGCCTGCGATCACATGTTTGAACCCAGTCAGCGAAACAACAGGCTTGTTGTCCCATTATGACACGAGCCACGAGGCAGGAGAGGAGTCACAGCCCACCAGAGCTGACATTGTTTACTCTGTGCTACTTCATGAAAAAAACAGTGCTCAGTAGGGTTCCCACCGATACAATTGTTTTTAGCATTTTCAAATCTAATGAATCGTGTTGCTCATCTCCAATGCCTAAATTTGTTCCGCTGTGACAATGCATCAAACAGTTGTTTTGCTTTCCCTAATTACCTCGTTACAAGCAAAACAACAACATCAACATGGAATCCAATTTAATGGCAAATGGGAAAAACACAGAGCTCACCTGTAATAGGCAGTGGGAGCATGGCCAGACAGCAGTCAGGTCAGGGTTAAACCCCTTCCCATCTGCCTCGCCAGAACACCTAGGTTTCCTGACTTGGCCAATCACATCCTGATTTACAAATAACTTTTCCTGTTTTTAATACCTTCCCTTTAACTTTTCCATATACGGACTCAGCAGAATGTTCGACTGAAACTGGGGGATGGGTCAGTGTGTTGTGTGAGGTTTAGATCCCAGACAGGGTGTGTGGCATTGTGGCAGGTGTATCCATTGTGCTGGTGTGAGTGGACAAGAGAAAACTGACTGTGAATCATTATTTCCCTTGACGTGACATGTTAGTTATGATTATAAATTATATTATAAATGTATATGCATAGTATGATTAGACAGGTAATAATAATATAGTTAGTTATCATTTACATCATTATAACTAAAATGTAACAGGGCTGGCCTTGTTTCACATGTGTAATTATTTCTTATATGCTGTTACATATTAATAACTGCTTGTTACCAAAGTAGTTATAATATAACTACACAGGTATAGGTGCAACTGTAATGTAAAGTGATACCATGTTGCTAAAGCATACAAAGGGTTGAAGATTGAAAGCTTTGCAGACCTTTGTGATTATGAACCGCTGTGAATATGAGATGTCCTCAAATCACTTTATGACGAATGCAGCAACTTTACTTTACTTCTACGTGATAGCAAGGAACCTCATTACTAATAAACCAAAGTGGGAAATTGAAAAAAAGATCATAAAGGAAAGTTGTAAATACACTATGCTTTAAAGCTCATCTTCAGAACCTTTCCCTCTGAACTGAGGCAAATGTACCCTTGTAGTTATTTAACATTTGAACTAGTGGGGGGAATACAAATAATTAATTATCCCATCCCTGGAGGAGAAGTATCTGCTAGCCCTGATTAAACTCATGTCATTAGCACAACCCTGTTGGTGTAGGTCAAAAGGCAAGACAAAATGTATCCACAAAATGAAGTTCCATTAGGTGCAGACTCTCCCCCTCACACAGCTTAAAAGGCCCCATTTATCCCATTACAGGACTACAAGGCAGCGAGTGATGTTGACACAATAAAGGCACAGTGGGCCATTTTCTTTACAGCCAGGTGCACCACACAGCCTTAATTGGAATGGGGAACATCCGAGGGCGCCGTGAAGGGAAGCATCTTCATTTTAACAATCTACCGAAAAACCTGAAAGAACGGTGACTTAGATCTGCCATCCTTGTGTTCACACTGAATCACATTTTGAACCTCTATAGTTGGGATGTGTTGCCTCGGTCAGAAAGCAGTTCAAGAATCATTCGGCCGAATCAGACAAAGGAATATTATAGAACAACAGAGAACAACTCACACCAGAGTGACAGATATATGAAATATGTTCATGCTATGCTTTTATGTGAAGGAAGAGATACTGTAATGCAATACCTAACGGTCATCTACGGGAAGGTACATACTTCCGTAATAAGATGAAAAACAAATGAATTAGCTTATTGATTGAAACCAAAACTTTAAGAGCAAGGTTGTCTCTTTTGTTTCTTATATTTTTTTTGCTCAGATCAGAATTAAGCTGAAATGAGGTGTACAATAATGTGTTCATTTGGAATCCCTGGTTTGCCAGTGGGTGGAAAGCCTGTTTTAATTTCAGCTTGGATTGATTAGGAAGAAGAGCCAGAGGACGTGTTCCTTTGGTGTTGACCGGCAAGTACTTTCTCACTGAAATTAATTTTGTCAGTGTCTATGGCAGTACTAAGTGGCTTGCTGTGAGGCAGAGCACAATATACAACCATAACCCGCTGTACTGAGCCTTCTACTTACAGAAAAAGCCTTTCAGCAGCTGCTTATCTGGGCGGACAGAAAGCAGCAACAGTGTTATGTTGTGGAAGGCTTAGAGATCATGTCATGTTGTTGTTGTTGTTGCACGACTCGACTGTGCGATCGAGACAGACACAGGCAGACACGGAAAAGCAAACGCTGAAACACAGACACAGCAGACGGATAGACAGACAGACAGTCTGTTCGTATCTTCTGTCTGTCTGACTAGTGCAGCGGTGGTTAAGGAACTGGGGCATTGGGGAGGGCAGGGCAGTGGGTGGGGTTCTGCAGTGTGTACTGTGTGTACATACATACATGCATACTTAAGAACAACATCAGTATTTGATGTTGAGAACAGACCATTATGTACATGCAGGTAACTATCAACTCAAAGTGTCTTAATAGGGTGTTGGGTCACCACGGGCCCCTGAACAGCTTAACTGCACCTTGGCATAGATTCTAGAAGTGTCTGGAACTCTATTGGAGGGATGCAAAATCATTTTTCCACAAGAAATATCATAATTTGTTGTTTTGTTGATGGAGGTGGAAAACGCTGTCTCAGGCGTTTGTAACACCGGATAATGTAATAACACTGGATAATGTAATAACTTTTCATAATGTAATAACCTTTTCCTTTACAATGAGTTTATAATGTAATAAAATCAGATAATGTAATAACTTGCCGTATAATGTAGTAAACATGTTAAACGGATAGCGTAGTCACTTTTGCCGGATAATGTAATAACTTATTACATTATCCGTTGGTTATTACATTATCCGGTGAGTAACAACTTTTTTGATGAATAATGTAATAACTTCACCGGATAATGTAATAACAAATCAAAATCACTGTATTTATGTATTATTTAAAAATGTGACACTTTGCAACACATTTTGCACAGACAAACTTGTGCATGCACACACATGTATGCACGTACATGTGCACACGCTCTCTATTTCTCTCTCTCTCACACACACACACACACACACAGATACAGACACCGTCGTTTTTTAGAGAGTATAAAATTGTAGTCAATGTGGCACTGATAACCTTTATGTGCCAAATACTAGCTGGGTATAATTTTGTTTGAGTCACCAAATGTTTTGAGATAGTGGCACATCCGGTTAACAAACTTGTTTAGAGGGCAGTACTACCCACTGCGACTGTGGTGTTGTTCTGCTCTAGAATTGGAGTATTTCCAAAATGCTGTCAACCAATTGAGAACTTTTTTATTGTCTATAGTTGTAGTTTTTATTACTGACCACTAGGTGCCTCTTACTATAACAGAAGACATTCAGACATATCCATACATTTGCATACATTTTTCACAGAATGTTGAAAGGTAGGATATGAAATTGAGTAAAACAAACAAAATATTTGAACATCAAAGATTATATATGCTCACAAATTAGTGGCTAACTTATAAGGTTACACAGATATAATATTTGTGAGTAATAGTTTATACTATGCCAACAGTGCTAACTAGTATAGCTAACTAGTTAGCTATGACAACAGTATGAGAACATCAGTCACTTACAGTGGTCTACAAACCTGGTCCTGGAGGAGTTCTGAGTGCAGGATTTCGTTTTCTCAATCTGCACCAAAACACGCTGACTGTTGAACACCGTAGCACTATGATTTTAAGCAGTGTTGGGGAGTAGCTAAGCTATTAGCTTAACTACATTTCCCAGTAGCCTGTGGATAGCTTAATTACTTTCAGAATTATGTAGCTTTCAAGTAGCCTAGTTAAGCAATTTTCTCAGAATATAGCTGGGTAGCTACATCACTACATTTAATATATGGCGCAAACTGATCAGAAGTTCATCCAGTTTTACAGGCGCTGCTCCAGAATATCCCACAGGTGTTCAATTGGGTCGAGATCTGGTGACTGGCATATGGGTTACATCATTTTCAAGCTCATCAAACCATTCAATGACCACTTGTGCCCTGTGGATGGGGGCATCGTTATCCTGGAAGAGACCACTCCAATCATTACAGGCATTTAGCAGACACTCTTATCCAGAGTGACCATCAGGATAGAAATGCTTCACCATAGGATGATGGTGATCACTCAGAATGGCTTTGTATTTATTGCCATTTATCTTGCCCTCTGAGTGGATATAAGCCATGCCAGGAACCCCACTCAATAACAGCCGCCAGAACCCTTCACCGCGGGAAACAAGCACTCGGGTCTGTGTTCCCCCAAGCACTCAATGCTTGCTGGGAACAGGGTGAAGGATGCCTCGTCTGGCTATATGACTTTTTTCCACTGCTCAGTAGAGCACTGATTATGTTCTTTGCACCACTTTTACTTGTGCACCACTTAACATGCATTTTTAGGTGTAATAAGAGGTTTATGCACTGCAACCCAACCATAGTATCCCTCTCTGTGAAGTTCTCGGTCAACTGTTCTGAAACTATCATTTCTGCTCACTCCCTAGAATGATATTTGCATGGCAGCAAACATAATGGGCAACTGGGCCTGCCCAGCATTTTTTGTTCATGACCCTAAGCATGATGGGATGATAATTGCTTAATTAACTCTGGAACCACACCTGTATAGAAGTGTTTCCTCTATTTTAGCAGTTACCTCTACATACATACATACATACAGGTGATGAACAAAAATGTAAACAAGTCACTTAAAGTCCACACTTGTGGTTGGACCACCATCATTGTTGAATACCCTCATCCCAGTGTTATGACCGACATTCAAGCAGTCAAAAACAAACATGGAGACCAGACAAGGTAAATCGTTTTATAGAGTTTTATTTCAATATACTGAAATGCGTGGATCCGTGTCAGTGTGAATCTGTAGAGGGGTGTTGGAGTGTGACTGCAGGTGGAGTGTGACAATCCAAAATAACAACAAGATAAAGTAAGCTATTTAAAGTACCAACCCAATGCCCGCAGTCACCAGCCCAATCAAGAGCCAAGTGCAGTGTGAGAAAACAATCTCGTGAGATATCAATCCAGTGAGCACCTGGGCGAAGCCACTTATAAAGGGGTTTACCCAGGTGCTACCACTAGGTAGCTAATTAGCCACAAACAGCAATTAAGGCAAAATCCAGGGGAAGGGAGAGACGGCACGCAACACTGCCACCAGCTGGCCGACAGCCATTACTGCAGTTGAGGGAGACGGCACGGTCACACCAGGTTTAAATTTGTGGTCAGCTGATCTGCTGTTGCTCATCTGTTTCGCCTTTCACTTGAGAATGCACGGACATCACAATCCTTTGCCTCTGAGTTCCATGCTGACATCACCATAGACACTGTTGCTTGTGAAACATCAGTAATTTCAGCTGTCTTGGTCACTGAAGCTCCTGCCAAACAATCACCCCTCTTTCAAAGTCATGGAGGTTTCCTCTTGCAGCCATGCTAGCCATAATCATAGGCAACAGGCCTGTCCAGCATTTTTATACATGACCCTATGCATGCTGGAATGTTATTTACTTAATTCATTGACACACCTGCATGTTAGGTTTTTTTCTCACTATCTGTACAGTCACACATACATGCATACCGTATATGCAGTCCTTCAACACAATGACTGTCGCAGCTGGACTGCAGTGAAAATAAATGGTGGGAGGAAGCACGTGGCTCGGACAATGCATGTTTCTTTCGCAAATCACAGCACGTTGCACCAGAACCGCATGCTCCCTCTACAGAAGGTGATGTGCAGACCAATATGGGTCAAGGGAAGGGACCTGATCACTTCATGTATTTAACCTTTGACCAGAACATTCAAGAGAATATTGCAGACTCTTGAAAATATTGGCTCAGATTTATTTTGTTTTGTTTGAATGTATGTGCCGGAATTGCTGGCAAACCTTATTGACTAGGCTTTTCTGTGATGTCTCCTTTTTTCCCTGTAGAAGAAGAGTTCTATGAAACCTCCCCGTATGAACCTGTCGCCAGTCGCCACTCGGACGTGATTCGACGGGCCTCCATTATCTCAGGTAAGACCTGCGTTCGTTTGCTACGGGACAGTGTTTATTTAGTCTGCTCTCAGGATTACACGGACTCAGCTCACAATCGGGTCTGGGAAACATTGAGCGCATTGAGTCAATCAACATTTGCCCTTAACTTTGACTCTCAATTAAATGGTGATTATTTTCTTCGCAAAACCTCTTGCGTGCAACTGTTTATTATTGCGTTCATAAATCAAAGTTAAAGACACATGTTTGTTTAATCCAGGCCATAGTCTCAGTCAGAGCTGGAGAGGGGACACAGATCACCAAGAGTCAGAGCTGGAGAGGGGGCACAGAGTCACAGAGAGTCAGAGCTGGAGAGGGGACAGAGTCACAGAGAATCAGAGCTGGGGAGGGGGCACAGAGTCACAGAGAGTCAGAGCTGGGGAGGGGGCACAGAGTCACAGAGAGTCAGAGCTGGGGAGGGGGCACAGAGTCACAGAGAGTCAGAGCTGGGGATGGGGCACAGAGTCACAGAGAGTCAGAGCTGGGGATGGGGCACAGAGTCACAGAGAGTCAGAGCTGGAGAGGGGGCAGAGGGGGCAGAGTCACAGAGAGTCAGAGCTGGAGAGGGGGCACAGAGTCACAGAGAGTCAGAGCTGGAGAGGGGGCACAGAGTCACAGAGAGTCAGAGCTGGAGAGGGGGCACAGAGTCACAGAGAGTCAGAGCTGGAGAGGGGGCACTGAGTCACAGAGAGTCAGAGCTGGAGAGGGGGCAGAGAGTCACAGAGAGTCAGAGCTGGAGAGGGGGCACAGAGTCACAGAGAGTCAGAGCTGGAGAGGGGGCACAGAGTCACAGAGAGTCAGAGCTGGGGATGGGGCACAGAGTCACAGAGAGTCAGAGCTGGAGAGGGGGCACAGAGTCACAGAGAGTCAGAGCTGGAGAGGGGGCACAGAGTCACAGAGAGTCAGAGCTGGAGAGGGGGCACAGAGTCACAGAGAGTCAGAGCTGGAGAGGGGGCACAGAGTCACAGAGAGTCAGAGCTGGGGATGGGGCACAGAGTCACACAGAGTCAGAGCTGGGGATGGGGCACAGAGTCACAGAGAGTCAGAGCTGGAGAGGGAGCAGAGAGTCACAGAGAGTCAGAGCTGGAGAGGGGACACAGAGTCACAGAGAGTCAGAGCTGGAGTGGGGTGGCGGTGACAGAGCACATCAAGTGTAAATAAAAATATATTTTGGAACAGATTTCTAGCTGTCCGGATTTAACACCACCCACAGTTTAGCTGGAGGCCATCTTTGGTAAATATGTATGAGCACTGTCATAGTTATACGCACCTGCATTTGTGCTGTCAGTCTATCCCCAAAGTCTGCATCCAGGCAGAATGAAAAAAATAACTACAAAAGAGAACAAGTGAAGCTGTTTTGAAGGACTTTGGGAAGGATTACAGAGCCGCTGATATTAGAAGCTGTGGATTGGGAAAGTGGGATATTCCATGCAGCAGAGAAGTTTCATATCTGGGTGTGCAGGGTGCACTTTTTTATGTGACTACTTTTAGGATTTATTTTTGGCCTCTTTTCTGTTGCCTCCGAGGGGGAAAGTACATGAAACAGATAATCGTATAAAAGCCTGCTGTCGTGACTCATGAGCGGAGTTCTGCGTCTGCAAGGAGTGTTTCAGAAACACGCCGCTGGCCCGCGTGGAGCTTCCGCGGTACGCCTCTGTGCTTACAGAGCTCTGGGCGCATGGCGATCGCGCACAACACAATGCCCATCTGGAGCACTGCGCGCAACGTGCTCAGAGCTGACACACTTTCTCTGCACTAAAGAGACGGCCAGCTCCGCGATCTTAGTCTCCTGTCTCCGCTACCACTGAAGCCAGAAATGTTCCAATTTGATGCGTCGCATGAATATTTGTGAACAGGGCATGACCAAGAACAGTACTGGTCCCAATGGATGCTATGTCCCTGGGCAGGCCTCTTTATGGATATTCATAAATGGCAATGTGTCACCAGAAACTTTTGTTGCTAACCAGAACCTCAGTACATACTGTATATGCAGTATGTACTGTAGAGTCAGGTTGATAAAACACGATTAGGACAGACTGTGATGCAATGGTGTCAAGCTAAGGAGCTCCAGTAGTTTAAATGGTTTAATTACTTCAGGCCTGGCACCAATGAATGGATATGTCACACACTGTCCTAACCATGTTTTATTAGCGCTGCTTAGAGTAAGGAAGTAGAGAGTTAAGTGGGAACATACGAGCTGGCTGGCACTATTGAGCAGGGGTGTCCAATCTTATCAGAGAAGGGCCGATGTGAGTGCAGGCTCTACAACAACTGATTCCAAGAATCGAAGAATCATGGGCTTAAACTCATATAAGATTGGACACCCGAACTATGGAGGATCTGTGGCACTGACTCAGCAGCCCACAGGCTACCCACCTCCTCCCCATGAATGGAGATTTCCCTCACATTTGCTACCACACCAACTCTCCATTTATCATCATTTGAGGGAGAAGGTGGCACTCCATGGTGCTATGTAAGACTGATCAGCTGGCCCAGACAGCCCCAGACAATCCCAGACGATCCAGCCAGCAAGCGCTTTGAACCTTACCCCACAATTCATTACTCATTTAAATCAATGGATCAAGACTCATTAAAACCCTGTGAAAAGAAACTTCACACCTTGCTGGTTTGAGCTACAGACATGGGAGATACGGTTGATTTCCACACTTAGATTAAGCCAGTTCCTTAAAAAATTATATACAAGTGCTTCCTCAAGAGGAAATTAGAAGAAACTTGCAAATGGTTTACTTACCATACCCATGCCCTCAAGTTTCCTGGACCAATTTAGAGGTTTTTCGCTCTGCTTGGAAGGACAGCCTCGTAAAATACAAGGACGCTCTTACTACAGCTAGGTCATTCTATTTCTCAAAATTAATTGACCAGAATAAAAACAACCCAAGATTTCTATTTAACACGGTAGCTAAATTGACAAAAAATCTGTCCTCGCCTCCCGGGTGATCTAGTTTGATGCTGACCACTGTGACCGGGGTTCCTATGAGACTTGGCTCTGGTCAGGAGTGCCACCAGGGGTGGCAATTGGCTGTCTGCCCCAGTGAGGGGGGAAGGAAGCTGACAGGAAGTTCGCTGTGCACAGGAGTTGCTCTGTAGTACCGGAGTTACAGTCAACAGCCTGTGAGTGCTGTCTTGGAGGAGACAATACTTTGCCTTTGTCACTACCGGTCACAGGACTACGGCAGCGAACTCACTACATGAAAAATAGAGGGTGTAATTGACTACTAAATTGGGAGAAAATGGGAGAAAATCTGAATTTATTTTTTTATTTTTTTTTTTGAATCAGTCCTCAGATTACAGCAGTTATCCTCCTAACTATAATTGTAATGACTTCATGAACTCGTTTACTGATAAGAGTGAGACGATCATAGAACAAATGATGAAAATGACTCAGGGCACAGGGCTATCAGGAGCAGGGTTGCGTAGAGACCCTTGAGTTTTTCGCTCCCTTGGATCTGGACAAATTTAGTAAACTGATTATGTCCTACAAATCATCTACATGTCTGTTAGAGCCCATGCCAACAAAGCTTATTAAAGAGCTTTTGCCTGTGCTAGGCCAGCCCATGTTAGATATCATAAATACATCCCTATTATTGGGTTGCGTACCTAAGTCTTTCAAAGTGGCAGTAATCAAGCCTCTTCTAAAGAAACCAAATCTTGATCCTGATAACCTGAATTTCAATAACCCATTTCAAATTGTCCCTTTTTGTCAAATTTTACAGAAATCTGTAGCTCAACAATTAACTGCTTTCCTAAAAACAAATGATCTCTATGAAACACTACAATCAGGTTTTATACCAAACCGTAGTATCGAGACGGCACTTATTAAAGTTGTAAATGACTTACTGTTAGCATTGGATACTGGTTGTGTTTTTATTCTTGTTCTCCTTGACATAAGTGCTCCTTTTAACACTATTCACCACCAAATGATCCTTTACAGGCTAGAAAATCTGGTTTGTTTGCATGGACAGGCACTCTCATGGTTTAAATCATACCTATCAGACAGGTTTCAATTTGTGCAATTAGATCAAGAGTACTCTGACTGCTCTCAGGTTAAATATGGTATTCCTCATTGCTGGGACCATTACTAATCTCATTATACTTGCTACCACTCAGTAATGTTATTCGCAAACATGGTGTGAATTTCCATTGCTATGCAGATGATACACAGCTGTACATATCAATGAAACCAGGTGAAATACTTCAACTCACTCAGTTAGAGGCTTGTATCTCTGATATAGCAAATTGGATGACAGTAAACTTCCTGCTTTTGAATTCAGATAAAACAGAGACGATGGTCTTGGGCCCCAAAAAATGAAGGAATAAGTTGGATAAATTAGGAACTTTCTGTCATTAGAGGATGCAGAAATGTTGATGCATGCTTTGGTCGCATCGAGGCTAGACTATTGTAATGCCTTACTACTGTATCTGACTGCTCTAGTAGCTCTCTTCAGAGTCTTCAACTAGTACAGAACACAGCGGCACGTATTTTGACTAGATCTAAGACATATGAGCACATTACTCCTGTGTTAGCATCACTACATTGGCTTCCTGTTAAATATTGGGCTGATTATAAAGTACTGCTATTAACTTTTAAAGCATTGCATGGACTTGCACCTATATATCTGACTGAAATGATTGTTCCTTATAAGCCTACACGACTGCTTTGTTCAAAGTTAATCCAGCCATCTATTACTCCCTAGAATTTTGAAAAGCACAGCTGGTGGTAGAGCCTTCTCTTATAGAGCTCCTCTGTTGTGGATCGGTTTACCAAAACATGTTAGGGATTCGGACAGTTTCAATTTTTAAGTCTAGATTAAAAACATATATTTTCAGCCTGGCCTACTGCCAAACATAGTCTAGGTGGAGAGATGGAGAAGACCGTGCTCTAGTGTCTTATGGAGTGAGAAACTTTCCATACTGTAACCTCCTCAACGTGTCACCACCACTGTTAGGCTGGGAATCCATAGGGTGAGCTGCCCCCATCAACCCACGCCCTTTACCCCAGTCCACATGATTTAGCCCCCCCTACTGACTACTTAACTCGGAGGCGCAAAGTCAGCCAGCCCTGCGTCACCTTTGGACTGACCATGATACAATCTTTTTTGGAGGATAAGCTCCCCCCCTTTAGTCTGGTTCCTCCCAAGGATTGTCCATATTGTTTTGACCAAAGGAGTTTTTCCTTGCCACTGTCGCCTTAGGCTTGCTTTTGGGGGGATTTAGGCCTGGGTTCCCTTTTGTTCAGCATTTTGTGACAATGTATTTGTAAAAAGTGCTATACAAATAAATGTGATTTTATACATAATAATAGAAATTTCACATTTTATTTTCTTACTTCATGGAATCAAAATGGATTTCATTGGGATTCCTTGCCACTGATCAGCACAAAATACTCTATAATGTCAAATAAAACAAAAAAGACAACTCTAAAGCTTTTTTATTAATCTATAAAATAAATAAAATAAAAAACTGACAATAATTGATGCCATAACTATTCACCCCCTCTACCAGCTTTGCACATCTGGACACTGCAATTTTCGCCCATTCTTCCAACCAACTGTGGGACCTTTCACAGACAGGTGTATTTCATTTGAAATCATTTGAAACACCTTAATTGTACATAGTTGGACTCCAATTAAATAATTATGTGACCTCTGAAGACAATTGAGTTTATTTAGGTGTGCCTTAGCAAAAGGGTTTGGGAAAGTTTAAGGAAATAGCTGTTGGGTGGATTTTCCTAAAGCACAGTGTTGCAGTGTGTGGATGCGTCCCACAGTCTGGTGTCGGATTTCAGCCCTATTGAATATCGGTTGGCGGGGTTGTCCCTGCCTATTCACACAAGAGTGACTCCCTGGCCACTGGATGCTTGCTGCCTCATCATTGCAACGTCCTGACGGACTGCAGGCACCCATCTGGCCAGAGGACTCGCAATGAGACAGCGATACCCTACCTGGGCAACGCTACGGACCATGCACCACCCTGTCCGATGCCTTTTAGAGTCGGCACTGGCATGGTCCGGACAAGGACAAGACACTCTACAGACATCAGAAATCCATGTACTTTTCCTAAACAGATTTAAATTCATTCTAATACCTATGTTAACTGAACAGCTTACCTACTGACAAGTACTTCAGAGAACAATCCTGGTTGCCCTCAAAGTGTTGTTGCCCACAGCATTACACACCAATCAATCATCCGAGCCCCCGTGCTACTCCCTGCTGATAAACGAGATCGATAATACCGGCGCCGCGAACGTGACTCTCGGCTCCCAGCCAGCGATGTCTGGGAGGAATCTTTCCTCACGATGCAAGGCTAGCCTTGTGGTTGTGTCGTGCGCGTGCAGTCTTTGCGCCGCGCTTCTTTTGTGTTGATATCAATTGTGTGTCCTTGGCTCCGCCGGCGCTTTGATAGAGCGGCGCACACAGAGGACTGAAGCATTCACTCGTGTTAATTGCTCCTGCGGTAGTTCTTAAGGCTCTGTGTGAGAGCTTAGAGCGCAGCGTTCCTTTAGTCTGGAGACGTGACTGGGTGGAAGAGAAGAGAGAACGGAACATTAAAGGAGGTTTGCGGCGTAAAGCCCTGAAGGTAGGCCGGAGAGCGTTTCACGATCGATCGCCGAAGACCAGACCGAACAGCGCCTGTGACGACGACGCCTAGGATAGACGCCGTTCCAGAAGCGTTCAGCCGAGGCTACTGTTGACGCCTATAAACTGAATCGGGGGATCGAGACGGAAACAGTTCTGGTTAAAATAGAGCTTATTTTTGCTTGTGATGGGGGGCAGGGACATGCCCTGTGATCTGGTGTTGAATCCTACAACACCTTGAATCCTGGATGAAAATTGGTTGAAAGAATAAATGAATAATTATAATGTATATGCTGCTGGGTCATGGGAGGAAAGGTGGCAATCAAAATTGTGAAGGAGGAGAAAAGTCTTTAAGCACTTCCATATTACAAACACACTGTATTCATACAGAGCCTCGCAAAAGAAACACAGCACTTGAACAAAGAAAGAGAGAAAGAAGGAAAGAAATCATGAATCTCCAAATCCAAACCTGTACTTCACTTCAATTTTCCTTCGCAGCCCTACATATGACCAGTTTTTCCCCGTAAGGAAAGAGACAAGACCAATCCAGTTAAGATGGCCATGGGCTCAAGCAGATGTGTGACTGAGGGGGCATTATATCACCAGACTGAGCACCCCAATACCCCAGTCCCCCAGTATCCCTTGTGTCCCAACATCCCAGCATGCTAATACCAGGCCCTGGGTGCTGGCCAGCCATGAGTGTTAACGTGGCACACATCACTATTTCACAACACACCGTCTGCTCCGATAACGCGGGCCTCGGAATGGCTGAGCCACGCCTGTCTGATTCCCTCAGCTCAAACAAAACGGGAGAACAGAGCGAGACGGGGGAAGGACTTTGAGTCTTTGCAAACTATGTCCGGGAGATGAGGAGTCGGTGCTGACGTGGTGCTAATTGGCTAGTGTGTAGACACGCCGACAGGAATATGAATCCGTTCTGGCGTGCAGAATGAAACCCAGGGCTGTGGATGTTTTCCCCTGAACGGCCACATCCTCGTGTGTTTGTTTTGCATAAAGTAATGGGATGGGACACAGAGGAATGGAAAGGCTTAGCAGTCTGCCGCAGGGGTGCAGAGCAAAGACTCCTTTAACAAGCTTGCACGGGCCGGATTAAATCAGAACTCGGCCACACACGCTCCCCGCTCCCGACGCTGACTAATTGACCTGGTCTGAACCCGCGAGATCCTCGCAGTGTGTAAGAATTAGGCGATCGAGATTCCCTCCCACGCTGATAATAGATCAACAACAACAAAACATCTAGAGGGCAGAAAATGTTGCAAGGCCTCGGTCTGTGTCCATGTGCTGGCGCACGGAGGCTTGTTTTTGTGTTTACTGTGCTTTCTGGAGCCAGGGATCGTTTATGACCCTGATTTTAGGCTCTGGAGTGGCTCAGTCGGTAAAGGCGCTTGGCTGTGGGCTGCATAGGCTGGACCCTACAGCCTGGACACAACAGGCTCAAGCATCAACTGTGAGCCAACCACATGTATCGATCTTTCAATCAATCAATCAATCTTTATTTTTGTATAGCTGTATAGCGCCATTTACAAACAGGTTGTCACAGCCTGGACATTTTCCAGACAGGCTTGGAACCAATGTGGGAGACTGGAAAATTATTCCCTGAGCCAAAAAGGCCACTCCTGGAAAATTGTGGGTCTGGGAGCTCACAGCAGCGGGACACAGTTGTTCTCCTTCCACCAGGAGTAGGGTGTGTTTGACTTGGTCAGGGCTCCTTGGGCATTAGCTCTTGTCAACAATGGGCCAGGAGCCCCCAGGATACCAGTTGTCACCAGTGAGTTGTGCGCCTTCCCTCCAATCGGTGCTAGCTATATCCTGCTGCCTTGTTCGGCCTGTAGTGTGGAAAATAAGTCACCCGATGATAGGTGAGCAGTGTGCTGCAGTGCTCTTTGTCTGGGAGCGAGTACATATTCATGTGATCTCGCATTTATAGCTTTTAAGCCCTTCAACCTTTAAGGATGATGGACACCTTACAGAAAGAAGTTTTGCTGCCAACATAACAGATTGCAGACACCCTGTTTCTAGGCGATATGCATAACATTGACTCATTTTGACGCCGTTACCAAAAGACAAGCTTAGTTCATAAACTTGTTTTTGCCTTTCATTCTCAAAGTGCAAGCATTAAGATGAAATGTGTTATGACTGTAATACAGAAGCAACAGAAGTCCAGCTTTTGGGAGCTCAGCAGTGCAATGGTTTGTATTCAAACGTATTTAAATGTGTGTTTTATTTCAATGTATTTATTTGATCAGCAGCGGTCTTTATCTGATGCTCTGATGCTTGAGGTATTATCCATTTGTTCAAGCTGGATTAATTTAAGCACTTTGGGTCAAGAATGTAACAGTTGAGATTCAAACCTAAAACTGGTTTGCATCAAATCCAGCAGTGTAAACAAGATTAGGGCCTGGACCAGCATTCAATCAATATTGTTGTTGACTTTTTTTCTTCACAAACAGAGTTTGGCAAGTTAATTTGTGAAGGTGTGAATTTGTGATTGCTGAACTCGGCAAACCAAACTACATTTGTGACCATTTAAGTCAAAGTTAAGAATGAATTGTCATTGAATCCAGGCCTGTGTCTTTCTATGTGGAATCGATATATTGAATATTAGTAGTGGCATGTGCTGCTGAGTGGGCAGGGGATGGGGGCAGGTTAAGAAAGATGAGGTCAAATTAAATCAGTTTAAAGGAGGTTGTTTTGTTTTGTATCCCACCGCCCCCCCATATAAGGCCAAATTATCCCCCTGGTTAAGGGATAAATGTCTGTCTATACAGCTGAGCTCAGTCATCTGTCTTCAGCTGCTTCAGCCTTAAATGAATGCTGGGAGATTTTTGTTAGCCCTATAGACTTGATTCCCGGTTCGTAACCATAGCCACACCGTATAAAGAACACCACGTCCATTGTTACGTTCCACGTGTCTGTGTGCTTTTGTCTTCTCTGTTTCCGTGTTCCGTAGGAGTACCATCCGCCATTCCATTCGCCTTCCCTACTGTCAATCATTTCTGTGTCCTGGTCCCGCCTCCACCAATCACCTGCCCTTCTATAAAAACCCCATGACTGCTCCTGCAAGATCCCTTTTGCCCTTTTGCTGTTTGTTTGCTGAACGTGAGAGACAGAGTGTGTGACCTTTGAAAGTTTGTTAGTGAAAGTGGCCTCCATACATCTTCATCGATAGGTCAATCCTGTGTATAGAGACATTAGGAAAGGGGTGGTTGCCATCTGTGTACCTTTGTTTACGGGTAGCTAGTGTAGATTAGATAGGTAGACTTTTATTTCGTATAAAGGTTTAGATAGTCAGCCTATCTTCGTTTTTGTTTGTAGCTAGCCTGTTCTGTTTTACTAAGTTCATTTCTTTGGCAACACCCGTGTCCCTTGGCCTTGTGTCTTTGTGTTTGTATTTCCCCTTTGTAAATAGCCTCACTATTGTCTGTAAATATATGTACATAAACACCGCCCCTCTTGCCTTGTCTTTATTAGTTACCCTCATAATTCGCTCAAGACCCGATTCAAATTACACTAATATGTTACGGTCTCCCCCGTACCCCTAAAAGCCGTCGGGTTCGTAACATAAATTATCGGTGGAGAGTTCGGGCGTTTCAGCTGTGAGCTAACAGGTAAGTCATCATCAGAAGCCTTCTCACGGGATGACACAAACACCGTTTTATGCGTGAGAGTAAACTCGTCAGCAAAGATGGCCGCCTCATTTAAGGACGTAACCTTTTGCTCATTAAGGTATACCACACAACGCTCTGGTGTACACTTTTTAAATTCCTCCAACAAGACTAAATCTCGAAGAGAATTTAAATCCGTAGCCTTGCTAGCAGCACACCACTTATCAAACAGCATTCCCTTCTCTCTGCAAACTCAACAAAGGACTGAGTCGGGACTTTTCGTTGGTTTCGGAATTTCTGTCTATATGCCTCCGGCACTAACTCATAAGCACGCAGCACAGCAGCCTTCACAATTTCGTAATTCAAACTGTCCTCAAGAGACAAAGTAGCAGTAGCATCCTGCGCTTTACCGGAAAATTTGCACTGTAACAATGTTGTCCAAATGTCTTTCGGCCATTGAAGTGCGGTAGCGAGGCGCTCAAAAGTGCTAAAATAGGTATCCACCTCTGTCTCATTAAAGGGAGGAAGAGTCACATGTCTCCTCACATCATAGAGTCCAGTGAATGGCGTGGACATACCTGAGGCGGCTGTGGACACAACCGACTGTGCAGCGGCGTACTGCAACTCCAATTGCCGCAGCTTGAGGGTAGTCTCTGCCTCAATCTCCATTTTCCGCAATGCCAGTTTCCTGTCCTTGGCTCTCTCCTGTACCTCTCTCTCCTGGACTCTCTCCTGTGCTTCTAGCTGCAGGCGGGCCAAACGGATCTCCAACCTCGCCCCAACCATTGACCCAGAAGAGGTTCGCGAAGAGAACGCCTCAAACCTCGGCAGGGTAACCGGCGGCGTCTCCTCCTTTTCCTCCGATCCAGAGGAAGCCGTAGCACCCAACATCGGTTCAGCGTCCGGCACCAGGGACAAAACAGGCCGGATAAAGAGACCCAGCTCCACGAGCTGATCCCACACGACCGACCGAATCTCCTTTTTAAGAAGAGACCGGCTAACAGAGACGCCAAAATGCTCCGCGATAATGAATAAATCCGCCTTACGACACTGTTCAAAAATAACGATGGACGGTTCATTAATAAACAACTCCAAATCAAAATGTGACGAAGCCATTGTCTTAATTGTTATATAGCTAGTTGTACTATACAACACTACACAACAATATTCACAGTAACACGAACAATAGCAACCACAATTAACAAGCGCAAGCACACCTTACGCGAACTAGCCTACTATTACACACACTACCAATACTAACCTTTACAATATTATTCACACACACAATCGCTCAATCTCCGGACGAGCCCCCATTTATGTTACGAACCCGACGGCTTTTAGGGGTACGGGGGAGACCGTAACATATTAGTGTAATTTGAATCGGGTCTTGAGCGAATTATGAGGGTAACTAATAAAGACAAGGCAAGAGGGGCGGTGTTTATGTACATATATTTACAGACAATAGTGAGGCTATTTACAAAGGGGAAATACAAACACAAAGACACAAGGCCAAGGGACACGGGTGTTGCCAAAGAAATGAACTTAGTAAAACAGAACAGGCTAGCTACAAACAAAAACGAAGATAGGCTGACTATCTAAACCTTTATACGAAATAAAAGTCTACCTATCTAATCTACACTAGCTACCCGTAAACAAAGGTACACAGATGGCAACCACCCCTTTCCTAATGTCCAAGGAAGAGCGAGAGTGTTTCTATTGCCATAAAGTGGGTCATGTTATTGCTGACTGTTTTCAATTAAAGAGGAAAAACTCAAGCCCACCAAGACCTACCGGTTTCGTTAAAGTAGTCTCAGAAACTACTCAGTCCTCCAGTAGCCGCGACAGAGGTGTTGTTGGCTACGACGCCTTCATGTTTAAGGGTTTTGTGTCGCTATCTGGTGTAGCGAAGGATCAGAAGGCAATTCGGATTTTGAGAGACACTGGTGCGTCGCAATCCTTCCTCTTGGCTGGTGTCTTGCCCTTATCAGATGCGACTTCCGGTGGTGCGAATGTAATGGTACAGGGAATCGAAATGGGCTTTGTAACTGTTCCATTGCATAAAGTGCATATTAAGACCGATTTAGTCTCTGGGTATTTTGAAGTAGCCGTGCGTTCCGTTTTACCAGTCCCAGGTGTAGCCTTTATCATGGGGAACGATATAGCAGGTGGTAAAGTGCTACCAGTACTGAAGGTTTTGAAACAACTGAAAACGTGCGCTACGCCCGACATCCGGCAACCTCGCCCTGATGTGTTCCCCGCCTGTAGGCTTAGCCGAGCAGGTGGAGCTGAATTCCATTCACGGAAATGGGGCGAGCAGGTGAAAGATATGCCCTCGATTAAGCTGCCAGTCACGCGCGAACAGCTTATTGTAACTCAGAACACTGATTACCTAGGGGTAACAAGAAAACGTAGGAGTGTTCCAGCATTGTTTTTGCCACAAGTTAGGAAAAAGAAACACAAGAAGGGTACCGACAATGTGTTGGCAAACGCATTGTCTCGTGTATATTATGATGCATTGTAGCCGTAGGTTTATAATTTTGCACCTTCTGTATACGGCAACTTTGTTTTTCGTAATTTAGCAATTTTGTGAAAGTACTATGTACTCGCCATTGTAAAATGTTGTATATGTAGATTGCTACTTTGTGTATAGAGAACTGACTTACTATAAGTAGTAAGTTCGTTCTTATTGGTGGAAGTGTTACGTTCCACGTGTCTGTGTGCTTTTGTCTTCTCTGTTTCCGTGTTCCGTAGGAGTACCATCCGCCATTCCATTCGCCTTCCCTACTGTCAATCATTTCTGTGTCCTGGTCCCGCCTCCACCAATCACCTGCCCTTCTATAAAAACCCCATGACTGCTCCTGCAAGATCCCTTTTGCCCTTTTGCTGTTTGTTTGCTGAACGTGAGAGACAGAGTGTGTGACCTTTGAAAGTTTGTTAGTGAAAGTGTATGGTTAAGTTTGTTTGTTCCCACTTAGGCCTTGGGATAGGTAAGAGGGAGGCCTCCATACATCTTCATCGATAGGTCAATCCTGTGTATAGAGACATTAGGAAAGGGGTGGTTGCCATCTGTGTACCTTTGTTTACGGGTAGCTAGTGTAGATTAGATAGGTAGACTTTTATTTCGTATAAAGGTTTAGATAGTCAGCCTATCTTCGTTTTTGTTTGTAGCTAGCCTGTTCTGTTTTACTAAGTTCATTTCTTTGGCAACACCCGTGTCCCTTGGCCTTGTGTCTTTGTGTTTGTATTTCCCCTTTGTAAATAGCCTCACTATTGTCTGTAAATATATGTACATAAACACCGCCCCTCTTGCCTTGTCTTTATTAGTTACCCTCATAATTCGCTCAAGACCCGATTCAAATTACACTAATATGTTACGGTCTCCCCCGTACCCCTAAAAGCCGTCGGGTTCGTAACATCCATGCATCGCCTTTGACAGTGCACATCAACGCTGTTTTTCACCTAGGTGTGCAAAATGCAAAAACGCTTCAAATTGCAGTTATTTTTTTTATTGTCCAACTTTTAAGAGAAAATATCTATGTCCTTGTTTAATCTCTACCACTTTAGAAAAATAAAATACAACACTATCGAAAGTGCCATTATATTCCGTTTCCATCCTCTTTGTTCCAGCTTCATACCCTCTAGTGTTCTCCAAGGCATTGCTCACGAGTGAGCGTTCGCTACCAGTTTACTACCAAGGTTCTGCATTTGGGAAGGTATGTGCTGCAGGCCTGCAGGTTGATGTAATAACACACTGCTAAGTTGGTAGCAGTGAAAATAGGATATTACGAGGACAGTGTTTTAAAATTAAACTAAAACCCTGTGTTCTAACAAGGCTTCTGTCTGCCGTGGGCTGGATGGGAGGCCTCTGCTTTTTTTGAACCCTCTGGGCTTCTGTAGTTTGGAGTTTTCCACTATAGTCACTGAAACACACCCAGCCCAGCAAAAGGCAAGCCACTCTCAAGCACTTTGGAGATGTGGTCACATAGAACCAGTCATTTGGCAAGAAGCTGTGTTAAGCTGGAGCCGGCGCTTATAATGCTGTGTCAATCAATCGCAAACATTGCTGGTTTTTGAAAGCAGGCCCTTGACCACGGGAATATGGATTCTCTTTCAAATGCTTTCTTTTATGTCCTCGTATAATCTTGAAATCTCATGGCCTTTGTGTGCGCAGCGCTGTGATGTTTTGAACAGTAACAGTCAACTGCAGTTCATACATTTCCCATTTCACCCCCCTGCCAGGTATGGACCCGGGGAAGGGGGGGGGTCACTGCTCAGACACGGGAAGGCTCTGCAATCCGTGCCTGGATGCCGCCAAGGCCTGCAACCTGAACGACACCTGCAAGAGGCAGCGCTCTTCCTACATCGCCATCTGCTACCGGGACACGCCCATGCAGTCCCCGCCCACGGAGGCCTGCAGCCGCAAGCGCTGCCACAAGGCCCTGCGGCAGTTCTTTGAGCGCGTGCCGACCGAGTTCAGCTACCGACTGCTGTTCTGCTCGTGCCGGCACCAGGCCTGCGCCGAGCGGCGCCGCCAGACCATCGTTCCCTCCTGCTCCTTCGAGGAAAAGGCGCGGCCCAACTGCCTGGAGCTCCGGAGGTCCTGCCGCTCTGACCCGCTCTGCAGGTACACCCGGCGTACACTGAGGAGAGTGCACACTAAACACAAAGTACACTGAGGAGAGTGCACTAAACACAGGGCACACTAAACAGAGTGCACACTAAGGAGAGTGCACACTAAACACAGGGCACACTAAGGAGAGTGCACACTAAACACAGGGCACACTAAGGAGAGTGCACACTAAACACAGAGTACACTAAGGAGAGTGCACACTAAACACAGGGCACACTAAGGAGAGTGCACACTAAACACAGGGCACACTAAGGAGAGTGCACACTAAACACAAGGCACACTGAGGAGAGTGCACACTAAACACAGAGCACACTGAGGAGAGTGCACACTAAACACAGGGCACACTAAGGAGAGTGCACTAAACACAGGGCACACTAAGGAGAGGGTACATTAACACAGAGCACACTAAGGAGAGTGCACTAAACACAGGGCACACTAAGGAGAGTGCACACTAAACACAGGGCACACTAAGCTGAGGGTACATTAACACAGAGCACACTAAGGAGAGTGCACTAAACACAGGGCACACTAAGGAGAGTGCACACTAAACACAGGGCACACTAAGGAGAGGGTACATTAACACAGAGCACACTAAGGAGAGTGCACACTAAACACAGGGCACACTAAGGAGAGTGCACACTAAACACAGGGCACACTAAGGAGAGTGCACACTAAACACAGGACACACTAAGGAGAGTGCACACTAAACACAGAGCACACTAAGGAGAGTGCACACTAAGGAGAGTGTACACTAAACACAGGGCACACTAAGGAGAGTGCACACTGAGGAGAGTGCACACTAAACACAGGGCACACTAAGGAGAGTGCACACTAAACACAGAGCACACTAAGGAGAGTGCACACTAAACACAGGGTACACTGAGGAAAGTACACAGCAGTTAACCTAACCTAATCACAGTTTACTCAGCACAATGTACACTAACAACAGTGCACACAATCTAACAGCAGTGCAAGGTAAGAACTGTGCCAGCTATGAACAGAGCAAACTAAACAGGTAACCCGTCTAAAGGGTCAAAGCCTAGCAGATACATTATTAACAGTCTAATTTGAAAGTGTAATATATTATTTGCTTAGCACAGCCAAGATCACAGGATTCTCTATTGTAGCCGAGAGAGGGACACGCTGTGGTGGTACACTAATGCATTACATGGCAACACCACACCACACCCAGACTGCAGCTTCAGCTTGCCATCAGCACCTACTTAACTCGGGAAATGATGACTCAGGCCTGGAAATGACTGCGGACTCAGAAAGGAACCACACAGTTAGTGCAGTGACAGGCTAAGTAATTGGGATGGCAGTTCAAACAGGACGATACCTGAGAAGTGTTGTGCTGTGTTTCCGTTCATGTAATGAGGATTGGCACCCGTCTCTCAGTGACTGGCCTCTTCCCCCCCAGAGGACAAAGAGGGATAAGCACAGTTAAGGACCTGTTTGTAGTTGTTTGCATTGTTGTGTTGTAGCACCAGTTTGTATCACCACTGGCAGGACCTTCAGTACTTGCAAGTGGGAAATGACTTGGCATTCGTTCCTGATGGGTTTTTTCATGAAGGTACTGAAAAATACTTTTCTGTCGGTGTGAGTAATCTTAAAGTATGATTGTAGATGTCAGAGCAAAACACATAATTAGAAACAGTTCAGAAACACCTCACTCAGAATTGTATTGATTGCTATAACACACACACACACACACACACACACACACACACACACACACACACACACACACACACACACACACATGTGTGTCTATATATATGGTGGAACCAGGGGTTGGGCTTTTGAGATTGATTCCATTTGGAATGGTACTGCAGGCCTGGGTGCACTCACTCACTCAATCGATCGAGCAGCCATGCCACCCTGCACCCTTCCCATGACAAACTGCTGAAGCTAAGGACAGGGCTTTATTTGGATGGGAGACCTCCTGGGAAAGCAAAGTTGCTGCTGGAAGTGTTGTTGGTGTGCCAGTATGGGGCAATCTTCCCCTGGGCCAAATAAAGAATTACCACAATGGTCATACAAGATCCAATGGCACATTACGAAAGCGCAGGGGTTACTAGTTACTTTACCTACCTTACAGTGAGCTGGCATCCATGCACACATTCACCTTACACCATTTGGTACCAATTTTCAATTTGAATGCTGTCCGCGCATGTCCGTGCGAACGCCACGCTGCTTCATCAATTATCGATCCGGAGGCGAGCGAGCAGAAGGGGGTCAGCGGCGTTCAGCACAGCACGACTGAAGGTCAGTGAGGGACTGACCTGCCCTCGGGAAACCCGTCTGTGTTTACAGTGTGTTTACGCAGCGGGCAGAGCGAAGCGCGCATGCGCGACGGAGCCTGTTCACGCAGTGGGCTCACAGCCAGAAACGAGCTCTCCTCCCAGAACGTTTAATCGCCGGCGCGCAGCACTGGAGAATGAAGGCCCGTGGCCAGTCTGACAGAGCCCTGCTCATGCTGGCTTCCCCCAGCAGAAGTTTTACAGCACAGTGCAGTCCAGCATAGAGAACCGTTCTGCCTACATAGTTGGATATACAAGCTTTATATGAAGCTTATGTCAGGTTTATATGCCGTTTATATGCCGTTTATATGCATCTATATGTGTCCTTAGTGGCAGTATCCTGTTTAGGACTGTCCTTCAGTGGACACACTGGCTGTCCATGGGTTCTCGCTCTTGTTTAAGGTGAATGACTGCAGACAGCGTGTGCGCTGTTAAGAGCCGTCTCTGTTGTTGAACAATGCTGTGGCAGCGAGGACTTACGTGCCCCCTGTGACTTCTGCCTCCTTCATTTTGAGTCTCCGTCTGACGGGGTCTCTCTTTGATTTGGGCACGAGACGTGCTTGGAGACGCTTGGATCAGACTGGTGTCAGGCGAGTCCGGGCCGCTGGTGCTGTTGTTCCAGTTCTCAGCCGGGCTTTGACCGTCCTCAGGTGGCCTGCCTCTGAGCCGCTCAGACCCAGTGGACCAGTGTGATTTCTGGGCCTCTACTGAATCGACGGAGGATGTTTCAGCAATGGGATGGGCCTACAGTCATGATCAGTCATTCCAAATTTAGAGAGCAAAAATAATCTCGATGGAGAATACCATGTTTTCAGCGGCTGCATTGTGGGTAGAGGATGATTGACAGATAACATATTTACTGTGTTCTCCATGTAGTAGATACACAAATACAAACACACACACTGGCGCACGCATATACACGCATTCACGTGCCCGCACACACACACACACACACACACACGTACACACAATGACGCACACATGTGCGTGCAGGCACAAAACTCCATTCTCCATCTCTCCATTGTGAGAGTATAATCAGAGCTGTCAGTCTGCAACTAGGATATGTCAGACTGCAGGTACTGTAGACCAGGTCAGACTGCAGTCTAAAATAATCCCACTCAGATAACTGCTGCATAACTTGGTTTGTGTTACGGGTTGTGGTTGGGAAACATGGTTATAACCAGAAGAGTGCTGGTGGAAATCCTCCTAGCCATGCATGTGATTCTTTCTTTAAGTAAAGCTGGGCTCACAGATATCTGTGTTACATTTTTAAGGAAATTTTGTTTCAGATTTTTCTCCCATTTTCTCCCAGTTTGGTATCCAGTTACACCCATTATTTTCGTGTCAATCCCCCCCTCTTACTATGAGTTTGCTGCCATAGCCCTGTGACCGGCGGTGTCGAAGGCGAAGCATCGTCTCTTTCGAGACGGCACTAGCCAAGCTGTCGACCATAACTCCAGCACCCTAGCCAACTGCCGCCCCCGGTGGCACTCCCGGCCAGAGCAGACTCTGGCGCGACAGGGAATCGAACCCCGGTCGCTGTGGCCAGCGTTGAACGTTGTAACCACTGGACCACACGGGAGGCCCTGTGTTACATTTTTAAGAATAATATTGTCTCATTACATTATTTGTGTGTGTGTGTGTGTGTGTGTGCAGGTCCAGACTTGCGGATTTCCACATGAACTGCCAGTCCACCTCCGACTCCATCACCGGCTGTCTGAACGAGAACTTCCAGGCCTGCCTGATGTCCTACGTCGGGCTCATCGGTATGTGATCACTTCCCCCAACGCAGTTTGGAACATTTTATTTGTATTTCTTCTCTTACCTAACACGGTGGCCTTTATTCTGATGAGTGTGCTGGACTGCACATCAATGTTTAGATTTGCACTCAGTGTCTCCTTTCTTTCTGAACTGAACACCTGCGACCTGAGAGCAATGGCTCAACACCTGGCAGAATTAGTAGGGACTCACACAAACTGGGACCAGTCAAGACAAAGACAACACTGTTCTGCCCTCCTACGACTGCTAAACGATAACATCCTGAGTTACATCAATGCTCAATATGATTTTGAACTCCTTTAAAACAATTTTATTGCTGTCTTAACAGATGCCTCACATTGCTGTTTTTTATATTTCAATTGTTTGTGTATTATCTGTTTTAGTGTTTTGATCGTAACTCAGAGGAACTACAATGCGCACGAGATAAAAAGCTTGAAATTTGAACTTGAACCTGTAAATTATTCTCTTTATCAAGTTGATGTTTGATGGCACAGATGTCTCAGCACTCATTAAATCAGAGAGGAAGAGGAAGCTCTTTAAACAGGCACAGGTACCCAGATGGTGGAACACAGTTCATGTTCTGGTCGTTAATGCACTGCACTGTGCTGGACCAAGGAAACAAATTTGTCAACAATGGCCACTATAGATACTCGCCTTTGGATTGCCTATTAATTTTTACTGGCCCAACATTTTCTTTTTGTAATTGTAGGCAAATGTAGACTACAATGCCTTTGGTGTTGAGTAGAGATTGATTGAAAGGACAACGGATACTTTTAAAAGTGCAGTTTGTGATTGTGCCTCAGGTCTGGTCAGGTTGATAATAGGAAGAAATTCAATTCGGATTGGGATTCCCCTAGGAGGTGGTCGGATCGGGTTTAGGTCGGGTATTATTTTCAGGCCCGTACAGTTTCAGAAAAGGAGGTGTGTCCAAGGACAGAACATCCATTGTCACCGGCCATGGCCCTTCATGAATATTCATAAGATGCATGAAATTGGAACTTTTCAGTGATAAAGTAACAGAAGTTTCAATGTTAAGAGCTTGGAGCTTGCCATCTGGTTAGTGAAGAGAATCTGTGGTCCGGGGTAGGAGCGTGCCTCACTGATATTCCATCCCCTCCAATGCGCAGGATCAGACATAACCCCAAACTATGTGGACGCCAGCTACACCAACATAACAATCTCGCTGTGGTGCACCTGCAAGGGGAGTGGGAACTATGAGGAAGAGTGTGAGGCCTTCCTCAGGGATTTTAGAGATAATACCTGCCTGAGTAAGTATGGAGACTCCTACTTGCCAGCACCAATCACCACACACTATTAACCCCTACTGAATAGCAACATTTGCTAAACACTACTGATTCCTACTGGCCAGTGTCATTCACAGCATATTACTGACCCCTACTGACCAGCACCATTCATTAAACACTACTGACCCCTACTGGCCAGTGTCATTCACTACACACTACTGACTCCTACTGGCAAGCGCCATTCATTATACATTACTGACCTCTACTGAAGAGGCCATTCACTAAACACTACTGACCCCTACTGGTAAGTGGTCTTATGGCAGGGGTTCTAAGACTCCTTTGGAGAGTGGGTACCTATTAATCCCTCTGTCCCCCACAGGAAATGCCATCCAGGCCTTTGGATATGGACCTGATGCCCTTCCCACAACCTTGGCTCTCCCGGTGACGCCAACAGCGAGCATAGGCCTCGCTCCTGCAAGCACCGCCAAACCCCCCACCAACCCCAACAGTGTCAGACTGGACCCTTGCCTCTTCTCTACATGTTCCAACCTGAAGGTACACCTGTCCATTTTACTTGGTTTTTTGTTGTTGTTTTTTTGTTGCACAAAGTGAAAATTCTCATTCAGATCTCTATATTGCAATTGCCTAAGCAACAAATTAGGTTTGCTATTCATTAGCACAAATTTAGCAAACTGAAAAAATAAGCAGCATTTCACTGTTGTTAAGAATTCCATTTATTTATATTTTTTCATGACATAGATGAGCATGTGTGTGTGCATGCATGTGTGTGTGTTTAATTCGAATCTAACAAACAGTTTCCCTGGGTTTCATTTTCTCGTAGCATGACCTGGGGCAGGCTTTATCGAAGAGGACATTTTTACCAGCAACCCCCTTGACATTCCTAGAAGTAAAATAATGAAGTAAATATGATTTCCTATTCAGAGAGTACTCTCTCATTGCCAAACCTCCTGGACTTGGCCACCCGTACAGGCGTCACACATGTTCAAATGGACTTCATCCTTTCCAGTGTGTGGCGTGCGGCGATCGTACGCGGAGATGAACAGCGAGAGACAGCCGGCGCCGCAGTGCATTTCAATGTGGTCGCGGGTCAGGGCTCCCGCATTATCTCTCGGAGCAGTCGCGCGGCTCGGAGAGAGCGTCTCCTCCGGTGTCTCTTGCGCCCGCGGCTCCGCCGCCCTTGGATCGGGCCCCGGAGCCATTGTGACTGCTGAATGGGAAAATGGGCAGACCGCTAATGGGCCTTTGTCTTTGTGCTTTATGCAGGAGAGTGGCCAAAAGTGCAATCATTCCGACGGGCACGCGTGCGACGATAAGGTGGGGTCTTCACCGCGCTGAATACGCGCTCTTACCCGACCACCCCCCATACTAAGTGCGAACGAGTGATTGTCAGTGGAGAGTACTGCCTTAATGCATGGGAATGATTTCAATGGCACTGTGAAATTCCCTCGTGATTCGGTTTCGGTTTTGTCCGTCGTTAAAGTTCATCATAGTGTTCATTCATTCGTCTGCATGTGTCGATGCAAAGATCAGATTTCAGCAGGCCTGTCAACACATCTCCCTTTGTTGTAATGCATAGGCAGCAATGCGTACTCTGCCTTCCCTTGAAGGGCATCAGCACATTTGTACGTCAGTAATTATGTATCGTTTTGTTACTCACACACAAAACAAAAATATTAATACACATGCATGCCCCATGCACGCACACATTTGTACACACATGCACATGTGCAAACGCATGCGCACATAAAACACACATGCACGCACACACACGTACCTGTGAGTATAGGGAAAATATTTTTGTTGCCGCAGCTGCCACTGGCCGACAGGGGGGAATGGGGCTTGCTAATGGGCATTTCTCTTTCTCCCCGAAGAGCCCCCAGCAACCCCAAATGGAGAGCTCCTCAGGGTCCCGGGGCTCCCGCAAGATGGAAGAGGAGGGGGCGGAACGATCATCCAGCACTCACCTCCACGTCCGAGCAGCCATGGTGTGCCTGTCCTGCCTGTGGCTCGGGCTGGCTCTGTGAAACCCTCCACGTTCCACTGATGTATGAACAGGCGGAGAAAAGGCTTATTTAAATTAGTAAAACTCCCTGCACGACGGACTCCTGAAGCCGAAATGTTGCTCTTCGCTCTTCAGCTTCCTGTCTTCAGCACTGATAAGGACAGCAACAGCCACCACCACAATGACAACAACAGAGACGACACACAAGGAACATATCAAGATAACCGAGAGTGAGAGGGAGAGAGAGATAAAAAGGGAGAGAGGGAGAGAGAGGGGTTTGGGGTTCCAGAACTGACTCCACTGAAGTGGAGATGTAAACTAAGGGCCCTTCCTGGCTGTTCGGCCACCTGTCAATCCTACCTCAGGGTGAGGAAGAACTTCTCTCTCTCCTTAAGGATGTGTAGGAAACAGGAAATGACACGGGCACAGGAAATGAAACAAGACACAGGAAAAGACACGCAAAGCACCTCAGCTCTTGTAGAAAGCTATTCCTTTGACCCCCCAAATTTAACAGATGTATCTATTTGTTTACTAAGGTAAACAAACAATTCAGCAAATACAATTACTTTAATTTTCGGATATTTTAGGAGCAAACATTTATTCCGCTGGCACTGTGTACATTATAAATTATTTTATGTGTGCATTGCGTGACTCCACCCTGCCTCCCTTATCCTGGGATTTTGTCTACAATTTTTTTATATATGAAAAGAAAGAAAAATGGATAAAGGAGAAAGAAATCCGAGAAAGTATAAACGAACGAACGAAGTTCACATTGGGAAGGTGTTCCCCTTCCATGAGGTGAGAAAGGTAGGCAGATCCCCTGCTGTGAGTAACTGTGTAATCCTGTCTGTGAGTGTAAGTGGAAAGTATTTCCCTTTCAAATATACAGATTTGATCATGTATGCACAAACAAATACAATTAAATGAATGGCAGGGATGTATAGGGATGGGGGCGACGGTGCCAATCACCTTTGTTTGAGGCTGTTCTTGTGTGTAATCTTTCGTTGAGAAGAAAGACTTCAAACTATATGAAGTTCTACTGTTCTGCATTCGAAGGAAAAAAAAAAAAACTCTGAGGAGAGAAGAACGCCTCATTTTCTGAGAGAGTAAATTTGTTGGTGTTGATTCTACAGTGTACAATCTATCTACGTGGCCTTACTTTAATATCTTTTCCTCTCTGGTTTGTCCCATCTCTTGCCCATGCAGTCTCTCGGTTCAGAGAGGAACAGAACCCGGAGATTGATCACAAAGTGTTTTCCTTTTCGATCTTGCCCCAGTACAGCTTTGATTTAAGACCTCTTTTTGAAATTTGAACTCATTTATATCAAAATCCAATGATTGAAAAAGGCCACGATACATCTCTGTCCTTATTTTTTAGTAACAAACTTAAGCAAATGCTTTCTTTATTCTTGTTTCCTTTACTTTTTTTGCTGTTAAACTTAGCAACCACCACAATCATAGTTGTGTGTAGCATTTGCTTAAAAGCCTTACTGAAAAGTTCAGGACAAAAACTGAATCTAGGACTCTTTTTATTGTTATTTCAGAATATTTTTTTCATTTAAAGTGGGTTTAGTAATGTTGTTACAGACCTTGTTAGTGGGCTAGCTGAATCTCCTTGTCTTACATTCTTCGCTCAACTGCATTATTATCCTCTTTTATGTGACAAAATAAAGTGAAACAAGACAATTACATGATGCGTTTCATTTATGTTGTCATTTTTATGATTTCTTGGAATAAATCTCATTTTACTGGCGCGACTTTCAGAGTGCCAGCAGATATAAGTGCAAGTTATTCTACCGAAATGCAGAGATACAAAACACTGCCAGTGAGTGTATGACAAACGGGGAACATATTACCCAATTATGAAGGAATTTGATTTACAGTAAATAAATATGCCATCCTGCAGCAATCGAACACACAGTAATGAGTTAGAGATAATAGATTTCATTGCAAACACCGTACCACTGCTCTCTCCCTCCCTGGTAAGACTAATGCAAGACTAATTTGTCTAATGGAAATTAGCATTATATGCATAAAGATTACAGTTACTCAGCTTTAGATCTTAGCATTTTAACTAAATCAACATTTCAGGAAAATGCAACAGAATTGGTCTGACTGTACATTAAGACAAATTGTTGCAATTCGCACAAAACTTGCTCCAAACCCTGGCAGTATTTACAAAAAAAATGACCTGACAAGTAATTGCTGACCACAGTCCTTAGAGAGAACCTGTCTTGGTGGTTGAACATTGCACACACATTTTCTGTGACATTCTAATGGAAATATCATGAGTGTGTAAATGTCTGTACCCTCAGCAGTTAAAGGGTCTTTGCTGACAGCCAGGCAAGATTCTACATGTTGAAGTGGGTTGAAACAGCCTCACACCACATCCATCCACGATCAACTGGCATTTCCTCACCTGTAGGTGTGTGGTAGGAGAAATGTTTACCTTAACCCCACCACAGGGAAACCATGCTTTAAAAATGTCATACAGAGCTGTACGATTCAATGCAGTCTTCTCAAGGGCCTTAAATAGTCAAATCCTATGAATAAACCAATGCTAAAAATTTTATAAAGAAAGGTGTGGAACAATGCACAGGTATCTCCTCATTCTTACGACTGTATGTCGCATAAGTTGTGCTTTTGCTTCCTTCCGATCCGCATGTACAGAGTCAGGATCTAAGCGCAGGTTAATGAGGCCTTTTGTAGGAGGCTCAGTTGTTTGATACAAAGAAAAGACACTCGCAATCTATGGTAGGTGTGCCTCAGCAGAATTTGCAAAGCACACAAATTAAGGAGTAAAGGTCTGAGTGAATTGCACTGATACAGCATAACCAGGGGGCGGGGGGGCTAAAACCATCAACGGCTTTGTCCCTGTTGGTGGAACTCACCACCGATTTAATATTTGCTGAAATAATAGTCTTGTTTGATGACAAAAGATCTCCCAGCAATGCTGATGTCACCTGGCTCTAGCTCAGTTGAGACTCACATCTCTCCCTGACAACACCTGGTAGCCTGTGGGCGTCTGGAATTTCAATCTGTATTTAAACAAACTGGTCAAAGACAGCTCCCCGTTAGCTTCAGGTCAGTACTTAAAGCCTTATTATGCTAGCTAACATCGGAAATTCCCTCAGGCTCCAGCAGTTTTTCTTGCTTTAAAGGACACAAAATAAACTGTTGCGCTTCTACAAAGAGAAATAAATAAATAGATAAGGACTTCATTTCTCTCCCAGAGGTAATAAAGAAGCTGTTTGTAGAGAAAGACCCAGTTAATCTTCATAGAGCGCATCGTAGCATGCACTGAGACATCACAGAATGCCCTCAATCGCCTGGGGATGGTTGAATAAGGAAAATCAAACACACTAAAGGCTTAGAGTAACATCCATGTGAGCACGTTTGCTATTCCCACCTTTATGATGCCACCAAGACAAAAATGTAGTAATGTGTAAGAATTTTCTCCTCTACCCCTGTCTTGAAGGTCGCTTATGAAGGTGGATTTTGTTTGCTTCGATTGCCAGAGGTACAGAGTTTCCTGGTGACATCAGGACTTTCCTATCTGCCTGACAACATGCAGCAATAAACTGTTTCCCTTTGAGCTTAGTAGGTGGCTGGTTTGAAACCATAATTCTGATTGTTCATTGTTGGTGTATATGTACTCTGCCACTGTTGCTGTTTTGTAATCATGGGTAGCTAGCTAGCTGCTAAAATCTAACGTTATAGTGGGTTTGTGCTTCGTTAACATTGCAGTGAGAGAAGAGGTGGGTGTTGGCGTGCTGACTCTGCACTCAGCCAGTGTTGATGTCACAGATTTGTAATGGGGAAAGGATATGGACAGAGGCATTTTCCTTCTGCTAGTGGGAGGGATGTTTTGTGGGAGGTATTGTTGTTTCTCTTAAGTAGTTTTTTGGGCTGTGTGGATGGGACGGTGGTAGTACCCTGATATTTCTGTTTCTCTTTTTCTGTCTTATGCTTCATACTTGGTTTTACTTTTGATGTATTCATCTGTATGGGTTCTATTGAGGACTTCACTTCTGCAGAGCTACTTTTGAGGGTAAAGTTCATTTTCAATTTCCATGGCTAATGTCTCTGTCTGAGCTGGAATGTGAATGGTTTGAATGGTCCATGTAAATGCACTAGCATTTTGGATTTACTATGCAGGAAAAAGATAGATATGGCCCTCATTCAGGAAACACACTTAAAAAGGGGTGATACTTCTAGATTGAAAAACAGATTTTATTTTGTGGCAGCATAATTTTCTGGGGAAAACAAAACATGATTTCCCTATGTTGTCACTCCCAGAACTAAGTTCCCTATGGATTAATTGATATATGGCACATTAAGGACATATGCTGTTTAATTCCCCCAAAAGAGAAAATACTTTATTTCATCTGAAAATGCAAAACCTCAACAACCACAATTCCAGAATCAGGGATAGAACCCATGTCATTGTCGAATCGTCATGCTAACTAACTAATTAGCCTAAATGTGCCCACTGTTAGCATTTCAATTGTACACTATTACACAATTCAGAGTTTTGTGCAGTTTCAAGCAAAATTTGAACATTTTCTAGAATTTAACCAGAGCTCAGTAGCGGATCTCCTTATTCTCTGAGACAACGTTGAGGGTTTCATCAGAAATAATTCTATTGGATCTGCATCCTAACTTATTAAATGCTATCTCCGTAAAATTGTAGAATTATATACCAAATTGGCATCCTTAGAAAAGTTTGCAACAACTGTTATTTTCTCATTCCACTGCACTTGAATTGGATTTAGTTAGGAGAGAATTAAACTCTGTACTCAGATACCGTGATGAATTCCTCATATATAGGACAAGACAGAATTATTATTTTCATGGCAGAAGACCCACACACCTTCTGATACTGAGACTTCGCAGACAGCAGTGTTTCGCTGCTATTGAAGGACCCAAACAAACTCTTCTCTCTTTTTATGCAAGATTATACAGTTCCAAAATTAAATGTGATACAGACAGTTATACATGTTTTCTGCAGATATGCTTTTATATGTCTGCTATTAAAAAAAGACAAAGACCCAATATCTTGTACAAATGATCAGTCTTTATCTCTCATTGGCTCTGATTCTAAATTTTTTGCAGACGTCTCGAAACTGGTACACTGTGACCAGTGTGGTTTTTATTAAATCGCGATCCCTATCTGATAATGGCAGGCGCTTTTTATGTATGGTTCATGCGGCTGCAGATATCCCTTCTCCATGCTCAGTCCTGTCCTTAGATGCCGAAAAGGCTTTTGATCGCTTGGAGTGTGAGCATCTGTGTTCGGTGTTAGAACATTTGGGCCTGGGCATAGGGCTCATTGACATGGTTCAAGTTTTATATTCTAACCCCTCTGCAGTAGTTATTACTGGCCATACCTGCTCCACTCACTTCTTATTGCCAGAGATACATGTCAAGGCTGCCTGCTTTCCCCACTGTAGTTTGCTTGAAACACTAGCGCAGCACAATCACCAATCTAGTATATTCACAGCTATTTCTGTCAAGGGGATCCGGCACCACTTCTCACTTTATGCGGATGACATATTGTTATACTGTATATTGAGAATCTAAATACTGTTCAACATATTTTACATTTATTTGACGACTTTAGTTTAATCTCCGGTTAAATTAATTAGAGTAAATCACCTCTTCTCCCTCAGAACTTTTCACCCAATAAAGTAATGTTGTCACCAATAACATTGGTAGCCAAACACTTTAAGTAACTTGGCATTGACATTTATCCCTCTCTGTATAATATTGTGACTGATAATCTTAGCAAGATCTTAAAGCAAATAGAAGCAGATCTAAACAACCAGTTGCATTTCTCTTCACTTCTCTTCAAGCTTGCGTCTCAGCAGTGAAAATGAACCTTCCCATTGTTTACATTTCTTTAGCACGATGATAATAACAAACGCCCATGTATTGAGCTCTCTACTCTACAGCGAGAAAAATCTAAAGGGGGCTCGGCTTTCCCTGATTTTAAATACTATTATTACTCTTTTGTACTGTGGCCACCATCTGTTTGATTTACCCATAATGACTCGGTAGCCTGGCATCCTCTCAAGGAATCGTTATTCACTCCATATAGATTCAGTACTTAATTTACTTTGGTGCCCTTATTAAATAGTGTACACTGCGTTTTGACCAGATCATTTCCCACCTCATTGCAACATGTTGTGTGGAAAAAATGACAAAATCTTAGATGAAATGGCACTCTCAATGGCACAGATGAAATGGAGGCGAATTCCCCAGTGAGCAACCTAGATCTTCTCATCTAATTTCCTTCACGGAAGAGAGGTATTCCCAATGAACATTGCAAACACCTCTACACGACTTGATTCTGCAAACAACACTCGTGCGTGGCACTGACAAATGATTTAATATCCTATCAATTGGAATGAATGTGGACAGTTCAATCAATGGGTCAGGATCCTGAAGTAAGGAAGCAGAGAGTTATAAAAACATTTCAAACTGTCAGTCATGCAAAGGTCACGTGGGACCCGAAACTGAAAACCACTGACTCTTCGGTGAACACTTGAACAGCAAGTGTTGTGTCAAAGAGTGAACAATTAAAACAATGAATCATAATCTTGATTTCCTATGCATCTCTGAAACTTGGGTACAAATTCCACTCCTACAAGTGTTTTTACGGTGCCTGTTTACAAAACTTTCAGACAGGACAGAATCCAGGTAAGGGGAGGTGGGGGGGAGGTGGTTCTGATTTACGTGAAAAATTGCATGAAGTGTGAGAAAACGGCTTTTAAGAATGAAAACACTCAGGAATGTATTGGTATAAGCATAACACTGGCTCCACAAATGCTATTTACCACCTTGGTTTATATAGACCCTATCTTCGAGTGATACATTTTTTAAACATCTTACTGACGTCTTTAGTGTGGCCATCATAAATAATTGATTGTAATGGGTGAGCTGAACCTAAACTGGGATGACAAGTCAAGAAGAAAGAAACTGAAAGCAATTACAGACAAATATGATATGAACAGTGAATAAAAGGTTCAACAAGGATAACAAAATGCACAAGTACACAGTTAGATCTGATATTCTCAAACAAACCAGAAAGAATATCCAAGTCTTATAACCTGCCAAATGGTCTGTCAGATCACAACTTGACTCTGATTGCAAGAAAGCTGACAAAGCAGATTTATAGGGACATATACCAATGTCAGAGCAGAGCCATATACCAATGGCTGGAGTTTGTAATTCTTGCACCTGTTGCTTATGGAACATTCTTGCTTGTTGCTAGGGGACCATCACACAGTGATTAAATAAAAGCCAACACAATGCCATTTCAGAACAAGGAACAAGGAACAGGCAGATGATGTGGTAGGGACTTACTGCCATTATTACTGTGATTCACGGAAATCACAACTGAGGTGCACGTCAATGCCAATCACAGAGAGCAATGAAGAAAAAGCAGGAACTGTATTTCTGCTAAATGACACAATCAGACACACAATTGCACTGCGACCAATGAGATTGGATCAGGCTTTGTTTGCTTCATAGATGTAAATGGAATATTAATGAGGGATTACCTTTGAATTGTGGCTACAGATTTACCTACAGGGTCCTAGTTTAACTATGTGGTTGCTCCTAGCACCCAGGAACTGTACTTCCCACTAGGGTGGCTTTCAGCTAAACTGTTCTTGACTACGGCTCTGGATAAGAGCGTCTGCCAAATGCCTGTAATGTAATGTAATTAGGAATTAGAATTGCACTGGGTGACTGTTTTACTCAGTACAGCAACTATCTAAATATGTTATGATATAAACACACCAGGGATATTGAAAAGTCCCTTAAAAAATTCAGACAGACTGACATGTCCACGTATTGGCCCGTAGAATAGGTGCAGTGAGTATAAAAAGTATTCACCCCCATTTTTTTCATTTTTCACGTTTAATTTTCTTACTTCAGTGAATCAAAATTGATTTAATTGCGATACCACTGATCAACACAGAATACTCTATAATGTCAAAAACAAAAACAACTATAAAGCTTTTTCTTAATTAATTACAAATAAAAAACAGACAATAATTAATTACATAAGTATTCACCCCTTTTGCTCCTAAATAAACTCTGGTGCAATCAACTGCCCAGATGTCATATAATTATTTGATTGGAGTCCACCTGTGTACACTTAAGGTGTGTCAAATTGTTTCAATTTACTCAAACTGAGTTCCTTGTGGTTAAACGTGGCATTGTATGCAATTTGTTCCAAGGTGCTACAAAAATAATTCTGCGTGTATATTTAATGAAAGGAGCAACATTCGCTTGAAGGGAAAGGTATGGTCCTGTGAGGGCAAGGACAGTCTAAACGCACTTTTTAAATCATGTATTTTGTTATGTATTATCAGGAGGCTTTGATTTTAATAAGCTGTCAACTGTCAAATCGAGGTCTGGATGTGTCTTCCAACTTTGTAATTGGATCTGTGCATTCATTTCTACGTCATTTGCCCAGGGTCTGTTGTCTATTTTCAAAATCACCCCACCCCCTCCACAAAATCAGATGGCGAAAGCACTTTACCTTTTTTCCAGGTTTGAGCTTTATGTTTATTTCCTGCCATGGCAATAAATTATTATATATATTTTTTAGCTGCTGTATTTTTAGCGCAGGAAGGAACTAGTGACTTCCACACAGTAATATAATGATACAACATAAATCTGATCATGTATAGCCAGCATTTTACAGTCAATTTACATCTGTAAACACTTCATTTTGCTGCGCAGCAAGCAGCAAATATAGAACAGATGTCAAAGGACAACACTGTGCTGCCTCCAGCAACACACTCGTGCTGCGTTGCGTTCGCTTCTGGTGTAGATTCCCCCTATCCACTGTCACTTCAGTCAGTGTTGTTTGCTGCGCTGTAGATTTCCCTTTACTTTCAATTACGATGCCCTTATTTGCCTTATTCACTTCAGAAAGCAGGATTTCTGCAATATCTGCTGCTGAAAGGTTTTATTTTTCATTTGTTTGTTGCGTATCTCCATTGTATCATGGTGAAATTCTCGGAAAGACAGGTGTCTAATTAGGCTCATGTTTAATTACACAACACTATGTTAATTTAGAACCAGGTGAACAAGCTTGTTATGATCAGGAGATTTATAAACTAATTTACACACAGATTAGTGATGTCAGGCGAGTTTGGCTGAATCTCACGGGAGATTTGTTTACAATCACTTTTCACGCTCGAATATACATTCATTTCTATGATCACTTTGTAACTGAGGGCCATTGACTCAAAACCAGAACTAAGTAGCTCCTTTGGTTTAAATGGTTTTAAATCCAGCTGGATTGTGGGGTAGTATAAATGCCATGAGGGGGTTGTTTTGAGGGGTCGTATGTATGTTAAGGCGGAGGAGTATATGGTATGGATGTGGAGTGGGGTCGACAAAATGCACTGTAAATGCACTTGGCTGCCTCGGGCTGTTCAGACTGCAGACCAGTCTGGACCTGGAATTACACAGCAGGATTGATAGGGTTAGTGTCCATGCTTAGAAAGAGTAGTGACATGCCTCAGCATGACAGCCATGATGTACATCACTCACCCAGGACCTTATCTTAACGTCACATGCATTGAGCGCACACCAAACCAGCACCACTGATGAGGCCGAATCAGAAACACTTGGCATATACAAACACACGCTATCGCTGGTTTTTTATTGGCAATTACGCCAGTTGCATTTAAGGCCCAAATCCTCAAATCTGTAAGCTTTATTGGGCAGCTCTGACCCTAAAGGATTCTTAAAAAAAAAAAAGTTTCAGATTTTTTAACCTTTTTCTTGATTTAATTACCCTCCCCACGAGCCTGCCGCTTATATGTACGGGACCAGCTGCTACCCGGGGACCAGCAGTGAAGAGGGCGGGCGAGCCGCCTCCTTCCAGATAAACCCCGCCAAGCCGTTGACCGTGAATCTGATACACGCAGGGAAGCTTTCTGTACCTGTGGCGAGCTTGTGCCGGCTTCCCTCCCCCTCCCCCTGGGGCAGACAGACAATCGCCGCCCCCCGAGCATGAGAACAATACCAAGAGGAGATAAATCCCAAGTACTTATGTGTGGTGCATTTCAGAGTAGTGGCTAAGAACTGGGTTTGAAAATACCAGGTAGCTAAATGTTTCAGTAAATATCCAGCTTTACAAAAATGAAATATATGGAAAAAGAAAGAAAGAAAGAAGTAGGCGAATGATTCTGGATAAGAGTGCTTTTCACCCTTTAAATAAAGCAAGCACATGTACTCTTCCAAAGGACCTGTGTCTCTTTCCACCTTGCAGTCCACCGAGTGAGCTGCTTAGTCATTGCACGGGAGTACACTTCATGCACAGTTGGCAGAGGCAGACAGTAGGCACCGAGTTGACCCGAGGAGTCACCTTTGCACGGTAAAAGACAGGTACAACCCAGCCAACTGACCCCCCCACCACCACCATCCCTGTGTGACACTGTGGACAGTTACACACAGCACTGTGGGCCTGCTGGCTACAGTCGGCAAAGGCATGGTCAGGATTCAATACCAGACCATGGAGTGCATCACTTCATTGAAAACTGACGTATTAGCAAGAGGAGTCCCTCTCTTCTTTTTTGGAAATGACAGTTGTGTCAATCATCACCACCGGCTACTGTTTCTCACTCATAGCAGAGGTGGAGCTGTCACCAAAATGATCTCTCGTGTGTGAATGCTGCAGAGGTGGTCATTTAACCTAACGTGCATGTGACACTTGCTCACTACACAAGCTAACTTCATTAATCCACATGTCAGGCTAAATAAAGCAACAGAAATCCCCTTTTATTAAAGGGGAATGCTCCCAAATTTCTAGAATTTTATGTTTTAAGGAAAAAATACTGCTTGTGTTGTTCAGATCAGTTGGGATTTCCTCTGCTTCCATAGCTAATATCTATAGTATTTTCATGGAAAATGTATACATTTCCTGATTCACAACCATTTCATTTTTATTATATTGTATTATAACAGTTATGGTTAACCAAACTGGTCAACCTCTGGGAAATGATTTTGCCATATTTTGCTCATGAGGGCCACAACAATGTGGGCATTACAAGCCAGTTATACTGCATTTGTACATAAACACAGCAGAATATAATGATATTATAATGATATGCCTTGACTCTGTAGCTCACATTATCTGAGATAAATCCAGCCACGTTTTTTAAAATCCACCTCACATGCATTGAAACATTTCACAAGGTTCTCTGTAATAATTCACTGAGCATAAATACACAGATGTCTATTTGCCAGATTGACTTTCAATTCATCCATACTCAATTCTTGCAAAACAAATAAAATGTGCAGAAAGCATTACTATTTAACATTGGTAGATTTGTCCTTAACAACAGACTGATGTTTTTATCAGCTCTTTAATTTTGTTTGTGTGCCTATTGCGCTGCTAAATACAGCTGCATGTTAACATCACCCCCAGCAACAGGCTACTTGCCATCAGTGCACCTTGTTTGGGCTTTAACATAAATACAACAGCTGTAATGTCTCATGGATGTTATTATGCCTTGCTAGTCTAATATTAGCTACTCATCCATTGATCAAATCAAGCATTGACAAGCCAAATCAGGTGATATTAGATGGAGATCTTAATTTGTCCTAATAACCAGTTTTTGTCTAGATCCCCACCTCTTTTAGATAGGGATACCCGTTCAATCGCAAACAACTGAAGGGAGGAGACTGGCTGATTGTAAGCTACAAAATGGGAAGCCTCTGGATAATTAAGGTATTTTCCTCATATTGTGCCACTATATGCTCAAATTAAGCAATACACTACCTAAGCAGAATTACATTTCATAAAAGACTTAGTACGGAAGCATTCTCCAGTATGCAGGTGGGAGAGGCTACAGGTTTTTGTGCTGTGTATTATTACAGTGCGTGCATCTACCACACCTATAAAAGCCCGCAGGGGGAGAGGGCAGGAAAGTAGCGGAGTCTTCTCAGCTGGCAAATGCATGCTATACACAACCTTGTCTCTTATGTTACATCTGAAAAAGACTTTGTCATTCTGGAAAGGGGGGGTAGCTTCCTCGTCACCTGCAATTATATTCCACTTGCTCAAAAAATCTCATGTTTTATTTTAAGAGCACCGTTCGTGGAGGTGAATGTGAGGGGGCGGGGGCGGGGGCAGGGGCATAGTGCTTCTATTGACTAAGCGTTTGGGCTTCACATGAGATCAGACCGATTAGTGGAGGCTACTCTAGCCTATGCCTTTTGAATGCAATCATTTGAGAACCCTCTCTCCATAAAAATAGCTAACACTTGACACAGAAAAATACATTTTGTGTAGGCATACACATAAATCATGAACAGTATCATGAAAGCAATGCTACTAATCTTCTTCCTTTTATAGCATTGTTTTACGAGACAGGACGGCAAACGAATGTCTAAAAGACTGCCAAATAAATTAAACAACTACAAAGATACTGAACTGAAGAGCTGCCTAAACAGCATTGCTGGCATTGGTCATTTTAGCCAGCCTGCTAGATATTGTAGCCAATCAATAAAACATTCTAATCTTTATTCAGGATCTTATTCAGTGTGGGTTGGTGAGCTAGATGAGCCTTTTCAAGACATACAGCACAGTGATTCTACTAAACACAAAATAAAGTCTTCATCACTAATGTTAAAACTTAAAGAATCTTTTCATAAAGCAACCAAACTCAAACGTCACAGTGCATGCAGCCTGCATGCAGCCTGCATCACATCTTGCTACCCTCCAACCGCTCTTCCCACTGTGCCCTTAATGTAGCATAATCAGTCATTTTATTGAGTTCAATATTGGATTCAGCTGCCAGCAATCCCAGTTGCTTAATTTGCTTTAGCTGGTGGCCAGGTGTGGGACTGCAGGCTGCTGGTAGCTGTAGTTCCTCTCTTGTCAACCACAACTCTTGTCTTGTCACAACTTAAAGGGGCAGGCAGCCATTTCCCCATGCTGTCCCTTGGAATGTCACAATGTAAATTAATCTCTCTGACAGAAAAAATATAAATAAATTGGCTATTGTGCTTTCAGAATCAAACAAACATGGCTAATAGTATGTCAAATCTATTACTGAATCGAACATTCTTTTGAACTGCGTTCTAAAAAAAAAAGCCATTACCATTATTAGTTTTTTAGAATCTAGCCTACTCTCCATAAAGATAAATTGATGTGTTCTGACATCACTTTCAAAGTTACGAACATTTCAGAAATACCTCCATTCCTGATGCATTCATATCTCATAGGTTCTACTGCACTTACATTGGCTATATTATTGTAGATAGGTTTCTAACCAATGGTGATTTCAAGGTTCCCTCCTTAGTGAAGAAGTGAGCTAATTAGTGAAATCACCTGGTGTAGTGCATTGGTTGCAACAAAACCCTGCATACACTCGACCCTCGATGGAATGAGTTTGACACCTGTGTACTAAGGTATAAGTGTGAATGGGTTTACATGTATTGTAAAGTGGGCCCAAAAGGCGTGGGGTATAAGTATATGGGGTTGAGTTGATTGTGATGAAATTTTTGCTTGGAGTTAAAACACAGTCTTCCCAGTAACAAATCACCAAGGACATAATGTAAGTTCAAGGAAAAAATGAAGAACTGAAATTCGGTATTTAAAAGATAGTCACCTGGGCGCCTATTGCATGTTTACTTGAGAAAAGAAAAAATAGGTGGAAAAAATAGGTGAAAATGTGAAAACCATTGGTGAAGTTGTGCAGTTTTTATCCGTGAATGAGCTTACTGTTTGTGGCCAGGGCGATGGCAGTCAGCAGACCGTAGACGATGTATCCACCTGACTTTTCCTTCAGCTATTTGAGTACACTCTAGCTAAGGACACTGAACTACAGATTAAGCTGGATTCTGCATTAAATGTGACGGAACAAGAGATAGGTGCAATGTGGAGAACCTATCTGTTATGATTAGATTCATCTGCAATTCTATACCTGCACTTTATTGGTCCACTTGATTTGCAACAGTTCAGATGCTGAACACCTGACAACACAAATGCTTAAACATCTGTGTGATTGTGGGTACACCTTCTGAGAACATTATCAGCCAGTGCTGTGATCCGCCAGTGCTGTCATGGGTGGAATAAAAGGTGGGGTGCAAGCTCTGTTGCAAAAGAAGCTTGGCAGGGAGATTTCATATTTACATTGCCACAACCAGCAGTTGCACTTAGCGGTAATTCATGCTATCCAGGGAGAGCCATGTGCTAGAATGTTGAGCTGTCTAATTCACTGCATGCCTTCTTCCATAGGCACTTACATTCACAACAGCACAATGCTCCTACACTGAAAAATGTGTTTGAGATTCGATGGACTAGTCACTTTGATGTGACTAGGGGCATTGTTGACAGTGAAGATGCGATTCTGAATATTCTATCAGAAGTGGCAGAAGATGGAAATGCACCAAAGGATACATCTTTACAGACACCTCTGGGCTTTTAATCCAAATAAATAAGCATAATTTAGTTGAGATAGGGAAATTCCTGGCACATGGAACTGGTACTTGGCTCCTTGATGCCAGCAAATTCTATTCAACAGTTTCATTCTGTGAGTTTGTGCAAGGCTGGCGAGGTGATTGGTGCCTCACTGGAGGCATTAAAAGAAACGCATAAAGATGCTTTGTGGGCAGAGCATTTTCAGGCTCATCCACGGCTGCTGTGACAGAACACATGCACATCTCACGCTACCTGCTGCAGCTCGGGACTCAGGATGACATCACTCTCATGCCGGACTTAAAATTACATTCTCACATATCATGTCAAAAAGTTTGAGTATTTATACAAGACAAATAGAACGGCAATTTTGATACAGCCCTATGCCAAACTGCCTTTCAAAATGCCCACCTTGGCAATGCATTCTAGAGTTTTGGTCATCAGTAGAGACCAAAAACATCATTTTAAAAATGAGGTAAGATCAATTTTATATAAATATTACAACTACTAATACAATTATTGCTGCTAATACTACCATGTATCACAGTGGGTGTGATCACCATACCAGGTGGTGAGTGGATGGAAGAAGACCATTAAAAACTGTTCGAAGAGGCCAATGGCCATTTTATTCTCCCTTCCTAGGGTCGTCAATAACAAAAAAAACAAAAAAATGTAACAAAAAAAAATTAAACAGAAGATGATAGGAGGGAAATTGAATTCAAACGTACAGTTTCACAGCCCCGCTTTTTCCACGTCCAAATAATCTCCTGCTCCTGGCATAGCAGTCTGTGCTTTTATAAAGGGCCTAACCAAGCTAATGGCCAACACCTGTGCGGAATACTAATCAGCCTCAGGTGAGCATGCCGGTATGTGAGGCCCTCCTGTCTAAGATCCTGTAGTACTCCCCAGACTGTGGTAGTGAACAGAACTGGCCAAAACTAAAGAGAGGGACCAGCCCTCTCTACTCCTCTCTCCACCCCTCAGATACCACTACTACTACTGCTACTGATACTATTACGACCACTACTTAAATTATTTATATTAATACTACCACTACTACTACTGCTACTACTATTACTATTACAACTAAAAATTACTGCTACTAATACTATGACTACTACTGCTACTATTACCTCGGCTCCTACTACTGTTACTACCGTTACTTCTACTGGGAGTTGTAAGTTGAGAAGAAGTAGAACCTTTTTCCTGTTTCTGTATTCTTGACAGAGGCTGTGACATCGCTCTTACATAAAACACATTTACTGTGTGGGACGGACACAGCCACCTCTGTCAGGGAAATCTCTTTGATTGATACAAAGTGCTTTTCCTGTCATAATGCACTAAACTCTAAAAATAGGGTGAGGAAATGGTACCGGTGCAATTAGAGATCAAGTAGCCTGGAAGAATAAGATAGAGAGGAGAAAATACAGAGGAACTGACAGAAAAGCCTGCCGTATCAATCCATAAAACCTCCAAAGTGCCATTGCAACTATCCAGACAAAAACGGCACAAAGGGTTTCTGAGAGGGGTCAGGAGAAGGAGACAGGTTCTGGCCGGTAAAACCTAAACCTATAAAAATAACTTTTTTGTCCTTGGTGAATTTTGTCCTGGCAATGTCTCTGGAATTATAATATCTGAACCCACAGCCTCCCAGTTCACACTGCTGATGCAAGCCAGCTCCCAGGGAACAGGCTCATTTCCACCGTAAATGGAAACTCAGTGTAGATTTCATTTAATTTCCTTAAAGAAATGTTACATCAACGACTCCCTTTTGCTGTTTCAATAGCAAGCATGTATTAAAAAAAAAGAAAATAAGTTAAGGTCATGGATAGCATCAAACTTCGTGAAAAGGCATTGAAATAAACCGAATGTTACCTCAAAAGATCCCAGAGTACCCCAGGAGTACCGTGAGCAGGAGAAAACAGCAGTAGGGCTTTGAGGAAAATTTTGAAAGACAGCATTTCTCCTCAAAGGACTTGTTTAATGTAAGAACCAGAGGAGAATGCGCTTTTACGCCTCTTTCTGAAACCAGCTGCTTACTTTCTGCTTCTGTAGGTCATTTTCCATAATCTCAATTTGAAGCTCAGCCTTAGGTACTTTCAGGTCAGTGGCACTAAAACTTTCTCATAACACTGGCTTCAGATGTAGAATACCGTGCATCGACGCTCCACTGAATTTGTAAAATGATCCAGCGTGCAATACCTTCATGGCTTGATGGAAACATTTATATACATTTTTTTATGCACATATATATTTTTTCTCTTGCCAATTTTTACCCACTCTTTTCTTTTCTGCCAACCTGGTATGCCCAATTGTATTAGTAGGGCCGTCTCATCACTGCAGCCTTTTCCTTCCACCCCTTCCTCAGCCACTGACAGGTAACTTCACCTTTTGGAGAATAACGGAATGCGAAGTAGATTTTATTCTTAAACCATATTGAGCAGAAATGAATTCATTTTTTAAACACCTTGTAAAGTAGGAAATAGCCTTGCAATATCAAGACAGCAGAAAAAACCTTAATAAATACAATATTTCCACTAAAAAAATATTCTGGAAAAACATACATACAGTATCTTTAAACATATGCTTGCCAGGGTATATGTATTTGAAATACATTTTCATAAGCTACACACATATTTATCTGCATATTATCTTGAAGTAGCAAGCCAGGAAGATGGATTAAATTCATACACTTTTATAAGCCATGACATTTTCAGCCATGAAATTAGTTTTTATTTGAAGATTGCATTTTTTTATTAAATATTGATTATATTCCTCGTAAATTTGTTTGCTTTTGAGTCCAAGGCATTAAACCAAAAGGAATTAATGTTATATACATGCCATGTTTGCCAATGCCTTATTAGATGTGGAAAATTAAATTACTTGGATCCTGTCAATTTCTGGTCAACAAAATATGAGAATCATATGAGTTCATGAAAAGCATGGGGCCAATCCTGTCCCACCACAACGACTAGAAATATTACCTGGAAAATTACCAAGTAAATTTACTATTTTATATAGTCTTCCAGTTATGGAATATGTGATATAACATCTCACCCATGATGCACAGGGGATGTTTCCTGCATTTCACGAAATATTTTTCTGTAATAGTCTTGACAGAGTGTATTTCTACACTTGCTAAAGCATGAGTTCAGACCAAAGTAAAAACAGATTTACACTTTCTGTAGTACATGCCCAGAAGCCATGGCAATAGATTTAGTTTGAAATGGTGATACAACATCAGAAAGAGGTAGCACTTTATTTGGCCAGGAATACAAAAGTGGTTATTGATTTCTGCTTCTGTCTCTGGAGAGCTATGAGCTGCCACTGAACTCCACTGTCACCAACTTGTCAGGACTCCAAACGCATGCTAATGTCCCCCACTGTGGTAATGCAATATCAGTCATACATGCAACATGCATACAATTCTAAGCTGATAATGTTGTCACTGTGTGTAGAAAGCATTTATTTTTTTCTTCCAGTTTTGAAAAAATATCAAAACTATGCTTTCCACATTATTCTTGTTCTTTAGAAAGCCTTTTGACAGTTAAGGAGTGGCATTATGCTCATGTTCTATAATACTGGGTTACTTAGATTTTTAAGCACTTTTGGAGCTTAAAAGTCTTTCCTCAGAGGAAACTCAATGGTCTATGTTTTTTTTCCATCCGGTTTAAAACAACCTTGTTCAAGTGTGAGAAGTGAAGTTCAATCAGGTCAATATAATTTGCACAACCTTGCCAAGTATTCCCATGCCACACCCATCCTTGCCTCACTTCATTGGCTACCTGTTCCAATGCACATAAAGGTCAAAACAAACTGGTTCTTTGTGCTTGGCAGCCAAACTGGGACCACATATACTGGTAAGTGAAAAAGGGTGGACCAGCTCCACCATACCTCCAATTAATTTTCAACTCACACACGCTGGCCAGAGGGCGACTGGCTCTCTCTTCCCTCTGTGGTCACTCTTCCCAGCCACATCGCCTATCTGTTCTGGCCCCTCAGTGGTGGAAATTCCCACGGTGGTCAAGGCAGCAGAATCACTTCCCATCTGATAAAGACTGATAAAAATGAAGACTAAAGACCTACCTCTTCAGACTGCATCTTTGCTCCACTCCAACCCACCACCCCTGAGCACTTTACGAATCCAGGTGATTGATCTATTTGGCTGCTCTACGCATTATATTTTGTGGTATTGGAAGTGTCTGCATGTGTTTACGATTTGAGACATGGCTATAGGATAGGCATAGTTAGCTCTGTGCCTTAATGGCATATATATATATACTCTCACTGATCTGGGAGTGTTGTTAGCCAGATCTATGTCACCGTTGCTCATATAATAATAATAATAATAATAATAATAATAATAATAATAACCCTCATTTATATAGCACTTTTCATCGCAGAGCGGTCTCAAAGTGCTTAACAGAAAAGCAAAAGAAAAGAAAAGCTGAAACTAAAATTTATTCAAATTAATATAATTGAAAAAACTGTGTATGTGTATGTATGTGTGTGCGTGCACATATGTACGCCAAACTCAGCCATACAATTTAGTGAATAAGTATGTTTTGAGTCTGGATTAGTGGAATCAGCCTCCCTAATAGAGATGGGGAGGCTATTCCATAGAAAAGGAGCTCTAAAATAGAATGTCCTACCTCCAACCGTTTTTATATAACTCATGTAGATGCTATTATATTCTCCTGCGTTGTAGGTTACTGTAGATAAGAGTGTCTGCTGAAAGAATGTAATGTGTTGAAATTTGTAAACGGTCCTAATGCTTGTCCAAAATATTTTTGGCTCACATGTTCCACAAAGTGTGTATTCCTAAAGCCTTCATGAAGAATCTATAATGCCTTTATTAAAACAACGTCTTTGTAAATCATTCGTACACTTCAAAGTCAGATAAGTGACCTCATGTCACGTTAGAGCAAAGCATTTTACACAGAATGTGCTGAGTCATTCTCCATAAAGCATTGCACTTACTCAAGAATGATTTATATCGATGCTATTACATGTTAATGAAGGCACTGTAAATGATTAATGAAGGCCTTTTTTCAAACAAAATTCAATACTCTTCATAACCTCACCTCAGCCCCCAGGGAACTAGCATGCCCTTTTCCCTTAGATGAACATTCCCATGCAGGGACAGAGACCTGTCCACACAGCACAGAATGAATCATCCTTAGCCAACACACAAGTAGTCCTCCAACCACAGCACACACAGACTGAATCATCCTCAGCCAACGCATAAGTAGTCCTCCAAGCACAGCACAGACCTGCCAATCAATCCAGCACAGACTGAATCATCCTCAGCCAACACACAAGTAGTCCTCCAACCACAGCACAGACTGAATCATCCTCAGCCAACGCATAAGTAGTCCTCCAAGCACAGCACAGACCTAATCATCCTTAGCCAACACACAAGTAGTCCTCCAAGCACAGCACAGACTGAATCATCCTCAGCCAACATACAAGTAGTCCTCCAAGCACAGCACAGACTGAATCATCCTCAGCCAACACACAAGTAGTCCTCCATGCACAGCAAAGACTGAATCATCCTCAGCCAACATCATGACGTGCAGTACTGCATACGTCTTTGACTTACCACATGCTTTCAAACATCCATTACAGCAGAAATCTATTTTATTAAAACCATTTATTATGGTTTAAAAAAGGGAGATTCAGATTTTATGACAAATATAAACAGAGCATTAATCACAGCGTGTTGGAGAAGGGGGAGCAGTTCATACGCAGGAGAACAAGCCCCCTGTGCAGGCGCTGTATGGAGATAGGATCCCGCATCTCACTAGCCTGGCCGTCCAGAGTGCTAAGCAAAGCCTTGGGGGCCTTATCAAAACAAGCCGTGCTTCAGTCTTTAAAACATTCCCTTTCATTCGATAAAAACATCAATGAAAAAGAACTACAGAGGCAGTTTGTTTTCTTGCTTGTCAGATGAAACACGCAAGCAGGCCCACACAGACCTCTGGGCTATTTTCCACACATGTCCATTATAACACGCAATCAAACTCTGTGAGGTATTACATAAACACAAATACGTGAAGGGAGACATAACTAAAAATACAACCATACACTACACAGTATATGTTCTGTTTGTTGTTTCTGAAGTTGATGATGTCTGATGTTAGCTGAACAGCTATAAAAAATAAGTTATATATATTGATAATGAATATAATTTTAATGAGTTTACTATAGAAGTATTTACCTGGGACATGACTGTCTGGAAATTTGTTGTGCATTTCAAGGATCTGATTGGTTTATTTGTACAGGAAATATTCCTCACCTGCAGTTCTTCATATTTTTCTTCTTCCTCTTCATCTTCAGGTAGGGAGGATGGTACATTTTTAAAGTTCAAAACAATGTCTGAAATCAGTCGTTTTGAGATGACGTAAGTCAATGTTACTCAGACAATGATAACGTTATCAGAGGGAACATCTAGACTAATGATACAAACTAAACCCAAAAATACATTTTTTTAACAATTTTGTTGAGTATTTACTGTGCTATTTTCAAGTCAAGCTGTTGTTTCAATTAAGAACAGTGGCACTTTGTGACGGGCTTTGGAATGTTTTGATTAGTCTGGTGTTTGATCCAACAATGGAGGCTGCAGCCAATGCTAGCTAGCTAGTCTGTCATTCTTTTCTTATAGGTCACGTGGTAAACTAGTAGCCTAGTAGCAAAAAATGCCCAACTCAATGGTTTACAACAGTTACACATACTTAAAGCTGAGAATTTTCCCTATCCTAATATATACATGGGTAGACAGAATAACAGAAACACCTTAAAATATATTAAGATTGATTAACTAACGTACTATTTTTAATTGTTTCATAGGATATTTCCTTCTTGAAGTGGGATATTGAACCATTCTTCAATAAGCAAAGCCTCCAGAGAGATGAAGGTGGTGGAAATCTACTCGACTCTACGTTCCAGAAATTCATAAAGGTTAAATGATGTTTAGATCTGGTTATTCGGGAGGCTATGGAGGGTGTTCGACTTCACCCTTAAGTCAAGAAACTACTCTTGAATCCATTTAGCAGCATGTATGGGGGCATTATTGTCTTGGAATATGGGAACATCTTGAGGTGTTTGCACAATAGGATTCACTTGGTAGCTATATGAAACACAAATGGCTTTGTATTCCTTAGCCATAATTGTACCATGCAGAGTAATAAATGGCTCCCACGAGATAGCTGCCCATACCATAACAGAGTTTAACAGTTGGGAACAGGCAATGTGGGTTGAAGGCTTCCTTTGGCTTTCTCCAAACACAAACCCGTCCAGATGTAGGAAAAATAATAAAAGAAGACTCATCAGATCATATTACTTTCTTCCACTGCTCAGAAGTCTGGATTTTGTGTTCATTATGTGTTATTGCGCATTGGCCTTGGTTACAAGCAGTTTTTGAATGACACTCTGGCCATAAATATCACCTTTATGAAGCTGACAACATACAGTTTTGTTGAGACTGGGTCATGGAGGTGTAGATTCAGTTCTGTGGTTATTTTTGAGGCTGTTGCTTTATGGTTTTTAGCACTGTCCTGTGAAGTGTTTATCTATCCCTGTTGGTGAGCATCGACAGTTGTTCCTTGTTTGGCATATGTCATCATTTTTAAATTTTTCATTTGCTGTTTCCATTATTTTGTCTACCCCCTGTAAATCAATACTATTGATTCACAGTAGTTTTAGATTTGAGAAATGAAAAAAGACTTTAATCGGTCGAGTTTCGAATGGGATCACAAGATTATGCAAGGCTACGTTGTCTAGTTTGTGTTAAACTTTATTAACTGTATATTGGGGAAGAGGTAAGCTCATTTTGATTTATAAGACTGTGCGGCAATCCTTGTAGCACAGTACCAAATAGAACAATGGATCCGTGAACATACTTTTTATGTCGGGCTCTGACTGCTCGGTTCCACCGTGTCTGCAAATTCCAGAGAGAGTTCATGCAAAAGCCAAACCAAGAGAGACTCATAGTTGAATTACAGAGTTCCTGAGGTTCAGCTGAACGACACTCATTCTCCCACACACAACCACACAAACATACTCACACAGACACATACCCCCACACACACACACACACACACACACACACACACACACACACACACACACACACTAACAGACAGACACACACAAACACAGACACACGCACACACAAGCACGTCCTTGATTGCTCATCCATGACAGCTGATGTCACCTCTTATCAGTCTACAGTGAACCTGCTGTCCCTTGATGTCGTGACAAGGGGCTCCTAGATGGAGTTCAGGGTGAGCCAACCACATCTTTCAAAGTCACACTTTTGCCCTCAAAGCGGCAGGCCCTCTAATGCAACCCGATTGCCTGACAAGACGCTGTGAAATTGCATTGGAAGAAATGCCAATGGAAGACATTACTTTTCACCAAGGAAAATTTGTAGTTCTGCCCACCACCTCTCTGGCCTGGGTCAAACACTGGCACCATCCCACCCGCTCCGATCTCAGTCAACGGACAGGCAAAATGACAAGTGGAATATGTTTGGTTTTTAAATCCAGCTCTCACTTGTGCCAGAGACCACTGCAGAATTAAGCACGGCATGTGCTGACCGTAGCTGTTCTACTTGCGGTAAATTAGAATGAGCCTTATTAGAAGTATTCGAATTATAATCTTCTATTTGGCATGCTGATAACACTGGAGGTTATGAATGCCCTGAGGCTGTGTCCAATTCATGCTCCCATTTTAAACTAATTTAAAATATCATTCCTATGCCCACTGTTATACCTATGTATTAATGGATGTGTAAAGTAAACTCAGGTTTGGGGGAATTAGACAGATATCTCTGTCAACCTTACCTGTATTTCATTCTCTAATTCACACAGGGGATTGTTCGCATGTCCTTCATTAGATTGATCTGATTATTTTTGATGACCTCTGAAAATAGATCATTGGAAAACAACATGGCCACTGAAACTCTGTGAGAAAGTGGAGTGCATATGAAAATAAATAAAACAAAATAACATTAAGGCAGCACACAATTAGGTTGACAAGCAGCCATATTGCATATTTACTAATGCGGAACAGCAATCTGCACTTATTAAACTAATTATACTTTCTCTCAATAACCATCTGTAGATTTCCAAGCCCACCTCAGACCAATTTAATGGCAAGAGTATGTAGAAACCCACGGTTGTATAGCATTTGTAAAGCCTTTGAACATAATTTTTTTATTTAACATTTTAAAGTTACGGTGCAATAAGTATTCTTTATGGGTTGTGGAATGGATTACATCAAGACATTTTACAGTGAATGACACATTAGCGTTTGCTTTCATAGCAGCTCTGATCCCAAAACTGTTATGGATTATGAATACCCTGAAATACTAACAGTAAATGTGGTTGATCATGGCAATAACATTTAAATTAATTTATTGATTGTATTCTGATCAGTCTCAGCAATAGCTGAGCTCCCACTCTTGTCCTTCTCCATGGTTAGAATAAGATTCCGATTGAAGAAGATTCCGAGCCTTTATCTGCATTTCAATAAATCTCAATATGTTCTTTTTTATGTTTCTTGTCCAAATTCATACAGCAGTATTGTTATAATTTCCTTCAGAATCAATATGTATAAAACAGCAGCTTTAAAAATATATATTTGAAAGGGGAAACCCCATATTGTATTTTTAACAATACAATCATTTTTTATTTAAAAAACAATTTTTTGTATCCATTTATATAACATCCATTTATGTACATTATCAAAATGACATGCAATTCACCAGGCATGTATTTGGGGGTCGGGGGTTGGCACAGCATTCCACTTGGGGGCGCAGCCTAAAACACAAGATGAGGATCATGAGAGCTCTTAGGATGCGTGGCCACTGACCAATCACTTATAAGAAGAGAAAAAAAAGGCCAGTCCAATTTGGGAGCAGTCGATCCTCACCCCCCCCTGAAATATTGAGCTGGCCCAGTATAATCCAAACTAGTGTGCTGGTGCTGTGTTTGTAGGGAGGGAGAGACAGCCCTGTATTCCATGCAAATATATTTTCAATAGACCCATCACAGCATTAATCATGGGCAGTGGTCTGTAGTACTTTGTTCTTCTTCTGTGTTTTTTGTTTTTTTTACAAAACCGGCTGGCCCAAGTCAGTCCGGCTCACCGGAAATCTCTCAGACCTCCCAATAGCCAGTCCGTCTCTGACTGTAATGATTTTTTTGTGAACATTGAAAGCACTTAGTGGGGAAAAAGACAATAAAATAAATAATTACATGTTCTGTGTTATTGAGGAAGACAGTCCTTGGGGTATTGTGACTGGCGAGAGGAACATTCTCGTTAAAACAAATATCTTCAGCTTAGTGGACAGAAAACCAGATCTCTTAAGACAGATTCTGTAACGTTTTTTTTTCAAGCAAAAACAAGATGTAATTTTGTCATTCCTGTGTTAATTAATTCTAAGCAAACCCAAAAGGGAAAATATATGATGATTATATTGGATACACTAAGAAATGTTTTGCTTAGAATATATGAGCATGCCAAGCCTTCAGAATTGAATGACATTCCCCTGAGCCAGGCAGTGATGGAACAGACCTGTTCAGGTGGAGTGGAATGACAGTGCACAAGTGTTCCACTCCAATGAAAATAGATTTGTATTGGCTTATGCAACAGAGTATAATCATGTATATATGCACGATGAACGAGACAAGCAGTACAAATGTCCTGAAGTGCAGTTTACCTCTTTCAACAAAAAAAAAAAGCGAAATAGTCTTGAGGCCATAAAATGACATTGTATGTAGGGAGTTGATGCTGTCTGTTGCAGGGGCTGTTGTAGATTTGAGCCAGTGACCAGTCACATGAGCACTGGTGTGGGCTTCTGCGTTGTGACCACGATTTTTCACTTGGGGTGAGACTACCTACTTTGTGGGGGTGGGCATAGGTGTTAAAAATGTCAAAGCATGGCTAGCTATTTATTATTTCCTTTCCATCCGTCTATTCTCCTGCTATTCATGATATACACAGGAATATATAAAGGGACCACTGGTGCCTGCATAAGTTCAGCAGGCTGCAGTTTGTTTTTCCGCCCATGGCATCTCGTCAACATACAAATGTCATATGTTAATACGATAAAAAACGATATAAACTGATAATTACCTCTTGAACAGTGGTCCTGGAGAGCCACCTGGTCTGTTGGTTTTCATTGTTACTCAGCACTTATAGGGCACCTGACACTTTCGTAACAACTTTGCAGAAATAAAACAAACAAGTGTCCATAAAGATTGTGACATGTGACAAATCTACACACAAAAAACATAAAAACGATTTTTTATTTAAAATTATGTTCTATTTTTGCCAACATTCCATGACATACAGTCAACCATTTGCTGTGGATAAAACTAACTGGAGCCAATACAAGGATAGAGAGAGGAGTTGTGCAAAATACATTACATTACATTACAGGCATTTGGCAGACGCTCTTATCCAGAGCGACGTACAACAAAGTGTTAATACTATTAAAATTGTCTGGTGGCTAGCTGCTATAATTTGGCAAATCAGGAAAAGGGGATAAATGTCCACAGGTTCCCCATAAATAATGAAAAGATGAAGAAAACATGGGGAAAATGGGTGTACCGTGGTCAGTGAGAGATAACACACCTAGCTATATTTGTAGTGAGCATTTCGCTGCAGATCATTTTGAAGAATACCCTGATGAGCATGTTCAAGATGGAAATGAGAATCTCCCAGGTCTTAAAACCCGCAGCAGTACCATCTGTTTTTTTAACCAAGTTGAGGGGAAGATGGGAGACCAATGATGAAGAGACCGAGACAGGCTTTCCAGAAGTGAGGGAGGATTCAAGATATGTTTCATCAATTTGGCTAGCTAGCTAACTAGCTTAACTACTGTGTTAAGTAAACTAGGCTGCCTTAACACCACTAATGTTACATTACATTACATCAGTGGTGGGCCATCAGGGCCTGCAAGGCCTAAAAAATATCTGAATCACAGACTGATGTTAATTATATTTTGTCCATGAATACTTATTAAATAATTCCAAATGGTCTGTCCGCTTCCTTTCATAGCTTTTCCCCTGGTTGCGCTGCTTCCAGACGTGTATTTTCATATTAAAGCATTTAACCAATCACATTTCAGCCATCATTTGTTGCCAGGGTCAAATAAATCTGCCTGGAGGCCTTCACAATCAGTTCTGCGGGCCCTGTAGCATAAAATAAGTGTCGATCAAACTGTTGCTTCAACCAATCAGATTTTGAGTTGGCGACACCAAGGCCTTCTAGCAGGCGTACAGTAATGTCAGCGTATTCACACCCTTTGATTGGATAGTCAGAGAGTGTACTAGCCAGAGCTAGCGAGCGGACATTTTCAGCCCTAAAGCGAATTCAAACTTATGCCAGAAATACGACAGGGCAGGCTCGACTTTCAGCATTAGCTTCGATGGCGATAGAAAAGGACTTCTTGATGGAACTGAAACGCACGGATAATCTGTACGACAGAGTAATTGAACTCTTTTTGAAGAAAGAAAGGAGGATGGATTTTGTGTACAAATAATAAAGATTTTTGGTGAGTAAAATGTTGCTATTTTCCTAAATAATATTGCAATTTTATGAGGTTATTATTGATGCTTTTTTGTGTTGTGTCAAGGAGACTTGTGCACTCCGGGTTTGTTTCTTCAGTAAAGGCATTTATTCTGGCTACACGAGTTATCTATCTGCGATGCAACGGCTCTTTATACTGCATTTCTGCATAATAAGATGGTTTTTATAGCCATAAACTAGTTATTGAGGGGTGGATTGATTCAGACGGAGCACTACTGAAGGCCTAGGTGTGAAATGCACGGCCCGCCACTGCATTACATTACAACGTTGACACCAATTATCTGTCCAAGATAACACAAACTAGCTAGCTCCAACTACCATATAACAGCGGAGTACCTGTTTGACCAGCCAGCTAGATAGCCTGTCAATTTTTCTATATACAGGCGCTCGCGACTAAACATCTAAAGCAAACACAGACGCTGAGCCCCACTGCGTTCCCTTCCCCTCTGAGCTAATTGAGCTAGTTTTATCATCTAGATTCTAGAATATAGTATATATATATAATCCTGTTTATAAGATCACATAGCATTTGCTATCTTCCACAAACAGCAATGATCATAATATAAACATGACTGCAGTTGGCTAGTACTGACGGGGTCAAAGAATGAAAATGGGAAAGCCTAGGTGATTAGCCACAGACAAAATAGAAATGCTGCAGTGGGGTATGGACTAGCTTGTCCTAAATCAATACATTCCTGTAAAGTACATACCGCTTTTTATTTCGAGTTTATTTGTTTGATAGCTAGCTAGCTAATTATTCTCACTCAATGAAGTAGCTAACGTAGCCTGCTTGGGACACTCACTCACTCACAGAGCTGACTAACAACATCATGGTCAACCTCTCTTCAGCTGTGAGCTCTGGAATCTGCTAATTGGAACTTCATTAGCATCTATCTACGACAGCTAGCTTGTATACCAGTCCCAGGCAATTGGGATCTGAATCTGAGTGAATTCTATGGAGGGGCAGCAGCAATATCAATATTTGACACAAATTCTGAGTTCGTGTCAGACTCTGATGATGAGAGACACGGCACAAATCTGTAAGTCATAAACTGCCCTGGTATTGATGCCCATACTGGGCTATTTTTTGTCTCATTCGCACTGTCTGAGAATTCGACATTGGAGTCATTTTCCCACCCACTCATATTGATAGAATATTTACAAATGCCCCACTCTGTCACATCCTGAACATTCTATGATAGTAGGAAAATGTATAAATGGGCAAATTTATATGTTGGCTTGTCACAAAGTGAAAATACCATACACTATACTACCATCAATGATGTATATTGATAGATTGTATTATCTGTGGCAATTTTTTCAATCGAGTCAGGTGCCCTTCAATTAATAAATTAAAGCAATTGACTACTCAGTACCTCACCTGGTTTATTGGGTCTGAATTGGTTGCTGATTTTAAGGTGAAAACAAAAACCAGCAGCAGACCCTGTGGCTCTCCAGGTCCAGGGTTGAGGACCGCTGCTCTTGAACCACTGCATATTATAACTGAATTGCATATCAAAAAACAATCACGTGCTACTATCACTCACAAGGACATTTCAAATGTAACAACAGCTCTCTGGGACTGCCTATCTGTAGAACAACCTCACTCAGCACACTGGGCAGCTGTCTGACTCACTCTCCTCGCTCTCTCTCTGTGTAGGACAGTATCACCAAGCGCACTGGCCAGCTGCCTCTCACTCATATGCTCTTTGTCTTTCCTGAATTGCATTTTGCGATCCTTTATGTTTGTACATTTATCTTTCATAAATGGTGATAATTTCACGCATCTCACCTATGATCATTTTAAATAGGGCTCTTAGTTCAGCCCTTATGTTAAAAACAACAGAAAGTTTGACTGTCTCACCATATAGTTGTGGAAACCAATAACCGCCCAATAAATAAAAGCCTAATTGAAAAGCTTAATATTGTAAACATTTTTCCATATAGCATTGCCTAGCAGTGTGGAAAGGTGTATGTTCTACAGGCTGTGCATCTAAGGGTTAATCGTAAAGATGTGTCTCTTGTTCTTGAGCATAATGTGGTTTTTGCAGTGGGCCAGAGTAACCTTTCACTGAAGAGCTAATGGTTGGGAAAATGCATTTGCGTCTTCTTCACCTTATTGCTCTCACAGTATGAACCCCTTTCAAAGTTGATAAAAAGCGTCTGCTAAATGGCATATATTAAAAAGCACGGTCAGGATGAATGAAGTGAAGTCTAAATGACCGTAAGTGAATGGCTGCGAGAATCAGAGAAATTCTTAAAAGTCGTAATTAAAATGTAATCACATAGCCCTGTATCAACTATATTTATTAAAAATCTTTTCTGATCACTTGATATATTACTCTCTCCATATACATAGTTAACATTTAGTCAACATATTAACTGTAGTTTGGCATATATTCATTCATTTGTCTGCAATCACTTAAGATAAGAGAATTGCCAAACTGAGCAGCATTGATGAACGTGCTTAATTACATAATGGAGAACTGCAGAACTGTTAGCCAGTTACAAGCCATAATCAACATTAGTTTGATAAGATTTGGGAGTCCGTTTGTTTTGTAGCATGCTTGCTTATAGCCAGCTTGCTGTCAAAAGAGCTATACCTGTGAAAGTATACATATGAAAGAATGAAAGAAAAAAATCTTGTTCTACAAACTGAAACTTTTTCCCTGTAATTGCTTCTGTATGCGTTGGTGTGCAATTTGAAGGGAGACATTGTTTTCTGCTGAAATACAGTGATGAAAATGAGGGCTTGCATTTCCTCTGTGTATTTAAAAAAAACCTGTATACGGTATATATATATTTCATAATTGGGTGTCTAATGTGCAGTATAATTTAGCACCTCATTTCTGGTTAGATTGTTGCTTAGATAACAATGCTGACAGGCACTTGAAAACACACACATGCACATCCACACGCATCGCAAACGGCTGCTTTGTAGAATCCCACTCCCCATAATGGCTGTGGCCGGCCGTAACACCTTTCAATGTAATCAAAGCAAGCCAGTGGTTTGTAGCTTAAAAATGCACATGCTCACACATACACAAGATTCCGTACCGTAACGGAAAGCTAGCAGAAGCAACAAGTTACAATCTTAAATATCAGAGATATATTAAGCTTTCAATGCTAACAGCGTGAGGCCGAAAGTCTAGGGCAGTTTCTTGGTCCCAGTCCACCCCTGGCTGGGACCATGACTCATTGAACGTTTTTCCTTAACTTTGACTCATGAATATAGTCAAATTAGTCATCCTGAACTTCTCCGTCTTATAAGAGTATTTTTGTCCCTTCAAAATGACTCTTTTGTCGGTATGACTGAGAATAAATCACCTGCAGTGTCTGGTAAAAACAAATCTAAATAAAACAAGTGAAATGTGAAAAATTAATTCTAATAATAATTTGATTATAATTGAGAATGGAAGAGGAAGGCAAATGCAATTGAGTTTTCAGACATACTGTATGAAAAGTAGATTCTCAAATAGCTCCATCACGGCAAACAAAATGTAGAACAAAATCTCAGTGCTTCCCATTCCTTTTGATTTCGTTAATAAATGCTAAAACAGCAGGAAAACGTTTTGGCTCTTATAACTGCAGTAGGCAACATTGCTTTATTCAAAGCAGACATGATTATTATTTATTTTCTATTTTCTCTTTTTGCAGTTTTTTCCCCATTTTCTCCCAATTTAGTAGCCAATTATACCCTCTTTTTCATGTCAATTATCCCCTCCCTTATATTGAGAGCTCGCTGCCGTAGTCCATAAACCGGCAGTGGCATGTGCGGAGCACCGCCTCTTCCGAGCCAGAACCCACTAAGCAATCACCGTAACTCCGGTATGTTCACAGGGCCACTCCTATACACAGCGAGCTTGTATCAGCCTCCCTCCCCCCACCCTGGGGCAGACAGCCAATTGCTGCCCCCTAGTGGCAGTCCCAGCCAGAGCCAAGACTGGCACAACCTAGTGGAATTGAACCCCGGTTGCAGTGGGCAGCATCGGACGTTCCAACGCTACATCACCTGGGAGGCCCTAAACAGACATGATTAATCAGTAGCGATCAGAGAAAGAGAAATGTAGCTTCTGTGAGAGAAATTCAGTGCTCCCAATCATGTTTATATAAATCTGTGGTATTGGTCTGAATCCTTGTTTGTAAATAATTGGTCGGAGAGCCATGGTAGTGAAATACTTTCCACATTTTGAAAGATTTTGTTTTCCTGTCTGGCAATGATCATTTGTAATTTGCACAATAGTTAAATTATTAGTTTGTGCAGTCTTACTGGTTTATAACAGTCATGGTGCACATCGGTCATGACAGATATGCCTAAAAATCTAAAATGATTTGACTATTGTCTGAGCAATTGTAACTAGGAGAGGGAGAAAGAGGGGGAGAGATAAAATATATATATAAATCAAAATATCCTTACAAACAATCTTATAAATGATGCCTTTATAAAAATTGAATTGCAGTGAATTGCTTTTTTACTTCAATAAATTCAAAGAAGAAATAATCTTCCATCATGAACAGTGCAATGCAGATGATTATTTCTGAGTAATTCCATTAATGCGGAGAGTGATTTCGCTTAAATAACATGAAAACAGCGCTGAATCTGAGCGTGAGATAGTTTTTATATTTTTTGGGTAGCCGAATATCAAATGAGAAAATGACACAAAACCTTTCGGGACCATTGTCACCAATGGCAATGCGAATGTTCTTTCATTACCGTCAATTAGCTTGACACAGAGGGTTGGGTAATAAAGTCACATTACACTGAGTAGCGGTAACAAGCAAGATTACATTTGTGCTGCATAAAACGTCACTGGGTGGAACATGGAGAGCTCTCCTGCACGGTAATATATGGATCCCCTGACTCCTGTATCATGCCGGCATGGATTTGGTCTCAGGGGAAACAAGAGACATTAAAATAGCAGCAACTTTCCCTTGGGGATACGTCCATGACACTCCACATAAACTCTGCAGCTTGTGTGCAAATACACGATAACATAATAGCACCATTACTTGTCAGAGTATGTGGCTGTGTTAAACTCAGTGTCTCAACAGGCACCTGGGGTGGTTGCATGTGGAGAAGAAATAACTAATAAGTAAAGGGAAATGAGCACAAACTGCAAACTGCTCAGCTGGGTGATTCAGCCTTGCGAGGGCTGATGACTCCATGTATGTAATTAGTAAGGCCAAGTCAATTCCGTGGTATTCACTTTGACAAACACTCGCTCCTTTCATTCCAAAAAGTCTCAAACTTAACTAAGCATATATCAGGCATACATCTGGTAAGGCAATCACAAAGTAACATGTGAATAGCTATAAAACGGAATGGCTCCAGGTGTCCTTAAAAGGGAGAATTGTAATTGTTCTTCACAAACAAATGAATAATTGTGTTTGCATTCGCAAACATTTGCATTTAGCTGAGAGTCAAAGTTACATTTTCAGTAGTCTATATGAAGTATACGTTGGTGTGTGATGGTGCTCGTGTTATATTTTGTGTCAGTGTTGTATGTCATGTTTTACGGCTGGTGTAATGATGTAATGTGATGTATCAATCAACATCATAGGAAGGATGTATACAGTCCCGGCCAAAAGTTTTGTCGCATGAATGGACAAAAGTGACAATTGCTAATTACCCAACTCTTAATTAGCTAATAAAGTTAGGAAACAACACAAATTAATCATAAGTGTCTAAAGTTTATTTAGATACCATCAAAACAACAATTTCATAGATGCTTATAAGGTTTATTGCTTGATAATGATGAACAAGCCAGTTTCTACCTGGACGAAAGTCTTGTCGCAAATCAAATTATAATCAAGAAATTGTATCTTTCTCAAAAAGTAAATAAAATAACAAATGAAAAATCAGTCTAGTATTTCATCATGGACTATAAGTTAAGAAATTAATATCTTGTATGGGTTCCTTTGGCCTGCAGAACAGTTGCCATCTGGTTTGGCAGAGAGTCGTAGAGCTTGTTGATGAAGTTGTCGGGGATGGCATGGAAGGCCACCTTGCAGGCATCCCAAAACTCCTCCAAGTTCTTCGGCTTGGTCCTCCAAGCTTCCTCCTTCATTCTTCCCCAGATATGCTCAATAATATTCATATCTGGAGACTGTGCTGGCCATCCCTGAAGGACATTGATCTTCTTCCCCCTGAGAAACTTCATAGTGGAACCTGAGGTATGGCAAGGAGCTCCATCCTGTTGAAACATCTGACCCCTTTTGTAGTTGGGAATGTACTGGGAGGCAAGAATCTGTTGATATTTGGCACTGTCAATGTTACCATCCACCTTACAGATCTCCCTGGCACCTCCGTATTGGACGTAACCCCAAACCATAATCTTTCCACCTCCAAATTTGACTGTCTTCTGGGTGAACCGTGGGTCCAGATGGGCCCCAGAGGGTCGTTGACAATATTGGCGGTGCTTGGGATGGAGCTCAACTGACGATTCATCTGAAAAATCTATTTTTCGCCACTTTTCTGCTGTCCACCCTTCCGTCAGGCTATGGGCCTTGGTGTACGCAACACGATTTCTTAGCTGTCTCTTGTTTAGTGCTGGTTTCTGGGCAGCAATACAACCGTGGAGACCATTGCGAGCAAGAAACCAATGTACAGTTCTTGACGAAACAGGCATTGCTGGCGTCCACTCCTCCTGGAGCTGTGAGGCGGTTGACATGGGGCTGGCTTTTGACAGTCGGTCCAGCAAGCTGTCGTCAGATATGAATATTATTGAGCATATCTGGGGAAGAATGAAGGAGGAAGCTTGGAGGACCAAGCCGAAGAACTTGGAGGAGCTTTGGGATGCCTGCAAGGTGGCCTTCCATGCCATCCCCGACGACTTCATCAACAAGCTCTACGACTCTCTGCCAAACCGGATGGCAACTGTTCTGCAGGCCAAAGGAACCCATACAAGATATACATTTCTTAACTTATAGTCCATGATGAAATACTAGACTGAGTTTTCATTTGTTATTTTATTTACTTTTTGAGAAAGATACAATTTCTTGATTATAATTTGATTTGCGACAAGACTTTCGTCCAGGTAGAAACTGGCTTGTTCATCATTATCAAGCAATAAACCTTATAAGCATCTATGAAATTTTTGTTTTGATGGTATCTAAATAAACTTTAGACACTTATGATTAATTTGTGTTGTTTCCTAACTTTATTAGCTAATTAAGAGTTGGGTAATTAGCAATTGTCACTTTTGTCCACTCATGCGACAAAACTTTTGGCCGGGACTGTACAGTATATGCTTTTTGGAGTGTGCTATTTTCAAACAGAATTGTAATGTGGATCGAAGGTGGAAGAGCCACACACAGATCTCACAGGTATCTAAAAGCTGAATGCAAGCAATCAGCCACTGAATCAGAAAACAGAAGGAGCGGGGAAAACCCCGGGACAAAACTCCACGGGAATAAACCCAACAGAAACAACCCAATAAGGGCGAACGCTCCTCACCGAGGTGCGTGGAAAATAAATGGCTATCGAGACTTTAGCTCTGGGGAACAATAGCCCCAACAAACAGAGAATAAATCTCAAAAGGGAACCACCTAAGTGGTGAGCTTAAAACCCTTCGTTTGGAGATGATTAATCTCCCTAAAAGGCTACCACACAGAGTGGTGACGCTAAACCTTTATTTGAGATAAATAAATTAGAACCTTCTCTCTTTAACTGAGAGAACCACAGTGTGGTAATCGAAACCTTTGTTTGGAATACTGGCTATTGTGTAACAATTAGTTTGACACAGAAGTGTTTGCATGAGGAAAACAGAGACCTTAAATAAGGGACGGAATGAACACTGATAGCTTTCAGCTGAAAGTAATCAGAAAACTCACCGATACAAGACCATAGAAGGACGGCGGAAATGACAATGATTCCTCAAGCAAACAAAGGAAAAGACCATCACATGACCACACGCCCTCCAGAGGCCGAGCGAGGTAAAACCGTGACAAGAATATTATATTCATAAAAATGATTTCAAGTACGCTTAGACATTTTGGGATGTCGCATAACATTTTAAGAAACCTAATAGGAGATGAGACAATACGTTGAAGAAACACAGGGCCAATTACAAAGTTTAGGAAAATATTGGTAGCATTGCTTTGGAAATATATTTTAGAAATAGCTTTTTAGAAATTTCTGTGCTAACTAACTTTTTTAAAGTTTTTTAACCAAAAGAGCCTTTAAAACAAAACATAAAACAGGCAACAAATCTATCCACCGAGAACAAACACAAAAGAAAACATAATCCAACTCGATGACAAAGCCACAAGACCATCATTCATGTTTCTCTTTTCCAAATTCCCATTTCCAAATCTTCAACTCCCTCTTCACACCTGTTCCAGGTGAGGTCACGCCCAGGGGCGGCGCGAGGGGATGGCTTAATGGGATTAAGCCCCGAATGTTCTTAGAAAAGCCCCGGATCTATTGTGTGAGTGGGGAGGCTCAGACTGACTGTTCCCCTGCTGAAATATATATATATTCTTTTTAATAACCACAAGATGTGTGACATTTTTCCTCCCTAGCCTTCTTCTGACTCTGTAATCAGAACCGTAATGTAATGGAACAAAGCACCGCGATAAACCACTGGACACCACAGTCCCACGTCATGTATGCCTTGTCTCTGTCTGTGGGCTAAGCCCCCACTGTCTCCCGCCCCTAGCACCGCCCCTGGTCATGCCCATTTGCCCATTTGAAAGGGGGCCCAGTGGGCAGTGGGCGCCAGTGTGTTGCGTCCTCACAAAAGTGTTTCCATATGTGTGAGACGTGTTAGATCTCTAACCCATCACAATACCAAGGTACAATTAAACCTTTACGAACATTTCAAAGAAACGAAACAAGCACTAATCCAAAACAATGCTACCCATGTTTTAGATTACTTCAGGTAATTTGGCCCTGTTTCTTCATCAGTCTCATCTCTCATCTAGTTTCTTCAAATGTTGTGTCGAAGAGACATGAAGTGGGCAGTTCCAGCGTATTCTCTAAAAATCTCTATAAAGTGTATATACAATAACTCATATGACTTTTATATTATGTGTTTGAAAATGGAACACTCCATAAAGAATGTGCAAATCATGCATTTTTACAGATGGATAGAGTATAACTTTTTTTTTTACATTGAAAACGCTTTTGTTAAGATTATTATGTAGACCTTATACAGAATCCTTCATAGACATAGTATTACCAAAAGAGACAGACATTCAAAAAGGACGATTTCAAAACATTTTGTTTCACAACATAATCGAATGAAAAAATGTCAGTGTATTTGTATACACACATCTGTAACACCTGATATGTTTTGTGGACCCAAATTTGTAAAAAGCAAACAATTAAGTACGACCAATGTTTTGCCTGCAGCTTAAATTAATAATGTCAATTATTGTTACTGTAAATCGTAAAAGTCATTAACGCTGGAAGTAAGGCAAAGTGCATCCTTGATGCATGTATTTTTGTTTCCATTTGCACCTGAGCCCTGATGTCTTTCTGTGAGAGAAACCAGTTATGACACACAGTGCGCAAGCATTGCTTTTGCAGAACTCTGGAGCTGAAGGAAGACACTTATAATATAATTTTTTAACATACAATAGGGCTCATTACCTCCGGTGTTTATTTTATACAGACTTCTTGGCTCATCCTTATCGAGGGTGTGTATCATTTTGGAGTCGACTGTGTGTTATCTGCGCAACAGAATCTTTCATTGCTCATAATAACGCTCTCGTTCCACTTGGTGATCAGTGTTTGTTGTTGTGTGTTTGCTCATTTATATTCAGTCAAAGAGTGCACACTTAAAACATGCTGTTTCTGACCTCAGGAATAATTCATGCCTCTTATTTTCGAAATTATATTTTATTAATGTTAAGCTTGATTGGTGAGGATTACTTCGGCGGTATCCTTCTGCTCCCTTAGTTTTAAATCCTTTGATCTCCTTCAGCCTTATGGTTTAATGAAGGAAAATATAAGTGGTTAGAGTAGTGGTCATCACGGAGCAGACTGTGTACATGTATACAATAAAATTGTTCAAAAGATTCAGAAGGCCTTTGGTGGCAGTTAGAGGGAATACTCAAAACATCTGGACGGCAATATGCTTCAAATATGCGCACTGGGGAAAAAATACAAAATGAACTTTTAATCAGAGAGGCATCTTTATATTTGAGATTGTTATTCCCTGGATTCTGTCAGCACATCTCCTTCACTTACTTGCCTTATGAATAAAGGTTAAAAAGTGCTAAAAATTCAGGTTTTTTTTTTTCACAAACAGTTTGGGCAGTTAATTTTGACACTTGCTGAATTCACAAACCGTGTTTGTGAAGAAACAAAATGAACACTTGATTAGCATTTATTTGTAAGCCAAGGTTAAGGACACATGCATGCTGATTGAATCCAGTCCATAAACCACAGAAAAGCTGTGCAGTAATGGTGTGTTGACTGTACGTTATCTCCATCAGGCCCAACATTATCCTTTCCCTTGACCTTTGAACTCTCCAGTAGAACAAAGATGCAACAACATAAGGATGTTTGAAGACGAGAACAGTCCATTCAGCACATTTGTAAGAACATAAGAATACTTAATGACCAGGACACCCCGTTCGGCCCATCTAGGATTGTCATTTCCTAGTCTAGGGAGTACCCAGCACTGCATCAAGCCTGGACCTGGATACGCCACATGCCTCTGCCTCCACTTCATGGCCTGGCACGCTGTTCCAGGCATTGACAACTCTCTGTGTAAAAAAATGGAAAAATACTTTCTGATATCAGCGCAGAATTTACCTTTAACTTATTTCCACCTGTGCCCTCTTGTTCTGCTAACTGAACTCAACCTGAAAAATCTTAAATTTTATTTTTCAAAAGAATCATTCATCTTTCTTATGAATTGAAAACCTAAATCAAATCCCCCCTTAGTCTCAAGCTAAGCTTGAATAGATTAAACGTCTTAATGTCTTTTCCTACCTTCAGCCTGGCCTACCATTGACCTGCTAAGCTATTCCATGCAATGATAACTCATTGTGTGAAAATGCATTTCACATATCAGTGAGAAATGTACCTTTAACCTCTTGCTCTGCTGACAGTACTGAACATGAAGTATCATCTGTAGTCCACTTACCAAAAATATATAAAAAGAAAAATTAATCGGTGTGTTAAGCATTGAGCACTGAAGCTAAATGATTCAGTGCTGAGAAGTGCTGAGGCCTAATGTGACAAAGTATGACTGTATTCATAAATATTTTTAGAAATATTAACATCTGCTGGTCAGTCCGACCTACTTCAGGGGTAGCCAACTTCCCCAGGTTACCCAGTTGTCGCTATGGCCATAAACTCAAATCACCTGGCGATGCCCCGAGTGGATCAGACACACCAAACAACTGTACCACTCACACCCAAGCTGTGCATTATGGTGCTCTAAAAGCATATCCAATTACCATACATGAAATTATGGTCTGCACTCACTGCCTTCTGCTCACTCTTGCCTCTCGGCTAATTATGGAGGACTATGGAGAGTGGCGGTGGATAATGAATGATATTTGGAATCACTGAGAGAGATCTGTCCAGGCATTACCACCTACTGGTAGCACTTTGGGATAGGAATATGGTGCAGATATTCATCCTTAATAAAGCAATAACTTTGTGGTCATTTCTTGGTTGATTTTGAGGTACAGTACCAGTCAAAAGTTTGAGTACACCTGCTGGAAACTAGGTTTATCTCATAATTGACAATGATTTACACCGTATACGTTTCTGTAAATACTTTAAAATGACAAAAAACACATGTAACAATGAACAAAATGAACATCAAAGAAATGTTCAAGAAAATTATATTGAAAATTGAACCTTGGATTCCTCAAAATAGCCACCCTTTGCCGTGATAACAGCCTCACAAACACGGGCCATTCGGTTAATAAGTTTCAGCAGGAAATCACCCGATATGTCTTCCTAGCTCTCCTGCAGCAATTCCCAGAGAAACCTGTGGGTTGCTTTGCTTTGACTCTTCTGTCCAGTTCGTCCCATATAATTTCTATGAGATTGAGGTCTGGACATTGGGCAGGCCAGGACATCAGTTTGAGTTGTCCTTCACGTTCCTCCTTCACCAGGTAGTTCTTGCACAACTTCAAGGTGTGTTTCGGGTCGTTATCTTGCTGAAGAATGAAGGAGTGCCCGATTAGCCGTAGTCCAGATGGAAGGTGTACTCAAACTTTTGACTGGTACTGTATGCTTGGGATTATTGTCTTGCTGAAAGATGCATTCATGGCCAAGTTTTAGCTTCCTGGCAGAGGGAACCAGGTTTCCAGCCAAAGTGTCTTAGTCCTTGCCTGAGTTCATGATTCCATAGACCTTCACAAGAGCCCCTGGATCAGTGCAAAGCAACCCCATAGCAACAAAGATATGCCACCATATATCAACGTAGGTATGACGCTCTTTTCAACAAATTATTGACATAATAGTGGAAAGTGGTATCTTTCGTCTTTTATTTGTTTGTTTGTAACCATCTGCAGTTTGAGGAGAGTGGATATTGTTTCTTTGGAAAACAATACAACATAATAAATTGACGTCCTTTTATGTGAAACATCTGTGAAATTATGTGGTATATCTAGCACTTTTGAATTAGATATTGCATACCTACGTAGAGTTTGCTTTGGCCAAACTATGATTTCATGATCATATTTATTTGCATATTTGTACTGCCTGCAGTGGGTGAGGTTAACACCTAAATACATTATTCAAGTGTTTTTTGTTGCTCACAAACACAGTTCGGTAAGTTCATTTTGATGTTTGCTGAAATCCCCAAACCAAGTTTGTGAAGAAAAAAATGAAACACTTATATTTCCTTGTAAGTCAAAATTAACGACAAATAAGAACAAAAGAATCCTGGCTATACTCTCAGGCGGCTTCCGACGTGGAGAACCGTGTCTCTAAACGGTTTAAACTGTCTTACTTTATTCAGTGACTCTGTATATGAAATATATTTTTCCATTCGTCCCTGTATCAATTATATATTTATTCATCTGACACAGCATGGTGTTTTAAACACCATCTGCAGCAGGGTTTGAAGTGAAAAAGATATAAGAAACATTAAAACATTAAAAAACATTCCCCATAAATATTCCATGATCCATCTCTTGCAGATAAAAGCCATTTTGAACCAGGGCTGAAATGAGCGTATTGCATATAAAAAGCCATTAACACTTTTTTTTTTTTTTTTTTTACATTACCTCCCAATACAGGAGTGCGCTCTCTAAAAAGTACTATAGTACTATTTTGAACGTTCTCTCTGTAAGCCAATCAGAACAGCTAGAACAATCAAAATGCTCTGGGTGCAGACCAATATCGATGAATCAATGAATCAATCATTATTAGTTTGTAGAGCATCATTTACAATCAGGTTGTCATACAGCGCTTAACAGTGGACATTTTCCAGTTGATGGAAAAAAATGACCATGAATTCACGAGGGTGTAGTGTAGTACTTGTGTCCTCAAAAGAGTGCCCAGCCAGCTAGCGCTCCTTTTCACCCAGCAACGCAGCAGCTGGACCGCGCAGTTACCGTGCCAGCAGTGCCTCACTGCACAAGAGTGACTCCTCTGGTCATTTGGGCAACTGCAGTCTGCTCGCACCACCTGCACTTGAAGCACAGTCTGGTGCAATGGGTGCGCAGCTCAGCTGCTGGACTGCGGAGTGAAAAAGAGTGGCTGGCATCACTTGGACAGCGTGTGCATGTCTGCGCTCTCATGTATTTACAGGGCGTTCCTGTTATGTCATTTCATTTTTGGTAAGTTTATGTATGTGACTCCTTAAGATCCCCCCCACCCCCTCCACAAACACATGACAACTCACACCCCCCGCCCACCACCCATTGGCACATATCCCTTTAACCCCCCCTCCACCCCCCAAAAAAAGGGGGACATGGCTTATAATGGCTGACCTTCTCTATAAATACAGTTATGTTTGAGATGTGCATGTGCATGCATCGTTAGCACAGGGAAGAGAATCAGTCCTTTCCTTAATTGTATTTTCTTTTGTGTGCTTTCTTTCTTTCCTTTCTTTTTTCCGTATTTTCTTAGACAACAGATCAGGGTCCATTAGCTCTTTATACACCAAAGAAGTTTGAAAGAAAAAACGCCGTCTCTATTTTTACCTGCTGCGTCTTTATTAAGGCCTGTCACAGACATGTCTAAGCCTGAAAGAAAATGGCAAATGCATATTTTGACAGGAAAAAAGTATGAGAATGAGCGAACTTTTAAACATTTTTTTTATCCCTCGTATGACCGTATGATCAGAACTGACATAGACTCAAAGAAAACAAGGAATAGGAATTATTTCAAGACCTCGCTGAGCACAAAGCTGTCACCTTCCGATTTAGGACCGGCCCCAGCTAACAGCAGAGGTGAGGGAAAAAACCCTTTGTGCTTTTCACCAATGTGTCAAAACAGGGCTTTCGCAGGAGTGATTTTCTGCTATTAAAGTACCTCTGACACACAGTGGAAAGTGTCTCGACGTTTCACTCCCATCTGCCTTTTACCAGGGTCAAAGAGCCCCACTTTCCCTGAATGCAACACACTGCCTTATACAATGACAATATTTTGAAAAGATTAGCACTTTTAATTACCTCCAGTCTAAATGAGAACAGGGTGAAATGGAGCCATAGGAGTGATGTGAGTTTCAGCTATATTCTTCTGTGAAATATTATATTAGCAACATATTGGCATCCAAAATAATCAGAGATAGTTAACCTTACATAGTTAACCTTACATAGTTAACCTTACCAAAGCAGTATGGTGAAAGGCCAGTTGCATTTGACCCACACCACCCATTGAATACCCTCTGGACGTACGCGCAGGTAATACACTGCAAATAAGCTTCCTGCCATTTGTCAATGAATCAGTAGAATACATTGCCATACAACAGATATGCATTGAAAAGGGGCTTCTCAAGACACTCTGTGCATTGCATTAGGAACCTTGAAGTATTTTATTTTGGGCTTGGAGTCCAGGGATGGGATCACACCAGACCATGAGATGTGGATGGGTGGGATTTACAAAATGCATATAATTATCTTAGCTGCAGTAACAATACCATTGTCACAACCAAAAGTGTTTTTGCACAAATTTACAGACATGTACATACCTATGCAGCAGACCTTTATATCACATTAAATCATTCAGCTTCCAGCTTGCATTTGCAATAGTGATGGCAACCACATAGATTCCATTGGCAATTAACTTCATGAGCCTTTGCAATAATGATCAGCACGGAGTTGGTCAAGTGAAATATTGCAAATGGTTTTTGCTTATGAATTTTACTAGAACTTCATTTCATACAGTCCAAATTTGGATGCGGTAAAAGACTGGGGGCCAGATTTAGCTATCTGTAGATACAGGTATTCCTTAAAATAAAGCTCTAGTGACATGAACCAGGGTACTTTGCAACAATGTTTGTGATTCTTTGTTTTGCATCAGTGGGACAGTGCCTAGCACCTGGGAGAGTACAATACAAAACGCTAATTGTGAAATGCCTAGGCTATATCAGCACTCAGCAAAATACTACCTGCTTTCAGAGTTCTTAAAATTCTCATGTAAACAGGAGAGTCGCAAATAAGGCATGCTTTAGTAAATCAGACGGAATTCTTAATCAGCCTAATTGACAAAATCTCCACCCTGTTTTAGCATATTCACCCCAGGTATACATATGCACAAACATATTTAGCTATTTATCTAGAAAAACTTGCATACAGTGGCAGTGATGATGAACGGTGTGACCACTGTTGGTCCATCTAAAGAGGTCGATGCAACACTGGCAATCAGTTTTCTGAATGCTACCTATTTTCTTTTTGTTGTGAAATACCCCAAAGGTGCCCAGCATACCCTGAACTTTCTTGAGTGTTCCGCCTTGAAATTGTCCCCTAACAAGAAAGCAAGAGCAAGTATTCATTATATATGAATGTATTTATTTGTGTTTATTTAAGGGATTTGTTCACTTTGGGTTTTGTAAGATTTGTGTGTGAAATGTGTGTGTATGTTAAATGTTACATGTTTAAAATTATATCTGTACTTGAAAGAATAATACATTTTGCAATGGTCAAATTTTTTTCATTATGTAATATATTATCATTATTATTAGTAGTAGTAGTAGTAGTAGTAGTAGTAGTAGTAGTAGTAGTAGTAGTAGTAGTAGTAGTTCATTGTGTGTGACACACTGTCAGACACAACCAGGAAGGGAACGGAACAGCAGGACGCAGGGATTGGAGTTTTATTTTTCGCTCTCACAGGGAGAGAGAGGGCATGCGCATAAAGACAGAAATGAACAAAAGACCTTCAGCCATTGTCCTCAGGACACAAAACAATAAACTACATAATCTCTCTCTCTCTCTCAAAGCGAGGAAATGTCATGTTAAAAAATAATTTAAATGCACCGCAACCGTCATTTCTGACAGTCCTTCTAATCATGCTCTTGTGCCCGCCGATTCTCTGTCTTAGTCAAACAGGTAGTAGGAAACCTTTTTCCAGAATGCAGGTGACAAAAGACACCACAGAGAAGAATTTCTTACCTACAGGGTTAACAGCTGATATGTTGGCCTCGGTAAGGGAAGGATGTCACCTTCATGTCAAACATCACACTGCAGCGCACAGGATTACTGGTAAGTCATACAAGCATTTTATATTTAGACTGAGGTCTTAAACATCAGCCAAGATAAGCCCAGCTTCGGTCATTTAATGCATTATTAATTTGTCTGGGTGTTTGGTGTCAGTTGAATGAATTCACTTCAATATTGTGAGTCTTTTAAGAAGACTATATACATCCTTATATACAACATAAAATAGACATACAAATACACTATGTGGCCTACCATAAATCAACCTAGATAAGCACATTTACCCAGCAAATAAATATGAATAAAAACTGGACATCTCCGTGACACCGTTGGCCAACACACTGTCCATAAAATAGAAGCATCTATTCATTCATTGACAACACTTGTATTGAACGTCTTTGTGCACCCACACACCTGCACTCAAATAATGTACACATTGTAAAATCAATGGACCTTTCAAAGCTCACTTAAGGGTTGCAAGGTTCCACCCAGCACTCTCCCTGCCACTAGAGGGTGTCAGCTGGCTCTTTGCTGGTACCTACTTGACCCACTCTCATGAGAGATGAGAATGAAGGGGTGTAGAACAGGGGTGGGCAGTTCCAGTCCTGGAGGGCCTGTGTGTATGCAGGTTGTTTCCACCAGTTGCCCCGGCTCAATTAGCTAATGAGCTGTATACACCAATGCTGGTTCCCACATTTATTAGCCCACAGTAAAACGCTTCATGTAGGGACTCAAGAACAACCTTCAAGCTGGAATTCATGAGCTTTTACTTGATGGCAGTTAGAATTTTTGAACACATTTTAGAATGTTTGCTGTGTTCAGCACATCAAATCAATGTGTACAAATAAGTATATATAGTGAAGAGAAAATAAAATTGAACAAGGATTAAAGAACTACATTAAATAAAAGAATTATTTTGTTACAAGCCGGTTTTTATTGCTGTCTCATTCACAATGACTCAATCCAGGTTTGGCATAATCTGTGATTTGTCAGATGAATAGCACAAAATAAATTAGCCAACTGTTTCTTTCCTCAGAAGTGGAAGGGTGACTCATTAGAATTGGCCAGTGCTTCTCATCCCATTACATTTGTTCTCAGTGTAATGAGTTAGTAAATTATCCTGCAACTCTGTTTTCAGTGGCTTTATTCCTGAATGGGTCAATGTGTTGTTTATTTCTTTCTTTCCTTTTTCGTAAGAATTTGCACATAGCTGCTTAAATTGCCCTTCAAAAACACATCCTCTCCCTCACGTGACAGAACATGGATTATAGTTCCTTGTTATGGCCCAGTGCTCAACTTTAATAAACACTAATATGGCACAAGTGCTCTGAGCAATTACTCACACTACAGACATAATTGATTTACTACATATTAATAAGTTTAATCAGGTTACAGAAGTTATAAGGCTGGTAAACAGAATGTACGAATTGCTTTTTAATGACCAAAAACAACACTTCAAACAATGTCCTGGTGCCAGTTAGAAATTCAAAAGCAGCTCAAATAAATCTTGTGTTCCTAAATATACATATTTTATGTTCAAACTGTAGTTGTGAGGATTTTCCTTTGAGGAGCTAAGATAAAAAGAGAGCTGGCATAAAAATAAAATAAAAATGTGTATTCCTTCATCCCTTCATTTCTCCTCCCTCACTCACAGATTCATCAGGATGTTATTTATTTATTTGATTTATAGATGTGCTGTTCTCTAGTTGCATTAAGATGCAGTTTGCAGTGAGATCATTTACACAAAAGCCTGAAAGGAACGTCTCTAGAATCATTCAAGACCGTTCCACGACGGGTTATCCAAGGTCCACATTGTGATAGGATTATGGAGACAGAGCGTGTTGCCGAGGTGTGATTGGTCGATGAGTAAGAAAACGCTCAGTAAACGCTTTGATGTGGGAGGACAGGAGCAGGGTTTTGAAAGTGTACAGGATTAGCCTCTCCAGCTGTCGTAAATTAACGGATGGCAGACCGTCACAACTTGAGATGTTTACGTCACCTCCCTGTCTGTTGACTAGCGCAAACTCAAGCGCTGGTGAAGACAAGACCCCCTTTCAGGAGACGGTACTGCTGCAGTGTCCGTACATGGGTATAGACTGAATATATAATTTGTTCAGTTAGCATCAACAATCAACAATTCTCCTCAAGAAGCTAATCCCCAGGTCCCTTAAGGATTTACACCACCTGAGTGTTGACAGCTTGAAAATATAACAGAAGCAGGCATTAAATATACTTCAGCCAGTAATTCTCGAAGGAGTCAGAATTGTCTACGACTGAACAAAACTGCAAAAAATTTGACGATTTCAAAAATGTACAATTGGTAAAAAAGAGTCCAGTCAAGGACATTTTCCCTATTGGTTGATTCTAGGACCATTTGGCAGGTGCGGTTCGATTTATATTGGACGACTGCATTGTGTACAGCTACGTGGTTTAATCATGCTGAAATTAAGCTCCTGAACAAAAGCCTAATTGCAAATTAATTAAACACTTAATGCTTTCCAATTAATTTTTCACAAAGTCTTAAGCCTCCAGTTAACCATTCATTAAACTTTTGTAAAGAAAGTGATGTTAATTACTCCTTTATTGGATATTTTTCCTCAAAGAGATTAAATGCGTTCCCATAATACGGGCTAAACTAAGGAGCAGTTGCATCCAAATCTCACCGTAAAGAGTGGCGACTAAGCGTTTATCTTCCGTGTGTCACTGGCCCTTCTATCTCAGTCACAGGTCTGCGCAGGGTGAGACCTCAGACATGACTATACGCACATACTTTACACGCAGTCTTTAAAGATGAGATATTAGTCTGAACACAGTGCAACTGCAGGGTCCATGATCTCATTATTATGAAAGGTCATCACGCTTTTAAGTGTTTGAGCTTGAGCAGGTGTGACGAGGGCCTTAGGGGCAGGGAGGTGACTGATCACTTCACTGGCCAGGGAACGGAGCTGCTTTATTGAAAGCCTCTCTCTGCCCTGCTAAATAGACAATCGCTTCCACCTGGGAACTTCGCAAGCATAGGACTCCAGAATTCCAGATGCAAATGTTTTGAATGTGTGTGTGTGCGTGTGCGTGTGCGTGTGCGTGTGCGTGTGTGCATGCGTACGTTTTCATGTGTGTTCAACTATATATAGTAGATTCTATATATATATATATATAGTACATTCTTTAGACACAAGATATATATATATATATATAGAGAGAGAGAGAGAGAGAGAGAGAGAGAGAATGGGCTGAAGCCCCAGTAGAGAGTAGATTAATGAAGCTGTGGTGCCGTATCTCTTATCACAGGGATGCACATGCAGTTTGTATGTGAGATGAACAGACCTTCCATGCCCTCTAACTCCCCCACAGTGAGGATCCTCTCGTTCACCCCTGCTTTTCACTATCCATTCTGCTTTTCACTATCCACAGTCCTGCATCTCCAGCCAACCACAGCTGTCTGAGCGGGACCAATCTGAGCACTGATGTTACTTGACTAAGCAAGCCCTTTTTGCTTTGCAGAATCAAAATATAAAAGGTTTGCCAGGTGTGTGTGTGTGTGTGTGTGTGTGTGTGTGTGTGTGTGTGTGTGTGTGTGTGTGTGTGTGCGTGCGTGTGATGGTTTTGGCCAATCATCATAAAGCATCATTGAATTTAACTGAATTGAATGAAAAAAATCCATTCAAAACATTCCATTCAATTCAATTCAAGGAGTGTATGGCGAGATATAGGGGTGGGTGTGTTACCCTGTATGTGTGCAAGTGTGTGGCAGGGTAGGTGTTCTCATGGGTACGTGTTTTGGGTGTGTATGTGTAGTAGACACTGTGTGTGTGTGTGTGTTTATGTTTGCGGAGTAGGGGGCTGTGTGAGGAGGTGTCTCTGTATTCATTCTGTATTTCATTAGCCTTCATTATCTGATAAACATCACTTCATTGCTAGTGTGTGGTAATAAGCTAGAAATCGAATTATTCAGGAGCACAATGGGCTGGGTTTTTTCAATATTCTATGCACATCCCTTTGGTCTCTGATCACGACACCACTGTCACATGGCATTATTCATTCACTCCACAGAAAGCATTTCACAGGGTGACTTAAACAGCTTGGACGTGGACTTGGACACATCAGCTTATTCTGCTGGATGTTTGTGGAAGCAGTTCAGGTTCCCATAAACATCCTTGCCTACGGAGCACAACCCCGGGTAGGATCTGAACATATAACCTTCCGGTTGCACGCCACACAAAACACAACAACCCTAATCACAACTTCGCATTTCCAAATGACCGGTCCCAGCCAGCCAACGTGGATGTTGCTCATGTTCTGCAGGAGGACTTTGGAAAGGCCGTCTCTCTGCATCGTACAACCCCTGCGTTCCCTCCATATCGATAACGATTCAAACCTGCCCTTTAAAACTGAAATTACAGCCTAATGTTTGTGCGCGTTTGACACGAATGTAAAGCAGGCCAGAGTGAACCGCAGTAGATCTGAATCCAAACTGGAGTGGAACAACGAGATTGATCTCCCTCTCTTTGGTTGTCCGTCAGCACTCCCCCACCCTCAGCCTTGAAAAGGTTGTAGGAAAGAGGAAAGAACCATATTAAAACCTTTTTTTCGAAGAGTCTGATGTACTCTCAAATATGGCTGACATATAATTGTTATGGTGTGTGGATGCAGACCTGGACCCAAATGCAGACTCGGAACGGAGTTGGATTTGCGCTCCACACAGGAGGCGTTTAATAAAAGATAAACAAAAGGCGACTGGAGAACACAGTCAAAACGCGGGCAAAAACAGAATTAGCCGGGCGGCTACAAAACTAGAAAACAGACTAACAAACAAACGAACAAACCAAAAATATAACAGGCAGAGATCGAATAGGCAAGACGGATAAACAGGGAAACCAAACGAGAGCTGTACAAGACGAACAAGTACACATTGGCACTAGAGTGAGTGCGTGCTGAACTTAAATAGGAAAGGTGAAATAACTCAATTGAAACAGCGTGCGAAATGTGCAGGGGAGTGAGTGTGACAGGCTGAGACTAATGAGGGGAACAGGGAACAGAATGCGGAAGCGGCGAAGCCGCGCCCCGCAAAATAGACGACACAGGGTAAACGCAAAAACAAGACATGACACGCAAGGAACGAAATGGCAGGAAACACAAGGGAGGTGGACAGGACGGGACGGCGATGTAACAGTACCCCCCCCTCAACGGGAGCCTCCTGGCGACCCACCAGGCCTACTCTTCTCAGGGTGGGTCCGGTGGAAGTCCCGAATGAGGAAGGGTCGAGGATGAGCTGGCGAAATCCAGCTCCTCTCCTCGGGCCATAACCCTCCCAGTCCACCAAATATTGGTAACCCCGACCCCTGCGACGAACGTCCATGATGCGCCGGACAGTGTAGGCTGGGGCGTTGTCGATGATCCGGGGGGGTGGAGGGGGAATGGTCGGAGGGCACAGAGGACTGGACGTGACGGGCTTGATTTTGGAAACGTGGAAGACGGGGTGAATCTTGAGGGCTGGAGGAGTTTGAGTCTGACAGCAAAGGGTTAATTATGGATTCTACCTGGTAGGGACCGATGTAGCGTGGCTGGAGTTTTGGACGTGGACTGAAGGGGAATGTCCGTGGTGGAGAGCCAGACCTGCTGTCCCGGAGAGTACTGGGGGGATGTGGTGCGGTGGCGGTCCGCCAGACGCTGAGTGCGAGTGGTGGAGCAGCGGAGTGCAGAGCAGGTGTCCTCCCAAATTCTCTTACAGCGCCGGATGTGGGCTTGCACCGACGGGACGGAGATCTCCACCTCCTGGGCCGGGAACAGGGGGCTGATACCTAGGAGCACTCAAAGGGAGAGAGACCGGTGGCAGAACTGGTTAGAGAATTGTGGGAATACTCCACCCAGGGTAGCAGTTTACTCCAGGAGGAGGGATTCCGGTCTGTGATGCACCGTAGTGCAGTCTCCAGGTCTTGGTTGGCCCTCTCGGTCTGGCCATTCGTCTGGGGATGGTAGCCGGAGGATAGGCTGACAGAGGCCCCCAGGGCCTGGCAAAATGATTTCCAGACATGGGAGGAAAATTGATGGCCACGGTCAGACACCACGTCGACGGGGATCCCATGCAGACGGACCACGTGCTGGACCAGGAGCTCTGCGGTCTCCGAGGCTGAGGGAAGCTTGGGAAGGGGAACAAAATGGACCGCCTTGGAGAAACGGTCGACAATGGTTAGAATGGTGTCGTTACCTTCCGAGGGGGGGAGTCCACAGACGAAGTCCAGTCCGACGTGACTCAGGGACGACCCGGGACAGGCAGGGGCGGAGGAGACCACTGGCGGGCTGGTGGGATGCTTTGCTCCTGGCACAGATGGTGCAGGCCAGTACAAACGCCCGGACGTCCGCGCCCATGGACGGCCACCAAAAACTGCGTTTAAGCAGCGACAAGGTGCGCTGGATCCCGGGGTGGCAGGCCAGACGGGAGGAGTGCGTCCACTGCAGGACCTGGGAACGGACGGAATCTGGGACAAACAGGTGAGAACTGGGGTTGGGTCTGGGGTCAGGTTGAGTGGCCTGGGCATCCCTGATCTGACTCTCAATCTCCCAGGTCACCGCAGTCACCACACAAGAGGGGGACAGGATGGTGTCAGGGCTCGCCTGTCTGGCTTCGGAGGAGAATTGGCGGGAGACGGCATCAGGCTTCAAGTTGCGGGATCCGGGTCTGTACGTGAGGGTAAAGTTGAATCTGCCAAAGCAAAGTGCCCACCGGGCCTGGCGAGAGTTGAGTCTCTTGGCAGACTGAATATAGGCCAGATTTTTATGGTCAGTCCAGACGATGAACGGTTGTTCGGATCCTCCAACAAGTGTCTCCACTCCTCAAAGCGAGCTTGACCGCCAGCAACTCCCGATTCCCTATATCGTAGTTGCGCTTGGCGGGGGACAGCCGACGGGAGTAGAAGGCACAGGGATGGAGTCTTTGGTTCTCTCCCGAACGTTGGGATAAGATGGCCCCTACCCGGGAGTCCGAGGCATCTACCTCCACAACGAACTGTTGGGAGAAGTCAGGGTGGATCAGGACAGGAGCAGATGTGAAGCGGTTTTGAGGTCGGCCGACGCGACGTCCGCTTCAGGAGTCCAGGAGAACGGGATGGAGGAGGAGGTGAGTTTGGTCAAAGGTTCGGCTACCCTACTGTAGTCCCGAATGAACCGTCGGTAGAAGTTGGCGAATCCTAAGAATCGTTGCAACTCCTTCAACGACGACGGCTGAGGCCACTCCACCACAGCCTGGATCTTAGCTGGGTCTGGTTTCACCTGCCCACACTCCACGATGTATCCCAGGAAACTCACCGAAGAGACGTGAAACTCGCACTTCTCCGCCTTGACGAATAATTGGTTCTCCCACAGTCTCTCCAAGACCTGCCGGACATGGCGCGTGTGTTCCTGCAGGTTGCGGGAGAAAATTAAAATATCGTCAAGGTAGACAAACATAGACCAGTTGAGAAAGTCCCGGAGAACATCGTTAACCAACGCCTGGAACACAGCAGGGGCGTTGGTAAGCCCAAACGGCATCAGCCGGTACTCGAAGTGGCCCAGGGGGGTGTTGAATGCAGTCTTCCACTCGTCCCCCTCCCGGATCCGAACAAGGTGGTAGGCATTCCGGAGATCTAATTTGGAAAATATAGTGGCCTCCTGTAGAGGTTCGAATACAGAGTTGATATGGGGCAGAGGGTATTTGTTCTTGATGGTGATGGCGTTGAGACTGCGGTAGTCGATGCAAGGACGGAGTGATTTATCCTTCTTGGTGACGAAGAAGAACCCTGCACCGACTGGGGATGAGGAGGGTCGAATGATACCTGCAGCAAGGGAGTCATGGATGTAGGTCTCCATAGCTGCTCTCTCCAGCCGAGAGAGATTGAAGAGACGACTGGAAGGCAGGGGAGCCCCAGGAAGCAGGTCGATGCCGCAGTCGTAAGGCCTATGAGGTGGCAACGATGATGCTCGGCTCTTGCTAGGTCGTGGTACACGGGGGGAACCGAGGACAGGTCCGGAAGAGTCAACCTGGCTGGAGGTGAAGCGTCCTCCGCGGGTGCTCGAGCAGACTGGAGACAGGTGGCGTGGCAGTAGGAGCTCCAGCTCTGGACCTTGCTAGTAACCCAGTTTAGGTGAGGGTTATGGAGTCTGAGCCAGGGTTGACCGAGGACCAGAGGGGACTGGGGTGAGGAGATGACGAGGAGTTGGATGGTCTCTCGGTGGTTGCCGGAAAGAATGAGCTGCAGGGGTTCGGTAGTGTGCGTGACCTGGGCCAGAAGGTTCCCATCCAGTCCGTGGGCCCGGAGAGGAACGGCAAGGGACCGGGTGGCGATGCCAGCCTGTTGCACCAGCTTGGCATCAATAAAATTTCCATCCACCCCGGAGTCCACCAGGGCGCACAACGGCAGGGGATTGACAGTTCCAGATGAGCATGGCCTTCAACTGGAAACGAGACTGGGCGGCTGCGACACACGATGTGGCTCACCAGTAAGCCCAGTTCTACTGGTGAGCCTTGGCTTTTGGCCGTGACGGACAGGTGACCAGATAGTGGCCCGTGTTGCCACAATAAAGGCAGACTCCCGCCTTGAGTCTTCGCTCGCGTTCCTCCTGGGAGAGGTGAGCTCTGCCCAGCTGCATGGGCTCCTCAGCTACGAGCCCGGGACGGATCGTCGCTCGGTGGTCAGGGAGAGGAAAGAGGGATCAGGATGTGAAGGGGGAAAAGAGCTCGCCGAGGTGAGGCGACCGGTCTTCTCCTCCGACGCTCCATAGCGGTTATCGACCCTGATGGCGAGGGAAACCAGGGCGTCGAGGAGTCAGGGTAGTCCTCGTAGCCAGCTCGTCCTTCACCATCTCTCCTAACCCGTTTCGGAAGGCCCCTTGAAGCGACGCGTCGTTCCAGCCGGATTCCGCAGCCAGGGTCCTAAACTCCACCGCGTACTCCGCCACACTGCGGTTCCCCTGGCGGAGATGGAACAGGCGTTGGGCGGCATCTCTTCCACCCACCGGGTGATCGAATACTTTCCTCATCTCCGCGACAAACACGGAGTACTGGGAGCTGGCTGGGAGATGGCTGTCCCAGATGGCAGTGGCCCAATCCAGCGCCCCCCCCCCAAGGCAGCCCATGATAAAGGCGATCTTCGCCTGGTCCGAGCCGTAGGAAGAGGGTTGTAGGCGAAAAACGATGTCGCACTGCATTAGGAATCCCTTGCAGTTCCCCAAATCGCCATAGTAGCGGTCCGGGTGGGGAATGCGGGGTTCCCTGGATTGACCAACCGGCAGGCTGGCAGGTAGAGTGGGCGCAGGGGGGTTACATTTTAAGCATTTAGCAGACGCAGACGGGTTGGGGGAAGCTGTTTGCGCAGGAAGGGGGAAGCTGGTGAGGAGCTGGGACATCTGCTCTCCCATTTGTCCCATGTGGCAGGACAGGCCCCTCAGCGCCTCCATCGCCTCCCTCAGATGCTTGTCCTGCTGGTCCATATGAGCCTCCTGGCAGGCGATCAGGTGGTGAAGTGCAGTTGAGTCCGCTGGGTCCATAACTGGCCAATGTGTTCTGTTATGGTGTGTGGATGCAGACCTGGACCCAAATGCAGACTCGGAACGGAGTTGGATTTGCGCTCCACACAGGAGGCGTTTAATAAAAATAAACAAAAGGCGACTGGAGAACACAGTCAAAACGCGGGCAAAAACAGAATTAGCCGGGCGGCTACAAAACTAGAAAACAGACTAACAAACAAACGAACAAACCAAAAATATAACAGGCAGAGATCGAATAGGCAAGACGGATAAACAGGGAAACCAAACGAGAGCTGTACAAGACGAACAAGTACACATTGGCACTAGAGTGAGTGCGTGCTGAACTTAAATAGGAAAGGTGAAATAACTCAATTGAAACAGCGTGCGAAATGTGCAGGGGAGTGAGTGTGACAGGCTGAGACTAACGAGGGGAACAGGGAACAGAATGCGGAAGCGGCGAAGCCGCGCCCCGCAAAATAGACGACACAGGGTAAACGCAAAAACAAGACATGACACGCAAGGAACGAAATGGCAGGAAACACAAGGGAGGTGGACAGGACGGGACGGCGATGTAACAATAATGAATCTATATTCACATAAATACATGAATGATCATTGATACAAAATATTAATATTAATTTCAAAAGAACCCTTTTAAATGAGGCTCAGTGTTGAATGTGCTCTTTGCACTGTATTGTGTGGGCACTGAAAAAATGTTGGATCTCAGGAACTTTTTGAGTTTTGACACATTGACACATTGTTTTCTATTTGTTTTGGGGGTTTTTTGGGAAACAAATACCTTGTGTTTAGTTTTTGGCTTCATACGCTACAATGTAGTGTTGTTTTCCATCAAGATACAAAGTGGGTTGATTCCCCATCGCGCCAGAGTCGGCTCTGGCCGGGAGTGCCATTGGGGCGGCAATTGGCTGTCCACCCCAGGGAGGGGGGAAGGAAGTTCGCTGGGCACAGGAGTGCGAGTGCTGTCTTGGAGGAGGCAGGTCACAGGACTACGGCAGCAAACTACGAGGGAGGGGATTGAACTCAGTGGGAGTAATTGGCGACCAAATTGGGAGAAAAACGGGGTAAAATCGGAAAAATAAATGTGTAAAAGAAATCATAGTTCGCACAAGATTTCACTTGAAATGAAAAGATCGCTTTTTTGTTGTAATGCCATGGTCAGATAAAACATGTTTTTAAAGCAACATTAGAGCTGTTATGCTACTTGATGTTTATTGGAACCCAGGTCCCGGCACGGATCTCTGCATGCCTGGCTGACGTCTCTGCATGGATGTCCACCCACCACCTGAAGCTGAACCTGGGGAAGACAGAGTTGCTCTTCCTCCCTGCGAAGGGCTCCCCGACGATGCGTCAATCACCGTGGAAGGCTCCATAGTGTCTCCGTCTCAGTCTGCCAGGAGCCTTGGAGTGACCCTGGACAACCAGCTCTGCTTCTCGAGCCATATTGCAGCAATCACTGGACCTGCCGTTTCTCCTCCACAACATCCGGAGGATCCGACCGTTCCTCACCCAAGAGGCCACTCAACTCCTGGTCCAGGCCCTGGTGATCTCACGTCTGGACTACTGCAATTTCTTGCTGGCAGGCCTTCCGGCCTGTGCCATCAAGCCACTGCAACTAATCCAGAACGCTGCTGCTCGCCTGGTGTTCAACCAGCCAAAGTTCACCCACGTCACCCCTCTACTCTCCTCTCTGCACTGGCTCCCCATCGCAGCACGCATCAGATTCAAGTCACTGGTGCTTGCCTTTCAAGCGGCCAGAGGTACTGCTCCCCCATACCTCCAGTCACTCATCACTCCCTACACCCCGCCCAGACCCCTCTGGCAAACTGACTGCCCCATCCCTCTGGGCGCCTGGCAGCCGCTCCTCGCAGTCTCGCCTCTTCTCTGTCCTAATCCCTCGCTGGTGGAACGACCTCCCGCAATCGGTCAGGACCGCGGAATCACTTGCAATCTTCTGCAAGAGACTCAAAACCCACCTCTTCAGACTCCACTACCACTGAACACTGTCCATCTAGTCCAGGGGTCGGCAACCTGCGGCTCCGGAGCCGCATGCGGCTCTTTCAGCCTTATGTTGTGGCTCCGCGTGGCTTGGGAAAATAAATAATGTTTTCTTTTCCGTGGAAACCGGGTCCAAATGGCTCTTTGAGTGTTATGGGTTGCCGACCCCTGATCTAGTCAATCTGTCGTCACCACTGTTTACTTGTTCTACACTACACTATACAATTTTTTTTTTTTAAACACACTAACCTTTTCTTTCCCAGTGTTACAGGTATGATACGCAGACGCCTGCAATGATGTCTATTGCTGTATTACTGCACTGATCTTGTGCGCTAACTATGATTGTTCTTACCTTGTATTAATGCACATCTTGTAAGTCGCTCTGGATAAGAGCGTCTGCTAAATGCTTAAAATTTAAAATTTTAAATGTGGAACGTTTCGTGTGGGCTTGGGGGTGGGGTGATATGCTATTTTCTGCCATACCACTTCAAGACCTGAGATGGCACCTCTGAACCCCAGTTAAAGTGTGATCCTGTTGACAGACACTCTTAACCCTGTAAGTAAACTGCGTGGTAAATGTTGCAGCGTTTTGGTAAGTGTTTGAGCGGTGTGGCAGAGATCGCTGACGGGCCATTAAACTGTCAGAGCTCTTCAGAGGCGAAGGCACCTCACTGAAAGTGTGTTGCTCCCCCCATGTCCTCATGTGACTCTTTATCAACTGGGAAATAAGATGAAGGAAATGTGCGTGGCTGTTTTGTATGCGTGTGTGTGGGTGTCTCTCTGTCTAAGCGTACGTGTATCTATTCATGTGTCTACGTCTGTGTATTGCATGGTGGTTGTGTACTGGGGGTTTTATATTAAGTGCAAGTCAGGTTTGCTGCACGTGTAGCTCTGTCTTTCAGCATGTGTCGCTGTGGATACCACCCGAATCAAACAAATTATGGATTTGCTCCAGGATCTGGAATCCTCAGCCGGGGTTTGTGGCGTTTAGCCAGGATTTGAGGTTTTAGAAAGGAAATGAAGATGTACTTTAGGTGAAATCTTCATGTTCGGTGGCACACACAACATGGTGGCTGTAAGTCCGAGAAGCAAGCAGCAGAGAATTTGAGGTGTAGGGGTTAAGAAACTGAGCATGCAGCTCAGAGGATTTTTATTACATTTTAGGTGGAGCAATACATTTGGACCCTTGAACAAGATACCTTGCACTGATATCAGGAAGTATTTTATTAAAGGGTGAATGAATCAAAAGGCTTTGCTCTCCACAGCAAAATGAAATGATTGGTTGATATTCGTGAGTCGCATGGTAGCTCAAATGAGCCTTGTTGTGTTTTATTTTAAATAATACTTTGTTAATTGTTATAGTTTTTACAAACACTCATGTGTTGCATGTTTACACTGAACCGATCGCTGTGCTTTTTCACAAGTTCTGCGAACCTAGCTCGTAATTCTCACCCTGAATAAAGATTAGAATGTTTTACCAGTAGGTGACAAGATTGCAGCCAATGTGGGTTCGGCTCCATGGCTATATTGCTGGCTCAAAGACAAGGGGACGGTCAGTATATTTGAACCAGTATGACAGATTTATTGCCTCAATATACAGGAGGAGTGCCCAAAACAATCCCCATGCAGATCCCAACTCTCCCTCATGAACTGTCCATGTGTAGTCCTGGGCAGGTGTCAGTGTGTGTTTGCAGGGTCGCTACAATATCTAGAAAGCTGGCTAAAATTACCAACACTAGAAATTTTATTTGAACTCTGTGCACTCCACAGCTTATTACTGGCCGGATAACGTAAGCAGCGATTGTCAAATCATCATTCAGAATGTTCAGTAATAGATGTTATAATCATACCCGTGTCCATCCTCACCAAAGGAAAAAATAGAATGGGTACACCGGTGTGAATTGTTTGATTTTTTTCTGGCCTATCTTTATATTAAACACTGTTGATTATCCCACATTCTCTTGCAAAAGTGACAAGACCGGCCCAGTCTAATGAAGACGAGAGGGGAAAGAATCAGGAAAGAATGAAGATTCAGTAGAGATCGCGGTCATTTTTAATGTTTAAGTAGGTTTTTAGTCAGATGACTGGGGAGTATGCTCACTTGCAAATTCATGCTTTTGCCTCACGTTTGTTTTGCTGGTGCATCGAACCGTATCTCCACTGGAGCATCTCTCGGGTTTTAAAATCATTCTACTCTTCTCGAGTATTCTGCCTTGTTAAGAAATTAGCATAGGGGCCCTCTGAAGCTGTCCGCACGCTGAGTGTCCATACAGAAACAGAGACCGACAGCAGCAATAAAACATTCAGCAACCGTCAGATTTTTTGTTCATTTGAGTAGTGCTTGGAGTATGAATGTAGACAAACTGTGACAATAACACTGAGCTGAGGACTAGGTCTGGTGTTGATTGTGGTTTGACTGGTACTTCAGAGTGGGGATAGGGGTGGAGGAGAAGGGCAATACATTCAAAGCACAAAACTTGAACTAATCGCAAAGTGGTTTGGCCTTTACTTGTAATAAAAAAATTGAAATTAGAACCTGTAAACTTTTTAACTCACACAGTATTCTATTTGCGTGTCAAGATGAGGCAAATAAAAATGTCATTTAAGTGGGCTACACAATTCCGAATGCTTTTGTAATAGGTGGAATTCAAGAAAATATTGGAGGTAATTGCAATAATTGCACCAGAGTCATTTAGAAATTCACAGTAATGTGGTCCAAGATTGGTTTTTCCTGACCCCTGAGTCACTTTGATAAAATAGCTCCGAGTGCGTAAATTGTAGAACTGCAATTGCACAATTAGCTTATACTCATGACCAAAGAGTAATTATAGATTTTGAGATCGGTAATGTGTGGACTGACGTGTTTCCTCAGTAGGTGGTTTTTATAAAAAAAAGATTATTTTTTTTGCGTTTCGTGTGCGGTGACACACTGATGGTTGGAACAGTTTGTCACATCCTGTTTCACACACAAAACTGTGATGCAGAAGAGACAGGGCACTGAGAGATTAAAGTGTTCCTTTTAATATCAGGACCACATGACGTTGGAAGCCATGCTAAATCGCGTCGATGAATAAATTATTCTTACTTTTCAGCAACAAAAAAAAAGGCAGAGGAGGCCCTCTCTAATGCACTGAGGTGTTGCACAAATTCCATCAATCATGGACACTATCTGGTCCAGTTTTTCCTGGAAGTGGCCAACAAAAAAAGAAATAGTGGCCAGCCCAAAGCCGGGGAGGGGGGGAGGTGGAGGTGAGAGCAAGGAAGTCCTCTAATAGGTGTACAACCAAGGGTAACCCATAATAGTTGGATATCCAGCATGCCCCCTTGGACAGGGAATCAAATTTTGCCTGTACATCAGGCGGACCGAAAAGTAATAACATCGTGGCACCTGATGCCAAAAAGGTTCCAGTAGTCAGGGTGCAAGGGCCTTACTTTGAAGGCTGTGGTTATATCCACTTTAGCCAGCTAAGTGCCATGCCCCGCTTTAAAAAAAATTGTATTGCATCATCCACTGAGGGGTAGCGCAGAGAGAAGTCAGGTGAGCAGATAAGACTGTTAGTGCCGGGGACATGAGTGGAATGGGGTGCCGACAGGTCTATGATGAGGTGTTGTTTACTGGAATATTTCCGGGTAGCGACGCCAATGGGGTTGATGCTGTAGATCGGGAGAGGAGAAGTGGTGAAGGTGCTGATCCTGCGCCTAATAACTTACAAAGTAACGCGACTACTGCGGACTGCGTTCGCTAATTGCAGATTTTAAATTGGAACAAATGACGGACTCCGTGGGCATGGCAGGGAGGCCAGGGTGAAATCCTGATAAAATAGTTAACAAAGGTCTCATCGGGGTGGAGCGTGAGCTCGTGGGCGAGGAAGGACACGATAACAGGAGTGGACAGGTATCTTCGGGGGTTGTTTATTTTATATTTGGGGGACTTTGGCATGGATTAAACGATGCGGGCATGCGCACCGCCACTGTAAGCGCATAGACGCGGGAATCGACAATGAGATTAGAGGCAGCCCGCATCTTTTGTTATCGTTGCACGCTTCCCTCCTGTCATTGTAAGCCGCGGGTCGCCCTCTCATATCCACTGGAAGGCGAGGCTGCGCAGCGGAAGCGAGCACGGCTGTGGGCACAGGGGCGGCAGAGGGCTTGTGAGTGGGGGACGCATCAGCATGCAGAGGCTTGTGCGGGTGTAGTTGTGGCAACAGGGGGCATGGTGTGAACCCGTGGTCTAATGAGGAACAGAGCGAGCAGGATAGGTGATGGGGGTTACCAAAACTGTTGGTAGAGATCAGTATCTAAAGTCCCCCAAGAGAGGCATTGACTTAATTGGGAAATCTGGATCGCATATTTTGCGGAGAGAATGCAAGTTGGTACAAATAGTGCCACTCCTGGGGCCAGTGCCAGCGATGTAAATATTTACTGATTTAGGACCTCAGCAGGGAGAGGCACTGTCACGCACACTGGAGCTGTTACCTCAAACACTTTACCAGCGTCAATCAAAAACGTACTGTCCAAAAGTCATTTCTAAGTGTCAGTGAAGAGGTGGTTCGTGGCTAATCTAGTAAGATAGGGAGTGTGTCTATTTTGTACTGCTGTTTTTAACTGTATGGAGGGATTTATCATTGTTACCATGCGATTGTGCCTCGCCTGTCTTGTGCGTCTCATAGAGGACCACAGTGGAAATAATCTCTGTGTTTTATCCTCAATTATTTCTTATTGTATGTACTGTGGTTCCATTTCTCATGGGGGCAATATGTATGGTATATGTGTTTTTTACCTTTCAAATAAAACTAACTAACTAACCGTGAGAAAAATGAAAAAGAGGCGCAGAGGAGGCAGTGCTCGCTGCTGGATCAACCTGGGCTCAAAATCTACTGCGAGATCGGTTTGACCCGGGAGAGAAGAGTAGGCTGCAGGGGTGGACCGCAGCAGGTAAGTAAACAACAAGGCAGGTTGCCCAGGAAAAACAAGGCCAGTCCTTCTCCTGTGAATATTTTAGATAGAGAGGTTGAAAGAGTCATAGGACGCAAGCACCCGGGGATGCACATTGATAGTAAACTTAATTGGAACGTCAACGCAACGGAAATCCACTTGAGGGCAAACCCGCGCCTCTACATACTGTGGAGCTCGGACAGTTCAAAGGAACATTGTGCATTTTTACAAAACGGTGACTTAGTCTGCCATCACTTTAAGCTGCATTGCTTGGTTCAATAGCCTAATGCAGCAGAACATGAAAAAGCTTAATCGCACCTCCAAACAGGCAAGCGAAATAATTGGAATCACTGTTGGTGACCTCGTTGATGTCAGTCGTAAGGCAATGCCGGTGAAGCCATTACAACTGATGACAGCCACCCAGCCACCTCTGCACTCATGGGTCATAATTGCCCTAAAGAACAGGACAAAATGCTCCAGGAGTACTATCCACCTTTTTAACAAGTGACATATCCACAAATGCCCCAATCCCAATGACTGTAATGCACATTTAATGCACTTTTACAACATTTCATTTGTGCTCTTGTGGTTTTTATGGTCCTTACTTGTTCATATTTGTCATGTTATTTGTATCTGGAGTTTGGCACCAAAAGAACAAATTGCATGTTTTTGAAATGACTAAAAAAGAAATGTGAATCTGAATGTGGGGTTACAGAGAAAACGGGGTACACTAAGGGATTTGGAATGTATGGTTCACTAAAATGAGACAACGCTGAAGAAGGCTGTTTGCTGAAACGCGTTCGTTGTTATTTGTCTGACTGACCCAGTGGCATTAAATGATATAAAGGACATTCTTTGAGTACTGGCGTTTTCTATTTTTTCTGTACGTTTTTGGCCGTGCACCTTGAAGGTCATTTGATGGTTGAGTTGTACTCGCATTTACAACTTCTCTCACTAAAATGAGAGGACAGGGTTGGGGGCACAAAGTCTGCCCCTCTCCACTGACAACTGTCCTATTTTTTGCTTTTACAGCAAGCAAATAAGTCAATTTATTATTATCTAGTCACATCCATGCACTGATATTAGTCAAAACAATTGCCAGCTTCCTGCCATGTTAACTTAAATCTTAAACCCTTAAACTGTTTTCTGCCAAAGGGTTCTTGCCCATGTGTTCCCGCAGACATAAAATATGTCAAAATATGGGCCTGCAAAAACATTTCCCTTTCTATTCCCACGCATAATTTAATAAACAAACAGACAAATGAATAAATAATTAAGCAAGCAGGAGAGTATCATCTGGCCTATTATGGATCACAAGCCTGCCCCCCACCTCTCCCCCTGAAACAGTGGATTTATTCTTCATTTAATATTTAATACACTGAAACACTTCAGATATTTCTCAACCATTGTGTCACCTTGTCCTTAAATTTGAGTAACACATTTTCACAAAAATTATAATCTTCTCAATAGTTATGGATCATACTAAATTTGGTGGCCACTGAAATTACAAGCAAAACAAATGTCAGTGTCAGTATGAAAAAGGTGTGATTCTAGCCACGATCATAACTTCAGAGCTATTGACAAAGCACCATGGTGATCAGACTGCCTTCTCTTCATAGAAAAAGAGCAGTGCAGCTTGTTGCTCTGACTCAAAGAGCATGCACCTATTGAGCAAAGAGGGGCAATCTATTTACGCTGTGGGAACAGCCAAGAACAATACGTGACCGTGAGCAAAGCACCATGGGAAATTAACCTGAATAAACACCCACTGCGATCACGGTCCTGTCTCCCGGTAAAAATGTTGTCATGGTGACAGGTTGTCCGGGGCCCAGAAACATGGCTGTATCAACATTCATTCTGATTAACCATGCACTTCAAATATCAATATTTGACATTATTAAAAATAAACAATTGCTAGATTTGAAGACATGGCCTGGGGTTTGTCTAAGATTGGAGTCAACAGCTTTATTCACCATATATCATATTCTGATATAATAAAGTATAATATGTATAATTAATATTGGATTTTTGTACAAAAATATAGACTATAATTTGCTTGAAGGTAATTCACATTTTAAAAACAGCTGAAACAAAATGCAGAACAGTATCGCAGTGTGCAAAACACAAACATTGGCAAAATGCTCGACGATGTTCAAACCATGAACTACATGTTGCAAAATCAACTGCATGAAAACAGATTCACACTTCACACTTTATCAGTGCTTGTACAAATTGCATTCTAAATAGTAACCACAACCGTCAATATGACATGAGCGACCCCAAGAGTTCTCCTTGTCTACGGTCTACAATACTGTAATGATATGTTACTGTAATAAATGAAAACGCTGTATAAAATACTGTATAATAGGCGGCAGTGTGGTATAATGGTTAGGGAACTGGGCTTGTAACGTTAAGGTTGCAGATTCAATCCCCAGGTGGGACACTGCCGTTGTACCCTTGAGCAAGGTACTTAACCTGAATTGCTTCAGTAAAATATACAGCTGTATAAATGGATTGTAAAGAAATGTAAACTGTAAGTCGCTCTGGATAAGAGCGTCTGCTAAATGCCTGTAATGTAATAATCATTTTAATCCAATCCACATTTTATTTGATCTATTTGGGGACATAGCAAAAATCATTAGATGCATTGCATTAAGTGCTCATAGCCAAAGGCTAATTTCCAACACCTGTCCCCAATAACCTACTATTGTTGCACTGATCTCATCGGAGATGTGCATGCACCTTCCCCTTCCCTCAGCTCTACCAACATGCATACAGATCACTCTTCCTTTTGGGTCTCCTGGCTCCCTTTCCTGCCTTTGTCCTCACACTTTCTATTGCTTCATTTCTCACTAAAACAAAGTCACTGATGGCCTTCTTTGTCTAGGGCTGCTTGTTGATTTAACAATTTAGCTCTTACCAATTTCACGTCGGAGTGTTTTGCATTCATCGTCTTACAAAACTTTTTTGTGTGAATGCAATCGGGAATGATAAACTGTTTTGCAACATATTATTTGAGAACTGGGCTTACTGTTTTGAAAATGTTCCAAGAATTGCGTTCAATCGATCAAGAAAAGCTGCACTGTAGATTATTGCGTGTGACAGTGATATTTTTGTACCACTATATCTTTTTACACAGTCATGCATACGTGTGGGTGAGCATGTATACTGTATGTGTGTGTGCGCGTACACATGTGAGAGAGTGTGTGCCCGAAAACACCATGAAAGGACCGTGAAACGGAGGAAACAGACAGCAACCGTAGCCACATGCTAGTTCTGATTGCCGTGGTAACAACCCCCAAAACTCTGCAGGCAGAGAGATGGCTGTACCTCTGCAAACCTGTGAATGGAGTGTGCTTGGGTTTGCATCTGATCCTGAGAGCGTCGCTGTGCGTGTCTATATGTATTAGTAGAGGATAGAGGGAAAGAGCATGTATTTATGTGTGCTTGTTTGTGCATGTAAACAGGCGTGCATCCATGTGAATGTGGTGCCCTTTTAGACGAATGACAAATTTGTGGTATCTCTTTTAAGAAGATATACACAGGAACATTACAATAATGAGACCAGCCATTCAGTCCATTCTTTGCTCATTTTTCCCATAATACGTCTGAAATAATAGGTGGAAAATAGCCTCAGGAAGCAGAGTAATCATCCTGCATGTCTTGCACAAAATGCATCTATTTATCTACACGTTTTATTGTGTGGTACTGTTGTGGCACGTTCTAGCCTAGATTTCTGGGACTTCTATAGTCTTAGTCAGCATACTGCTGCCTCTTACTGCAAAACTGTAATGAATAATAGAATGATAAGGAAATAAGAGCATAAGAATGTTCAGCCTATCTAGGCTCGTCGTTTGCCTAAAGTCTAGAGAGCATCTGGCACCGATTGAAACCTGGACTCGAACGCCCCAAGGATCTCTGCCTCTACTACGTGACCAGGCTAGCTGTAAATGTGCTTGAATTAAGTTTGCGCCTGCTTTCTCCAGGCATTCAACAATGGGCGCAATTGATTAAGCCACAATTGTTACCAACCTTGATAACACATTTAATGGCTCATATGCACATTTTAAATTCTCTCCTACCACGTTTTTTGTGGTCCTACATTTATTGCTGTTCAAATTATCATACCATACACATGAAGATAAACGCACAACAACGAGATCCTCAGGCCTCCCGGGTGATCTAGCAGTTACAACGTTCGGCACTGGCCACTGCGACTGGGGTTAGATTTCACCGGCCGCGCCAGAGTCGGCTCTGGCCGGGAGTGCCACTAGGGGGCGGCAATTGGCTGTCCGCCCCAGGGAGGCGGGAGGGAAGCCAACATGAGTTCGCTGCGTATAGGAGTGGTTCTGAAGTACCGGAGTTATGCAATTGGCTACTAAATTGAGAGAAAAATGGGAGAAAATTGGAAACAAATTTTTGAATTAAATTAGATCCTCGTAACTTTTACATTTCATCCCGTCAACACATGTAGATGCTCTTCTTTGTACTTTTTCAAGAGCTTCTATATCTTTCTTATAGTGCAGTGTCCAGAACTCTCCCATAAAGATGTATATAGAATTCACTGTGGAGACAGTTTTTCAGCCAATGTCTTCTTCATTTTTGACACTGTGCATCAAGAATAACCTTTTTGAATTTGCCTTTCACTCACAGTTTTGTAGTCCAGAAGTTGTACCCAGTCTAGCTATATTACCTAAATTGTCGAAAATGGCTAAAATGTTGAAAAATCTAAAGTGACCGCACTATGATCACTTGTCCCAAGTGGCTCCACAATCTCTGACCTGATAATTCTGTCAGGCTCATTGCACAAAACCAGATCCAGAATTGATTTCCCTCTCAAGTAACAAACTGCACCAAAAAACAGTAATTCACAACATCTAAAAACTCCTCTTCACCCTACTTCCCAATTAATAGAGGGATAATTGAAGTCACACATTGTCGAAACTTCTGGGGTATTTTTTTGTCAATGTTTTAGCATAGACTGTAGATCCACACATCTTTAAAAAAAAAACGAATTTCATTGCTTTGCTGTATGTTAAATTCAGCTCTTGACTAAAGTGATGCCTTAGGTAATGGGGTGACAGTCTTAACATTTGCATAACCCTGGCAAACATGGCCGTTTTCACAGTAAGGCTGCTGGAAATCACACATCAAAACCCTTTTCAAGCCTCTTGCAAATTTATGGATTGAAACTGTTTTGCCAGGAAGAAAGCCACTTGGGAAGCCACAATATGAAATTACATATCCATTACCTATGTATTTGATGCATTCAATCATTTTCCTCCTGGAAGAAAAAATACATACTCTTTCAAATTGTATTTTATGGATGAAACATTAACTATAATTGAATCTGCAGACATTATAATATTTTAAGCCCCAAAATATTTTACGTTTTAAGTGAGGGATGATGGTTGGTAAAAGCCAAAGAAGACAGGAAATTCAAACAAGAACCTCGACCACTATGTACTGACTTATGTACTGACAACATACAATGCTTTGATACCTGCTACGGTACTGTAACTATGTTGGTCTACTTCAAACAATGCACTCACCACTGGGCAGGCTGTTGACGATTCAATAACAAAATTAATTATATTTATAGGTACTTTAAACAAAGTTGTTTGTGTTTAATTGTCCCGGTTTTAATTTTTTACACCAGAATGTGATTTAATCAGATATGCATACAGATGTTACTAATAATTGTGTATATAAAACTATATGTATGTAAATAGTGTGTTACACTTAATGTGTTCATGTGGTAGACACGCACTGCTTAAGTAGTTCATAGCAGGAAGTCCTGCCTGCTCCCAGTGAACGTATGGGCTATTCTCACTTCCCTGAGAAATTTCGTATTTCACGCATCACTTTTTAAATGTAGGGGTGGGAGAGAACTCCCTTTAGACAGCATTCTCTCATGCAAAAACTCACTGATACAATCCAGCTGTACTAGGTGTATTTCATCCGTGTCATTATGGCACATACTTCATGCATACAAATATGTTCAATATAGCATTGTTATACAATGACACCTTGTTTGAATTATGTTTGTTAGCAGTACTGCTGTTCTAGTGTGGCGTTTTAGCCGTACTTTTGGTCTACCCTGTATTGACTATTATATAAGCTGTGGATAAGAGTGTCTGAATCAGTGGTTGTGACACTGAGCTGTTTCTCTGCCTGGAGACTAAGCCACTCTTGGGTTTAGTTACAGTGAGGACACTGTCCTGTGGCTGCTTATTCAGCATAGCTCCCTGACAATCACATCACACACACACAGGAGTAGTCATTCACAAGTACAGACACACAGGCTTGCATGTACATAAACATTCACATACACATACACATACACATACTCTCACAGACAATCAAACACACAAATACAGTACACACACACTCATGTGCACGAACACATCCCACACATACATACTGTATACACACATATACCTACAGTTACACACACTAACTCACAAGCATGCATGCACATAAACATGTACATGTACACAAATACCAAAGCATATATATATAATACATATATATAATACATAATACAAAATATCAATATTCATTCATTATTGATATTTAGTATTATTCCACATAATAAAAAGCTAAAAATATGGGATATTGGGGCATAAAGATATTTGGCAGAAAATCACGAACTGCATAAATAAATGTGGACTCATAATGCTAGAGTGCATTTCTGTGATTTTCTGGAAGTAATATGATTACTTTTTCCCATTATGATGGAACATTAGTTAATTACTTCAGTGCATTAGTTCATGTTCACTAATTTGTAATAAATTATAGCTCAGGCACAGCACCTCCCATTTAATTAATATGTTTAATGAAATTGGTTAACTTTAAGACTGTATTATTTCTGAGAATCATTTACTTTATGTAAAGTAAAAAACAACAACATTAGGGCATCAACAAAAACAGTATAAACAATCTGAAATGGGTTGCATTTGTGTGTGTGTGTGTGTGTGTGTGTGTGTGTGTGTGTGTGTGTGTGTGTGTGTGTGTGTGTGTGTGTGTGTGTGTGTGTGTGTGTGTGTGTGTGTGTATATATATGTGCTGTTTGAGTGGTTAATGGCCCTTGGCATTCACTTTAGGCTGACTCACCACTCAAAGTGTGCCATATATTCTGCAACAGGTACAACATATGAGCAGGATATTACTAGAAGGGTTAATTAACACCATGCAAGTTAAATATATTCATAAATGTTTTTAATTTACTGATGCTCTTCTAGATGTGAGGTAGCCATAATGTTTACTCAGAACAAGCTTAACATAATTTCATAATAGCAACAATAATGTCAAATCTTTGCTTTTACTTCTAGCAACATGGCTCTACTTTTTATTATCTCATGATGAGTTTTTATACATTATTATTAAATCCATAATTACATTTATGAAATATATATGTATATAACATATTACATTCATGTATATATGAAACCTATACATAATACAGGAGGTAGACAAAATGAAAACACCAAATGGAAAATAACTCCTATTTTGAAGTAAATAAATCATAATTAAAAAATTAAATTAAAAGTCTACATTTCATATTAATGTCAATACTAATTACCAACATGTTTCTGCTATAAAAAATGTAAAAGCAAAGGCATCATAAAAACAGCATGAGAGATCCTAACGATTTTGAAAGAGGTCAAATAGTTGGTGCCTGAATTGCAGGTGCATCAGTTACAGAAATGGCAAAATTAGTTAATGTATCAAGGGGAATAGTGTCAAAAATGATAATGGTATACACCAAACAAGGAAATACTGCATCAGAAAAGAGGAAAGGTTCAAGCTCACCAACAAGGATAGACAGACACTTAACGGGATAGTTGTTAAAAACCATAAAACAAGACCTCAGAACTGAATCTACACCTCAGTGACCCAGTCTCAACAAATTGTATATCAGGAGCTTCACAAAGCTAATATTTATGGTGGGGCTGCCATAAATGAGCACAAAACCTGGACTTCTGAGCAGTGGAAGAAAGTCATATGATCTGATGAATCATCTTTTCTTCTTTTTCCTACATCTGGACAGGTTTATGTTTGGAGAAATCAAAAGAAGCCTTAAACCCACCTGTTTGCCTGTTCCCAACTGTTTAACATGGTGGTGGATCTGTTATGGTATGGGAGTCATTTGGTCCGATTATTACATGGTAGAATTATGGGTAATGAATATTAAACCATTTTAGGTGACTAGGTGAACTCTATGGTGCAAATATTGTTTCCTCAAGATGTTCTCATGACACCCCTAGACACACTGCTAAATGCATTCAAGAGTGGTTTCAGAGTTGGTAACTCTGATCTCTCTCTCACTTCAGATTAGGTCGATTGGCTTTATTGACATAACAAGGACATATGTATGTTGCCATGTCAAGAATACATTGTAAGAACAGTGATGAAAAGAATACAAAAATGTCTATTCTCTGAATCCAGTTGCCTTAACAGTCAAATGCCCTTGTTTAAAGTTCAGCACTCTAGGAGTACTGAACGCAAGTGGCATTACGTATTAAAACCCCTCACTTATCATACATGTAACAATATTTATTTGATTTAATATAATAATTACTGCATAGGATAACAATTATTATATTAAATCACCAAATTTGTTGATAAGCAGAGTAATCTGGTGGATCAACTTTTATCAAAATATACAACTCACAACTCAATTAAAATTAAGAGCTGTTTTATTCAGTTTTTTATTAACACCTAAGACAAAGCATTCAATGTCAAATCTACAGACGTAGGCTCAACTACCTTAACAGATATCCTTAACCAAATCCTAGACATAAAAATTACATTTAACAATCACGAAAGAGATTAAATGGAAGAAATCTCTCCAAAATGCAAAACCCACGCTGCCAAAAGCAAACCAAAATGAGCCCAAAGTGTGAATTGTGACCAGATCTCCCTAGAATGCAGGAAAGTGTAGAATCACCCTTGAAGTTCTAGACTCCTCTAAACTGCAAAAAACCTGAACTCAAGCCATCAACAGGTCACACTTTAAGTGTTTAGAGGTGGTGTTTGGCTCCCTCCCCCTTGCATCCATGCATTTTATGATTTTTGGGGAAGGCCCAGTGGAAGCCAGGTTAAGATCTTTTTCTATATTTTGGTTTTGGTCACTTACTAAGACAAGATATCTTTTCAAGGTTGCCATTGATATGATCCTCTCACGGTTACAATTGTGGTGACACCAAACATCGAGGGCCTGGGGAAGACAGCTTGGTTTATACAGAGATGTTGGTTGGGCTGATTTTTGGACAGACAAAATATGCTTAGGAAAAGAGATATTGCTACCATGTGACAAGGTCAATTATACCATGTTGACCTCCGCTTTCAATCTGGTGGGCCTAAATTCTTAGCTCATAGGTGCAAACCTAAACTTGTGATGTGTGACATAGGCTTATAAGTTTGGTGTGCTGATCTAATATGAACTGCACTGGCTGCGAAAGCTACATACCTTAGTGCCCTGGTTTCATTCAGAGAGTAATAAACATGTCAATGATGGCACCATGCTTGTTTATGAACATTTAGGTTAGGCTGGGTCACATTCTGTTTGCCTGTGCAGGATGACCAAAATGCACCTCCCCGACAACATGTATGAATCTCACACAGGTGGGACAGCTGCAAATTGGTTATGATACCAGATTGGGTATTCCCAGGGACTTGAGGTCAGGAATCTGGAGAGAAATTACACCAGTCATTGAATTAAGAAACTGCTCCAATCAGAGCAAAGAGAGAGACTGCACCAATCAGAGCAGAGTGTTACGTTCTGAGTGTCTGGTCTGTTTTTGTACTTTGTTTATTTTTTATCAGTCATATTTCATTAGTCTTTATTCAGTATTGCATTTTCACCGTTCTGTCTCGTTCTGGTCCCTGTCTGTCCTTCTTCCGTTTATTTCTAGATCCACTCCTTGTCTTGTCATGCACTTCGGGAGTTTATACATTTCGGGTTTTTTCCTTCTTCGCTTATTATCTCGTTTTCTTCCTTCTTACTTTCTAGATTGCACTTTGTATATATTAGTTAGATGTATATAGTACTAACCAACTAATCTACTAACGTTAGGGATTTAGATTAAGTTACTAACACTACTAATCACTAATTATCTCACGCTTCTAACTTTCGCTCATTCTCTCTCATTATCGTATCCCTGATTAGCTTTTCACTTTCCCTTTCATTCGCACGCAGCTTCTCTCTTTGCGTTCCTCCCCTTTAACTATGCACGTGTCTGCCTGATCTCCCAGGTCGTTTATTGTATATATATTTGTATGTTTCCCAGTCCGTGTCTTTCGTTTCCCCTCGTTATTCTATTAGCGAATCCCCTCGTTATTAGATTATCGATTCCCATTGTTTACACCTGTGTTCCTACCTCTCTCCTCCCAGTCACACCTGATTCCCATTGTGTTTCCTGTCTCTGCCTGTATATATGTTCAGTTTTTACGTTTTCTCTTGGTCAGTACGTTGATTCTTTATTCCCTGAGCCTACCCTTCTTACAGCCAGAGTTTATTGTATTCCTTCCGAGACACCCCTTCTGTTGACTACCCCGAGCCTGCCTAGCGATTCTGTTTTGTTTGCCTATCTGCCTACCTGTGATTGACTTTTTGGACTGCCTGTTTTTGACTTCTCTCTGCCTCGCGTTTTTGTACCTTCGAGATTCTGATTCCTGGTTTTGACCCCTGCTTCCCATTAAACTACTCTTTTGCCTTATCCTGATCTGCGTCTGGGTCCTTGTCCGGTTCCTAACATAGAGAAAGAAACTGCTCCAATCAGAGCAAAGAGAGAGACTGCACCAATCAGAGCAGAGACAGAGACTGCACCAATCAGAGCAGAGAGAGAGACTGCACCAATCAGAGCAAAGAGAGAGACTGCACCAATCAGAGGAAAGAGAGAGACTGCTCCAATCAGTGCAAAGAGAGAGACTGCACCAATCAGAGCAGAGAGAGATTTCTCCAATCAGAGCAAAGAGAGAGACTGCACCAATCAGAGCAAAGAGAGACTGCTCCAATCAGAGCAAAGAGAGAGACTGCACCAATCAGAGCAGAGAGAGAGACTGCACCAATCAGAGCAAAGAGAGAGACTGCACCAATCAGAGGAAAGAGAGAGACTGCTCCAATCAGCGCAGAGAGAGAGAGACTGCACCAATCAGAGCAGAGAGAGATTTCTCCAATCAGAGCAAAAAGAGAGACGGCTCCAATCAGAGCAAAGAGAGAGATTGCTCCAATCAAAGGAAAGTGGGCTGAAAGGGACACATGGAAGATGGCCGCTGCTCACAGAGATGAAGGGAGAGCCACGTAGAAGGTTGATTTCTGCGGGATGACACCCCAAAGGTCTCTCTTTTATTCATGAATCTCTCTGTAATGAGTCACGAGCCTGTCGCTGAACTCACAGACACCGACTTCACGTGTTCTTTTCTCTCCCGCACAAAGAAAGGCATAAAAACCAGCCTTCTTCCTGCGCGTCCTAAAATAGCCGCGCGCTCTCCAGCCACTGAGGCCCTCGTCACGCTCTGTATTGACTCAATCCATCACCAGCCCACATGGTAGTTACGCCTTAATTGCAAGATGACCGCCTTGAGAATGCTGCTTTGTATAATCATGCAGATTAAGCTAATTTGTCAAGGCGGTTTTAGGAGGGCTTGGCGACCAACACGCCAGCGGTTATGCCTGAGAGATACGGGGAAGGGGCAGCGGCAGAGGGGATACGGGGGCGGCTTGACTGTTACCAGGGTTCCTCCAATTCACAATGAGCGTAATAACTTATTCAATGCTTGCAGAATATTGCCAGAACAGGTGGTGACATAAAGCAGACTTTACCGAGAACCATGAAACTGTCACACACGAGTGAGTAAACACTGCAGTTCATGTGCACTGCTTTAGAAAAATCATCTGAAATTAGTAATAATCGCCGTCTGTTTGTTTTCTGTTTTTCTTTTTTTATACATCAGGCTGGGAGACATGACTTTTTACTGTTCTGTACTTTCAAAAACAACAAGGTAAACGTCCTCTGCAAACGGTCGCCACCTGTGCTTTCTCTGGATCTCTCCATCAGTCTCTTACCCTGACTCCTGCCTGATCTGCTGCTCTTGCTTCTCCGCCCACTCTGTCCGCTCTGCTGCTTTGACTCCTTTTCCAGCTCAGCTCGGAACCCTGGGTCTCTTCCGGCTCTTTCAGCTCAGCCGGCTCGCGATCGGAAGCGCTGCTTGAATAACACAGCAGCCCGAATGTCCGTGAGCCGACGCCATACTCGTCAAAACATCAGAGAAGCCTTTTCTAAAAGCAGAACTAGTGCAGAGACAAAACCTGCCAGACTAGATGTTCTTTTTTCTCTCTTCTTACATCTAATTCAAAAGGATTGGCTGGCTGCATAACGTTGGGCCTTTGTTCATTTGTTTTGCTATTTTTTGTTTTGAAATATTTCAGTGGGCTGTGAGAGTGACACCGTGGCATCCTGTAGCAGGAAACACTTCCTGTCCCGGCTCAGATCGGAACACCTACAGGGTCGGTCTGACTCACCTCTCCGGGAACGTGCTTCTGGGCACAGGAGAACTCCAGCCGAGAGCACACGGCGTCTTCACCAGGTAACTCCTCTGCAGCAGGAGAACTTTGTTTTGTTTCGGATGGCTTAAGTTCACACAAAATTAGTGGCTTCAAAGACATGAAGAGGGCCACAAGATCATCCTCACCACATTCCCAATGGGCCACATTCCCATTGATTTTCGACGGCTACCTTCATCACAGCCTGTATATGGAAATGGTTTCCCTCAGTCCCCGCTGGTTTACCTGAGCAGTCTGCCTCCCTTAATGTGACACAAAGCGCATTCTGTCACACACGGCGGGTGAGTTGGACTCTCGTCAATCTTGTCTCTGTGATGGCTCTTGTTCAATGTTCCGAAAACTTATTCAGACACTACCTGGAGCACACAGAAGTAGTACAGTTCTCTGCTGACATATTACTGTTCCTGAGCTCAAGCACAGTACATGAAAGCAAGAATATACATGCTCTGAGGTGTATTTCAAAGGCCACAACCACAATCATTTACCAAGGGGAGAGATGGGAATATACCATTGCTGCTTAGGCAGGGGGAGTGGGGAGGGTAGTGTACTGGCATAGGCAGAAAACCAAAATACTCTTTTGTCGTTTATGTTTTGTATTCATTTAGTATATATTTTTGTTGTCGTCATCGTCATTGTTGTTGTTTTGCATCTGTGTAGTATAAATGTTTTCGCGCTTGACGTTGTGTAAAATTATACCGCATCCGGGATCACTCACTCAGCAGCTCACCAAAATACATTAGAGTTTGACTCTTTTGCTCTCTCGTTAAATAACTATTTCTGTCTATTTTAGTGTCATCCTCTCTATCTGCCCCTTGGGAGGTATCGCTGGTACTACTACAATTTCAAGGTGAGCCGGGAAGTCCGGTCGTGCTTGTAATGGGGGCAGGGCACATCCGTTGCCGTGGAGACACTTCCCTAGTGCACGAAAGCAAAGCGAGTAGAGATCCGAAGAGAAATCTGCCTTCCGTGAGAGAGAGAGAGAGCGGACCCCTGTGATATCGGCGGTGCACAGAGCCCACGCCCGTGGGGGGCTTTGTGTAGAGGTGCTCTAGCCGCCGGCCAATGTCACGCTCCAGCCTTTGAGGCCCTCGCACAGCGAGCTGATCTCAAACGCCTTCATTGGCGTCATTTTCTGCTCGCGTCCCGCCGTCCTTTGTCGATGCTGCTTTTGACTAAAGAATCAACGAATATTAGTTTGGTGCCTGCCGTCGTGATTTTCGACGCCGTTCTCCTTGACGCATACTTTTGCAGTTTCTGTGACTCCCGCACCTGCGATTCAACATTTCATTTAACTGTGATTTAGTTGCTTCAATATGAGTCCTTTTTCCTTTGGTGTTTACATTATTTTGTCTACCCCTTGTATGCCATCAATTTAACGGATACTTTAACTGTCTGTAGTAACTGCCAAGGCCATTATGGCAAACGATGGCCATAAATGCAAATGACAAAGGTGAATTCAAGCATCAGAAAGTTGTGATCATTTTTTCATATTTCATCAGAACATATCAGAATGTGTGTTTTGCAATAGATCCAGCCCTAACAGGTTTTATTATTTTGTTTGTTTAATCTTGTTTGTAATTAATTCCCCCCCTCTTTTCTCCCTTGGTGGCCAATTATACCCTAATTCAACCCCCCCCCCACGAGCCTGCCGCATGCAACTACGGGACCAGCCACTACCCAGGGACGACATGGGCGGGTGAACCGCCTCCTTCGAGACGGACTCCGCCGAGCCATCGACCGTGATTCCAATACCCACTGGGAAGCCTTCTGTAAACGCGACGAGCCCATGCCGGCTTCCCTCCCCACTCCCTGGGACGGACAGTCAATCGCCGCCCTCTGAGCAGAACTCCCAGCCAGAATCGAACCCTGGCTGCAGTGGGCAACTTGCACTCCAGGAGAGTGCCTTTACCGCTACGCCTTCCAGGGGCCCCCGGCCCAACAGGTATTCATCAGGCACTGTACACAGTCTAGTAGAAACAAATACCCTTATTATTAAAGAGAGCCACCTCGAAATGAAAGACCTTGAAAACTGAGGCTCTGGGTGTAAGCTAAACTGTAGCTGCGCTGCATGATTTCACAAGCTGTCCAGAAAGCTCCATAATCCTGCTGGCTTCGCTCCACAATCCTCGAATCACGGCAAGAAGATCCCCAATCCGTCACTGCCTTTGTCACGCTGCTAATGACCTTGGAACCATCCCCGGCGAGATCTCCCCACCCTCCCCTGCCCCTGCCCCTTCCCATTACTCAATATTTGGAATCAATTTTCACCATTGGCAGTCCCTGTACCCCAGCAGCACATACCAGGCTCTCTGCTTCCATGCCGGGCCAGATCCCTCTGATCGGCTGGGCATGGCGGTAATCGGTCACGCACACAGATGGTGTTAATTTAATAAGGCGCTGGCTCGGTGTTAGCGGTTGTGCCCAGTGTCAGTGGTGCGGGCTTTGTGCAGGGCGAAAAACACTTCTGTCACATCCGGGGTGACTCACCGCCACAGCAGCGCCTCCACACCCCGCCACCACAGAGCAAGAAGGCTGACCGGTGATTTCATGGCAACGTCACCGCGCAAAGCAAGCGAAAGAGAAAAGGTACAATTTTCCTCCATTTCGCCAGCAGACAGCAGACAGAGAGGGAGGGAGGGAGGGAGGGAGGGAGGGAATGAGAGCGGAGAGAGGGAAAGAGAAGATCAAAAGCTGCTCTAACTCTGAATGTCCGTTCCACAGGCAGACAGAGTGGGAAAGGAAGAGGGAGGGAGGGTAAGAGGAGGAACAAAAGAAAAGAGAGAAAGAGAGGATAGCAAAAGCTACTCTATTCTAGTCTCTGTTTGGACTGGAAGAAATGCCCGCCTGTGAATCATTTTATTTCCCCGTGCTGTCTGCCTGTTCATCATGAATTATAAGGATTTCAGCTGCCAATCACAGCTCAGAGATGAAAGCAGTGCAGCATTGGGCGGAGTGCAGAAAAGGAAGCATGAAAGGAAATGGCTGTGGCAGTAGGATGGGGGGTGTAGAAACACTGGACACAATTTACAGGGGACACTGAGGAGATGACCCCAGACCACAACCCCCCCCAAGGAAACAGCAGAGAGATGGATCAACCTCTGAACTTATGACCCCACGGCTCTCTGACCAGCTCATCAAGCTAACATCAATGCCATTGTCATCCTGACCTGCAAGGCTATTGGCTGATAGGCCGGGAGAACAGTTGTAGGCTTGACAGGTATTCCCAGGTATGTGGGAAAGCCACCACAGTTCACCCCCAAATGACAGAAAACAACGCCTAGCCAAGTGCTGGATCCATGAATCTGAGCGACCCCTAAGGCCTGTCAACTCCCACTGGCATGAAAAGAGAGAGCTGTGTGTGTGTGTGTGTGTGTGCATGTGTGCATGCCTGTATCTGTGCATGCGAACGGGTGTTTATGCATGCGCGCATATATGTCTGTGTGTGTTTGTGTCTGTGTGTATCTGTGTGTGAATGTGTTTATACATGCACGCATATATGTCTGTGTGTGTTTGTGTCTTTGTGTGTGTGCATGCCTGTTTATGCATGCGTGTATATATATATATATATGTGTGTGTGTGTGTGTTTGTGCACGCATGCATGTGTGCATCTGTGTGTGAATGTGTTTATACATGTGCGCATATATGTCTGTGTGTGTGTGTGTGTGTGTGTGTGTGCACTCAATTGCAGGTGTCCATTTTGATTTTAAAATAAAGGAGAGCCTTAAAGGTCTTTTAAGGCTCTCCTTTATTTTAAAAATGTAAATTTGAATTCAGTAAATCTGGGCGTGTAATGAGAAGACCATCGGCTGCACCCTTAAGCAAACAGCAGTGTGCATGACCTGAATTGCTTCTGAAAATATCCAGCTGCAGAAATGCAGAAATGGGTAAAAATATTAACTATTTATATCACCCTGGGTGTCTGCCGAACATGTAAAAATCATATTTGAGTATTTTCGGCAGTAATAGCAATGGGCGCTGCACGTTTGCCCACTGCACACACTGGCATTTCGAGTGTGACACAGTTGTGCCCAGGCCACAGACCCGTGTTCGTACACAGAAGCCAAAAAAAAAACTTTAGTGGTGTCCTGTCAATCTTAAATCTCAATTCAATCAACGTTTCTCCTGAAATTTGTCACACAGAGACATACAAGCGTGTTAGTTTATCTTCACCTGTACAGTTTGGCGAGCTTAAAAATCTGCTAAATTAATTAACCAAACTGTGTTAAGAAAAAAACGCCACATTTGCATTTAAAGTTAAGGACAAAGCCTTAAGTGTGTGTGTGTGTGTGTGTGTGTGTGTGTGTGTGTGTGTGTGTGTGTGTGTGTGTGTGTGTGTGTGTGTGTGTGTGTGTGTGTGTGTGTGTGTGTGTGTGTGAAAAAGCAAAAGATGTAATACACCAAGTGTTTCCTGATGATTTATAGGTTCCATTATTTCATTTAGGTTTTTTCTTATTTTTAAAATGTGTTCATTCACTTTTATATGCATTTCATCATATTTTCTCGCCTTCAGTTTGAACCGTTAGCTGAAGACACGTCATCACATTCAAACAGAAAGCGGCGCTGCCTCGGCTTTGCGTTCATAAGTAATCAACGGGCCGGCCTGTCTGATTTTCTACACGATTAAACGGGAAAGCGTTTCTCACTCAAGTCTAAATCTCAATCAAAATTTCACACCTTGACCTCAAACCCCTTTCATGTCCTTCACTGGGAAGGCGGATCGAATTCTGATTACGCTACATGCGTTTGTCATGGCTTTATTTCGGTGATCGGCGGGTCATCGGGCACACTAATGTCCCCTTAATCAAAGCCACCGCAATCAGAATCTCCAATGCACGTGTTCAATTAGATATCCCTGTTGTCACATGCTCAACCGTCTCCTGTAATCATGCATTCACAGGCGTCCTAATTCAGTTGAGACAATATCTCATCTCGTGACTGACATTAGACTCTGGGTGATTTATATAAAAATAGCCTCTGCAATCAGCACTTTCGCAGAGGTCGGAATGTGCTACGAATTAATGCCATTTGTTACTTATTCCGATTCCATTCCGTGGTGATCAGGTGATTAAGTTTAAATCCTAGCTGGATGTTGAATCAGGTATTAAAATGCAGGGGAAAGGAAGGCCGTTCGTATGCTGTGCTTTGCATAGATATAGCACCTATTCCACATGCTAATATCTTTCCCCAGACACAAAATTGCAACCTTTCCAGATCACTAGATAAACTGTCAGAGAGAAAATAACACAAACATATTCCCAGTGGATTTGTTTGTTGATCTAGTTTCTGTAACATAATGCATCTCAATTTGGTCATCAAAACGATGGTAATTCTTCCGATTTTGATAAGCAAAGTTGGTGGCACAAAAAAACTCTCGACACTTGTAACATCACGCATTCAAAAGATATACAGTTTATTCAATCACATTACATAAAACCTAAACCAAGGTTTCAGTGTGGAAAATGTTATGGGTAATTAGCAAAAATGTTACTAGGGTTCAAAAATGGATGCAAATTTAATTCACGTGAAAATGTGGCACAATTGGAGGCACCCCATGTGTTCAGGGGGCATATGTACCTCTAGGGGCTTAATGTTCTGCACAGCTTTATTGTATAACTTGTTGACACTGCACACAAGAAAATTGGACGGTGTCAGTTAGGAATGGTTGTCTATTCTGAATGGAATGACCCATATACATACTCATATTCATATTCGCATCATTTTTTCTCGCCCGATTGGGATAGGCTCCAGCACCCCCGCGACCCCTGACCAGGAATAAGCGGCTTAGAAATGGATGGATGGATGGATTTTTTTTATTCGTATTATTTATGTATCTGTTATGTTTCTATTATCTATTCATTTATGCATCTGTAACTGACCACTGCATCTTTAATGGGAGGCTAGGCCTCTGCCCAATTATTTCATATAAGAGAGCTGATTCTCACCATTCAGTGAGAATGAACCTGTCGAAGCAGATGACAAACGTGGTGTATGTTCCCATGCATTTAGCCTACTCTTTTTTACACTCCTAAAAAATTACTTGAATTAAAGTGTTCGGCCCCAACATGTGTTTTGAGAAAGTGGGCACCTGTACTTTCTAAGTTTATTTATTTTATAGCACTACATATTACCAAAAAGCCTATGAAAACAGCAAGTTCTGGTTCTCACTCTAGCCATCTCAGTGCTTGGGTCAGTGGAGATGAGTTTTTAACAGTGCAGGATTGATGGGGAGCTCTTTCGTCGCTGCCTATAGCCATATTTAGCGCTGTAGCGAGAGGCAGTTGAATGATTCCGGCAGAGACTGTGAGGAAGGCAAATCCACAAAAAGTATGTGGGTGGATCTGCAAGGAACTAAATTGTTTAAAAAGTCATTTCAAAATACATATATATTTTTATTTAAATTGCATCAAGTGAGTTCTGGCCAGTTTTTGACTTCATAAGATTCTAGCAAGCCGAGAGCTTAAGGGTGTTCCCCTGCTTATATAGATTCCACCGACTCTGTAGCTCTCTCTGACGAAAGGTGCATATGACAGGTATGGATTTTTAAACCTTTATACAGTGAATAACATTTTCCTGCAGGTCACGGTCTCACTGACAGAGGTCCAAGAATGCAGGTCATTAAAAGCATCTTAATACTGGTTGTCTCATAGTGGGGAAAATTCCAGGAGTGGCAATTTTCCACATGAATTTATGAGCTAAAATAAGGTGAAGATCAATAGACTCAACAGGCCTGCTCTTGTCTTACAAAACTGAGACTGAAAACTTGAACAGACTGTGGAAGGGAGTCCCGTGGTCTGTGTGCACCACTTGCATACTTTGTGCAGTTCTCCATGCACAGCTCAGTTAGTGGACTTCAGAGTGAAAAGCAGTATGTTAACCCCCAACCCCCACAATTGCAATTGGCCATTACAAATAGGGAATAAAGAAAATAGGGATAAAATATTGTTCTGTAAAAAAATTCAGCTGAGCTAACTGGACACGTGTGTGTTCTGTCAGTCTCCTCTCCCGTGTAATGCCATTCTTGAATATTTCTGTTTTGTGCATAATCTCAGAGTTTGAATAGAGAAAGGGCAATTAGAATTCAGAGTTGAAACCTCCTTCAAAATGCCCTGTAATTGTGCCATTTTCGAAACACTTAAAGAGCGTCTTTGAACAGTTCCCCTTCAGAAAAAAATTAATAAATAAGAACACCATGTTCTAGTTATTTCTGATACATGTGTGCACACCTAAACCTTAAGGGTAAATTGCAACATCTCCACCATGTGGTCACTTGTTGAACTGCACCATTTGTTTTCTCCATCCAGCCAGATGCAAAAAAATCTGATGCGTGATTGGACGAATCAATTTAACAATAGCGACGTCGTTGTAATAGACGTCAACCATCATATGTTCCCCTTGTTTTTCCTTATATCGTTTTTCAATGACAGGAGTGTGGAGAAGATAAGTACAAGCTTTGGGCACTAATAACGGCCATGGCAGTAAAGATTCATTCATTCATCCCTGTTGCTGTCCAGTTATCAAATGCATATGTGCAAGTTGACCCACCGACTGTTCCACTCACTAGCAAGCGTTGTTTTACAATTTTACATACATCTGAGCCAAAAAAACTACTTCTGTTGCCATCTGTCATTATTCCTCTACTAAAGGAACTCCATTGTCACGGATAGACAGTATCATAGACATTACAGGTTGTTAGTATGTGGAAATGCTGCATCATTTTTTAACCTGTAATTTAAAAGATATTTAATATAGGCCTAATACCACTTTCCGGCGTAAAAACTCTGCAAATTAAATCCCCAAAACTAGGCTCATTATTCCTCTGAATTAGGCGGTTTGAGAGAAGGTTTGACCCTAAGCAACCTGCCCGTGCCCAGTGTGTCCCTGCCCGGAAGTAGCCGTATGTTGTTTGAAGTACATTAGACTAACATAGCTACAGTAGGCTACTGTAGCAAGTGTCAAAACTGTGTGCAGGAACACCTGGTTAGTGAATATGTGAAGTGAAAGGTTTTGATGCTCATTTGAATTTCCTGTCTTTTCCGGCTTTTGATCAAAACCTTTAACTTCTCACTTAAAGCAGTTTGGGGGGTTTCATATATAAATACACCACTTCTGGTAATATTACCGCATACTAAAATATATTGCAGATTTTCTTAACGAGGACCGACACAAACCGCTTTACTATAAACTGTTCCTAGTTTGTGCTGTGACGGTGTAGTATACATAGACATAGTGCAGTCCACGTTATGAACTGCGAACACTGCGTAGAGCGAAGAGCGAACGGTCATTACGGTGCATTTTATTGCGTCTGACAGAACCTGAGGACACGACTCTGCCGTTAACCTTGTACCATTACTGCACCTGTCGACCGCTGGAAGCCCTTGTTAAATGATGAAGTCACAAAGACTCCTACGGGCACGGGGAATTTCTAAAACCCATTAATAGATGGATGAGATTCCTCGCCTGCGGCGCATTTCCCCGGGAGGGTTGTAAGATAGATCTCACGTGGGTTCTTTAATTTATTGCGCTTCTAACAACTACAGCGGAGAATAGCTCAGTGCGAATCGACTGTTTTCACATTTCCACACAGACGGCCCTGTTGAGCAATGCATTATGCTTTACAGGCCGGCACGCCAGGCCAACATCACGTCATCTGTCATAGTTATGCGCGCGATCAAAGTGTTTCTCCAAAGTAAACATTATTTTAAGGCGGTTAAATACTTTTTGCAGCAACAGAGTGAGAAATACATAACCGAGACACACTCCCAAGAACACCTTAGTTCTGATAAAAGCTTTTTTCCCCACACATTTTATGTCAGGTAATATAATCATAATATTAAATATCATGATTATAATCATCATAATGTGATGATATAATACGTAATAATGCATTATTAATTATTTATTAATTAATTAATTTATTATTTAAGCAAACAGTCCAAATCCATACCATGACACTGGGGTGGTTCATAATTAGCCAGGGCGGTAGGGAGGGTGGTACCTGCAGGTCATCCCCCTTATTAGCGACTCTTCTGGTCAATCAGGTGCCTGTGATCTGTCCGATCTTGAGCCATTAAGTCCTCTCGCGCAGAAAGGGCTGCTCCTCCCCTTCGGCTGCTGACAGAACTTCCTGCTGTCTCCCAAAGTCTGAGGCCTTCAGGACCATGGACAGCAGCAGTCTCGCGTACTGGCATGCACAGCTGAGGCTGACTGGTAATCAACCAAATTGCTTCTTGCTTTCACCAGACCTGTTTATAAAGGCATAGTGCTCCTGAACAACCATCAACATACAGGGGGATAACATTTCATTTGGTGTTTCCAAAATAATGGAAAGACCAAATGAAAAACCACTGCAATTAAAAAGGAGTCAATATGTTATATCGTTATAGTTTGTATATAGTTGTATGCATGTATATATATAGATATGTATATAGTTTCATATAAATGTCAATTCTAATTACCAATCAGTTTCTGCTATTAACGTTTTAAAGTGAATACTTTATTAGGCAAGTTCCGAAAGCCACGTGAGAGATCTAACAGATTTTGAGAGAGGTAAAACAGTTGGTGCCTGAATTGCAGGGGCGGTAGTCACAGAAACAGCACAATTATGTAATGTGTCATGGGGAACGGTGTCAAAAATCATGACGGCATACATATGCCAAACAAGGAAAATGTGCATCAGGAAAGAAGAACAACGGTGGAAATTCAAAGCTCACTGACAGCAATAGACGGGCACTTAACAGGATAGTTACTAAAAACCACAAAACAATGGTCTTGTCAAAAATAACTCAGTCTCATCAAAAGCTGTATATCGTGAGTTTCACAAACCTGATATTTATGGTAGGGCTGCCATTTGGAAACCGCAAGGTCAATGTGCAACAACGCAAAACCTGGGGTAATGGGCACCAAACCTGGACTTCTGAGCAGTGGAATAAAGTAATATGGTCTGATGAGTTAGTCCAACTCTTTATTGGTTATTAATATGCATTTATTGTTTGGTGTTTCCTTTATTTGGTCTGTGTGTAGCAGTGCCTTTTCACACAAATTAGCGGAATTTTCATGGATTTCTCAATGACTTACGATTGAAAGGCCAACTGGCATTCTGGCTTTTTTCTTTTAATTGTGTCAACTTAAGAGAAACAGTTTGGACTAAAATAGCACAATTGACTCATTCCTAGAAATGGCCATGTTTGCATTTTCTTAGATACTAGTTTTGTTTTAAACCAGTTGACAGTTTTTTTTTTTTTTACCTTTTCTTGAATGAATGGTGTTGAATGGCTTTTATTGTTGTGGACATTGGTTGTGCAAAACCATGGTTTTAACTTTTTTTGGCAGACACTTTTGGCAGGCTTTTGAAAGAAGCCTGGCAGCTCTGGTCTGAAAGCAGGTGTCATTCCTTCCGTTTGCCCTTTCCTCATTTACCCTACAGCTGGGGGCAATTAGCTGCATTTCTGCTCTCCACCTACAGTGGGGTCCAAAAGTCTAAGTCCACTATCAAGATCTGTATCATTCATCAAAAACTAACACAAAAGCTTTACTCAGGAGAACAATTTGACCTCTAACTTACTTCACTGAGCTCTGCTGGTAAAATTGCAAAGTGTCCTTTTTCATGATTAAAGCACCTGCAGTATCAACGAGAACACATAGAGGACCATATTAATTACGTCAATATTAATTGTTACAAGACCAAAACAACTCACACTGTGTATTAGGAGTGTGCATGTATTTACATTTAAATGAAAAATAAGGTGTCACAACATTTTGAGGAAATGTAAGGCAATGGTGTGCAAACAAAACATTTATAGATATTTCAATTTCATACCATCCTTTCTCAAACAAACATATTTTTTGCATTTGTATCAGTGTTTTATGACGTTCTTGAATAACAAATACCATGAGTAAAAATGCTGTGTTAGTTTTCGATGAATGATGAAAACCAACAGATCTTGGTAGTGGACTCAGACTTTTGGACCCCACTGTATATGCCCATTCTCCACCTGCACAGTGGTACATCTGACACATCAGACATATGCATGTGCATCAGTAGGCTGCCAATTGCAACAATCGTGTAAGTCTATCAGCCAGAGTTATGTTTTTGATAGAATTTGGGGTTAGTCAGGTCAGGATTGAGGATTGCATGTCATGTATTAATAACTGAAATGGTCCTGCAGTGCCTCAAGGCCTCAGAAGCAGGTTCTCCCAGACCACATTTGAATGTCATGTAATTTAAATATATTTAAATTTGGTCCTGCAGTCATCAAATTTACCTCAGATAAAATGTACTGGTTCTCCCAGACACTATGTCTATTTGAATGTTCAGTGTGGGGAAAATTACAGTTCTTCCAAAGCTATTATAGGCTTAAGGTAAACAGCAGTGACCCTTAACCTCTTAACTTGACCTCTCTTGCAATCGCACAACCATAACAATTCAACATGAACCTGGCTTCGATGAGAGTAGGCAAAATCTTTCACACTTCACCTCTGCCTCTCCTTTCCTGATCACGCCACGACACGCAAAGCAGAACAGAATCTTTTTCTGTTGCACAGAACATCACCGCCCCGATTTTAAATTGGAAGGTGTCTGGCGGCGTGACGTTAATTTAGCAGTGCGCTTTGAATCGCGATCTAGTCCTGATGCTGCAAGGACAACGTCGTCTTACACAGTGGACATCCCCATGCTCACTACTCAGCGAGGCTCATGTCACGCAGCTGTCATTTGGCGCCATCTAGTGCTCACAAGGCTACAACACAAATCACATGCACGCCAGTTGAACAGAATCGTATTTATTCCACAAATCAATTTTCGTCACCATTGACAAGTGTGATCTCCATGCATCGAAAGCACTAGAAACAAAACGCTTATGTATACACTGTACATACATCTACTCTGGAGTGAGGTCCATTAGAATTGACCAGTCGTCTAAGCACACATCTGGACATTTACAACAGTATTTGTATACAACGCCATATACAACTCTTCCATGGTACATAACGCATCGAGTTACACAGACGGCACACTACGACAACATTTATTATTAACAAATAATAAACATTACAAAAAAAGACTGCATTTATATGTGACTAGGTTCTCTCAGGCATCATGGTCAACTTTAAACGAGTTTCATTGAACAAAGCAGATTTGTAAATAACAGGTTTCCCAACTCGCTCACCAGCCGAGTGTGCTACACACGTGTAATGACCAGCTTGTTCTTCTGTAAATGTTTAACACGGCAACAGGAAACAAAAATGGTTCGCAACATCAAGTTTTGCATTTCAGTCCTTCTCCAGGCTCATAATTACACTTAAAAGGTTTAAAGCACACTTTATTTCATATATTTGAAAAATATATTTAAAGTGAACTGGACTAATAATATATATATATATAACTAAAATATTCTCATAATCATCTTTATATCTATATGCTGTGATCTAGATATTATGTTAACATCCTCGTGCAGATGCCCATTCTGTGGCAGCCCAGTTCTTGACACTTTGGAAATGAGATAAGCTTTTCTAACATGGCTACTGTCCTGTGGTGAGGGTCCCTTTCTCTGAACAAACTGATATATCCTCCAATGTGACACTTAAGACACTGGTGAGGCTGTCATAACTTTCACTCTTTTTCACATTTTCACAAGACTGGGAGGGGTGAGAGGACGCAAAGTCGCTCTGGACTTCTCTGGTGTTCTCCAGCGCACTTTGGCAAAACGAATAAATACGTAAACAGATAGAGCAGCAGGATCTGAATATCCATAAAGTGAAATGTTCTCTGTTCTCCCTCTCCTCCGCTTGGTGACTCCGCGATACTGCTCATTCTTTTCCCCTGCTTCGTTTGTACAGGAGAGCAAAAATAAATAGCTGGGCTCAGATGGCATGCAGCGGTACACAAAGATATTTTAAACTCTGTTTGGCGGGACACACACACACACACACACACACATCATGTTCACAATTAATCTTGCTTAAATACCAGTCATGTGACAACGGCAATACTGATGAGAAAAAGGAGGATTTGGGCAAAATTTGGGTGTAGGGGCAGGAGTTGACACTGGCCAATTGTTTTTTTCCCTCATAAGTTCTACTCAGATGCATCACAGATTCACCATGATTATATTGAATTCATTTGGGGGGGGGGTAGCTCATCTCAACCACCAATGTGTAGCATCCACCCTGTTAACGCACGACAGTTGTTTTGCGCCAGAACACTCACCACACACCGACTGGGGTGGAGATGGGGGGGAAATCCAATCTTTCTATGTTCAGGGTGGGTCCCCCCTATCCACTGAGCTATATCCGCAATCCGCATGAGAAGTGAATCTGAATGTCATCCGTGTTCAGGGCCAGCGGACGAGTGACTGTGAGCAGCAAGGTTGGGCGTGGCTAGAGGAGAGGTGTAAATATTTGACTCGGCTAGAAGGGGTGTGGCCTGAGAGGAAAGAAGGAGGGTTTAACGCTTGGTGCTCAATGCTTGGTGCCTCAGGTAGCTAACTAAGTCTGAAGGAGTGTGACCAGAGTGGGGAGGAGTTAATGTAAGGGGGCATGACCGGGGGGAGGAGGGTTATCGTTATACCGCTATGCCTGAGAGGGGGTGTGGTGGGAGTTGGGAGTTAATGTTTGGAGTCTCGAGGGTAGAACTCGGCCAGGGTGCTTTGGGGGATTCTCTTCAGCATCTCCTTGGGGAAGATCCTCATCAGTTGCCAGCCGATGTCCAGGGTCTCGTAGACGGTACGGTTCTCGTAGGCTCCTGCAGGAGGCGAGAACACTCGGTGAAACGTCTGTCGAGCTGTCGGTCTATTTCACGGTCATTCCCACTGATCCAGGTCCAGCCCGCGTTAGCTTTTTCTCTGCACACACACACACATTCTACCGGCTATGTGCCATTTATGATAGTAAATTCAAGATAAGAACCTTGCTAAAAGGATCTCAATAAGCAGAGTCCCAATAAGGATTTGAACCAACAGGCTTCTCTGGGGCAGGAAGGGTTTGCAAGTTTACAGATAAATTATTCATTCATTGTCTACCCTGCTTATTCCTGGACAGGGTCATGGAGGGGCTGGAGCCTATCCCAGCATGCATTGGGCGAGAGGCAGGAATACAATAATCTTGTAAAAACTACAACTGCCTCTTTCATTTCCCTGCCTCTCCCTACTCACCCTGGGCAATGAAGTTCTTCTCAAACTTTTGCAGGAACTCTAGGTACAGGAGATCGTCTGATGTCAGGGCCTCCTCTCCCACAACCGCCTTCATGGCCTGGACGTCTTTCCCGATGGCATAGCAGGCGTACTGTGGAGAGAACGGCAGAGTCACACCTAGGCTCCACCTGAACCCTGTTCACCTGAGTATACAGGAAGTCGCACGCCCTGTTCTCCACACAAATCCTGCTCCCCGCACATCCTGTCCCCCCTACCTGAACCTAGCTCCCCTGATCACCCAGGCAGTCACACAGGCTGTTCTTCACATGATCACCAGAGCATAAAGGAATCACACTCCACAGTAATTACCTGGCCACAATGATCAACTCTCCACTCCACTTACATCCACAGAAAGGAAACTACAGGTGCCATACTATACTATATAATAATCATCCTACATCTTACTGCAGCCTAAAAAGGATGCTCATGCTGTAAGTGACTCGCTGATCTGAACCAATCACAGTGTTATACTCTGGAGAGCAAAGAATGTTAATTGGTTGATACAAGTCAGTGACTGAACGCTCAACGCATTAAGGGGTCCACTCTCCCATCACTCTCTGCCCAACACAGAACTTTGTCTTGAAATCATTCATGGCAGTCCTTCAACTGAGGCTTAGAAATGGGTAGAGCCACATTGCGATTGTTGGTGACTGACAGCACCACATGGTACATTAGCTCCTGTAAGGACAGATTTCTCCTCCCGCTGGATAAGCTTTAGCAGACGCTTTTATCCAAAGCGACTTACAGTAGTGAATGCATACATTTTTCAGTATATGTGGTCCTATTGGGAATTGAACCCACAACCTAAGCGTTGCCAATGCCATGCTTTACCTACTGAGCCACACAGAACCGCTGGACTTTGATTCACCAACACACTAACTCTGATTCACCTGAAGGAGCCTTGGGGGAGCCACAGCACAGCTGGCATCCTGGCTAGTCTCCCTGATTTGGGCACTGTGGTATGTATTTTGCACCCTGGACCCATGTCCCAAAACATCTGTGACCTGACTCTGGGTTGGGTGCAAGTCCCAAGACCTCTGAGATCTAGCCCTAGACTACACGTCCTAAAACCTCTGAATTCTGCGCTAACGGGGCCAGATACAAGACCTCTGAGGTCCGTGCAGGAAGTCAGAGTAAACAGGAAGTCAGAGTGAATGTGAACGCATTGTAACAGCTGAGCTTCAGCAGACTCCCTACGCTGGTGAAAAGCATCACGGCAGCCCTCCCAGCCTACCAGCTGGTTTGACACATCCGAGTGGTCTTTGCGGGTCATCCCCTCCCCGATGGCAGACTTCATCAGTCGGGACAGCGACGGGAGCACGTTGATGGGGGGGTAGATCTGCAAAGAGGGAAACGAACCCGTGTCAGTGAGCGGACAGACATTTTGACAGGGAGGGCAGCGGTTGGGTGCGTGGCTCCACTGACCTGTCTGTTGTGCAGTTGTCTGTCCACGTAGATCTGCCCCTCTGTGATGTAACCCGTCAGATCCGGAATGGGGTGGGTGATATCTGCAGAGAGCGGAAGGGGGAATGGGGAAACAGCCTTCAGAGTCATAAATGTCGCTAAAATCCCTCCCCATTTTTGCGTCCAAATGAGCAGTAGCAGATATAGTAAATAAGTAGATACTTAATATTTGGACTTTCAAAATTCTTACATGGTGAAACATTTGCTGCTTTTTTGCACCCTTGTGCTCCTCCACTTTTATCATCATGTAAGTAGTTTAAAAATACAAATATTTTTATACTATAGACCTTGTAGTCTGAGATGTTTGCAGTGTGCAGACAGCATTGTGTCCCTACTTGCTGCCATCTCCACACACCTGCAGGACAAGTTTCCAACTGGGTGCAACAATTTCTTTGTTGAAAAACTGCGTCCAAATAAACAAATCGAGAGTAAAGTTTTTTCCGTCCTTGTCAAATGACAATGATGCCTTGGTCCCCAGGACAAGTACAGAGGTGCACACAGGTGTGGGATAAGATATGGGTGTGGCTGCAGATGGAAAAGCAGACAATGTCACTGGTGGGCAGGGTCCTACATTTACATTTGACATTTTAAGCATTTAGCAGACACTATTATCCAGAGCAACATACAAGATGTGCATTAATACATGGTAAGAACAATCATTGTTCGCGCAAGAGATCAGTGCAGCGATACACCACTGCCGCAGTGGTGCATGCTGGGAGGGGCCTCACCATCATTGGGCATGGTGAGGATGGGGATCTGTGTGATGGAGCCGCCACGGCCCTCTACGCGCCCGGCACGTTCATAGATGGTGGCCAAATCCGTGTACATGTACCCCGGGAACCCGCGTCGCCCAGGAACCTCCTCACGGGCCGCAGACACCTGGGGGGCGAGGGGGTGTTGTTCAATTATCACCATCATGCATTACAATGCATTTACACCAGCACGCCATCAATGCACTGTAAAGGAAAAAAAGACTCGCTGTATTACATGAGAAAATGGGTTGAGAGGTGTGTTTGATTAGTAGCATGCTTTCCCAACGCCCAATCAAACGATTGGGGCACCCCCCCACACTAGCACGAGGCGATATCACATTTTAGCCTTTTTGATCGATTAATAAATTAGTAGTGGAACCTTGGAGATGGAGGATTGGGAATGGAGGTCGTTTGGAATTCTGAAACTTTCATAGAGTGGGAGTTTTTTCACTGAATGTTCTGAAAAATAATAACGATACTTGGTGAGGGAGTTTTTTCATGTTTTTCTGAATAATTACTAAAAGAAGGTTTCGGCAGTTGATCTGAAATTCTGTTAGCCCAGTTAGTCATGTCCATTTAATTCTCAAAGCACAACAGCCTACTTATTTATGTTTTTCTGTCAGATAATGACATCATTTACATAAATTAGAAAGGACTGTGCACGGTGTGACAATGTGATCTGTGATCTTTGGCGTTAGACAATGTTCAATTCGATTTTTTATTTACTCAATGGTTTTTAGATATTTGTTTGCCTCCATGTCTTGTAAAATGCGTAAATACAATAAAAACCAGCAAGATAACCCTATCGCTGGCAGTGCTTTCATGATTTTGTACCATTGATTTGAGTCCGTCCTCACCAACACTAAGAATAGAATGGACACACTGGTGTGGCTGGCAGTGTAGTGTAATGGTTAGGGATCGGGGTTTGTAACTCTAGTAAAAATATCCAGCTGTATAAATGGATTGTATGCAAAGAAATGTAAACTGTGTAAGTTGCTCTGGATAAGAGCATCCGCTAAATGCCTAAAATGTCAATGTAAAATGTGGTGTGAACAGTTTGATTGTGATTTTCACTCAAATGGAAAGAACAAACATTTTAGAACATTTCTCAAACTGCGTATTTCAGCTATTTCTAATTATATCATGTCATTATTACATATTTAAAGCATGCTTTATTGCATATATTTAAAAAATTATATTATGTGGTACAATTCACTTTAACCAAGAGATTCTCAAGCTTGCAAAAATTGGTGCACAGCCCTTGTGTTGTGCGGCATGTTGGGAGATGTGAGTTCAAAGTAAAGAACGCCCACTTTGTGCTTCACCCGATGTGAAGTGGGGTGCAAGCCTGAGTGCAGTCAGGGTTTCACCACTACTGAGTTTCTTCAACACTAGTGTTCGGCCACCAGAGGGCATCTACACCCAAATCTCACCTCTCGCAGAGCCTCGGCATAGGAGCTCATGTCCGTCAGGATAACCAGCACGTGCTTCTCACACTGGTAGGCCAGGAACTCGGCGGAGGTGAGGGCCAGGCGCGGGGTGATGATGCGTTCGATCCTGTGGGCGACACGGTCACTTATAAGAATCCGCCCTCTGCCACACACCTTCTGCTTAGGCCCCACCACCTCAACTTCCCATTGCAATTGGCAACCTTTAAAATGTCTGTTCCGAGACTCCTAGCTCACAGCACAAACAGGGCCACGGTGCAGGACGAGCGGCCAGCGGCTGAACTTGAACAAACCAGAATGGTTCATAACTTAGCTGAACCACTGCAGTATCCGTTAGCAAGGAACTTCATCTGAATTGATTTTGCCATTGTATATAAAGTGTCAATATGTTACATGTATGTTATGTAAACCTCCTTGGAGAAAATGACTACTACCACTACTACTAATAATAAAACATAATAATAATCGTAGTAATTAAAATATATATTTTTAAACCAATATAACATCATACAAAACCACACTAATGTCAGTGTTTGATTACCATGAATACAATCTTAATAGTTATTAGATGCTGTAGTTTATTTAACCATGCGGGTTGGTTAACGTTTTGACCCTTAGGCCTTCTTCAGAACACTGGACCTGTATGTTCAGTTTGTAACGCTTTTAAGTCAAACATGTCATTACCCCCCATATTCCCACATACATATTCATGTTAGGAGTGAGTACATACGTGGGGTCATTGGCCAAATTCAGGAAGAGGCACACGTTGTCCATGGAGCCATTCTCCTCAAAGTCCGACTTGAAAAATCTGGCCGTTTCCATGTTAACCTGCAATGACAAGTTAACGCATGTGACCGGTCAAATGCCATCATTTTAAAAAGAGAGAAAAAATTACAACTTGCAACATTTTAATTGAATATAATTGTACATGTTTGGTTTGTTAAAATACAAATATTCTTGAGAGGCCAAAGGAAGCTCTTCAATATAAAGCCATCGAGTACAATCTCTACATCATCAGTTGGATGTTTAAAAACGCAAACCTAGAGCTTCCCAGTGATTACTTTATGGTAGTGCAGTTCCAATGTAGTCTCCAGCTTTCAGCAATCAGCAGCTAAAGTACTTTCTTGAATGTATATAAGTTGAGGCCAGCTCCAATTCAGGTCGACCCAAATAAACACTTGCGGGTACGGATTACAATATTAGCCAAAATAATGAAAGCTGATTGAGCATTTAAACAAAAGAGTGAAAAGAGGACTGAACTGTGCAATGTTAACATGTAGCAGCTGGCTGCAGGCTGTGCATGTGCGTGTAGGTCTGCCATTTGCAAATGTTGTATGGAGAGAAACACGGTCTTGTGCTGGGTAGTGTAGAACCAGCCTTACCCCCATGGCAGCGAACACGATGGCAAAGTTGTCCCCACTGTAATCCATCACATCTTTGGACTTCTTCACCAGCCCGGCCTGGCGACAGATCTGGGCTGCAATCTGAGACAGACAGAGAGGGAGAAAGAGGGACAGACACACAGATAGACAGAGAAACAGAAACAGAAACAGAAACAGAGAGACATCATGCAAGAAGGGCAGACAGAGAGACCAAAAGACAGAGAGCACAAGAGAAAGATATTGGCCGATATACATATACACACACACATATACATATCTGCCAATATATATACACATATATATATATATATACATATATATATAGCTCTGGAAAAAATTAAGAGATCACTCCACATTTTTCTTAAATCAGCATCTCTACATGTATGGCAGCCATTCCATTCCAGTGTCTGTTGAATTCCAACACAAGCACACCTCATTCTATTTAATGAAGTACTGATTAGGTGATCACCTGAACCAAATCTTATTTAATGAGGAAAAGTATAAAAATCACTGCTGTGGTCATCACTATCCTCTTGCAATAGGACCAGCTGGATGGCAAAAAAACAGTGCTAGTAGTACCTCAAAAGTAATTGGAATCAAAAAGTAACTATTGACCATGCCAAAAGAGTTGAAAAGAAAAGTTTTGAGTGAGGAAAAGAAGGGTTCAATTCTGTCTTTACTGGCAGAGGGATACAGTGAGTGTAAGGTTGCTTCTATCCTTCAAATTTCAAAGATGGCGGTTCATAAGAACAAAGTCAAGCAGCAGACATTGGGGACAACAAAGCTACAGACCGGCAGAGGGCGAAAACAACTCTCTACTGACCGGGATGACCGCCAACTCATTCGAATGTCACTCAACAACCGTAGGATGGCAACAAGTGACCTACAAAAAGAATGGCAAACGGCAGCTGGGGTGAAGTGCACGGCGAGGACGGTTCGAAACAGGCTCCTAGGGGCACGGCTGAAGTCGTGCAAAGCTAGAAAAAAGCCGTTCATCAATGAGAAGCAAAGAAGAGCCAGGCTGAGGTTTGCAAAAGACCACAAGGATTGGACCGTAGAGGACTGGAGTAAGGTCATCTTCTCTGCTTTGCCCAACACCTGGTCATCTAATGGTTAGACGGAGACCTGGCAGATTTGTCTTTGTGAAGGATGCATGAATCAAGCCACGTACAAGGTTATCCTGGAAGAAAATGTGCTTCCTTCTGCTCTGACAATGTTCCCCAACTCTGAGGATTGTTTTTTCCAGTAGGACAATGCTCCATGCCACACAGCCAGGTCAATCAAGGTGTGGATGGAGGACCATCAGATCAAGACCCTGTCATGGCCAGCCCAATCTCCAGACCTGAACCCCATTGAAAACCTCTGGAATGTGATCAGGAGGAAGATGGATGGTCACAAGCCATCAAACAAAGCTGAGCTGCTTGAATTTTTGCGCCAGGAGTGGCATAAAGTCACCCAACAGCAATGTGAAAGACTGGTGGAGAGCATGCCAAGACACATGAAAGCTGTGATTGCAAATCAGGGTTATTCCACCAAATATTGATTTCTGAACTCTTCCTAAGTTAAAACATTAGTATTGTGTTGTTTAAAAATTAATATGAACTTGTTTTCTTTGCATTATTAAAGGTCTGAAAACACTGCATCTTTTGTTATTTTTACCAGTTGTCATTTTCTGCAAATAAATGCTCTAAATGACAATATTTGTATTTGGAATTTGGGAGAAATGTTGTCAGTAGTTTATAGAATAAAACAAAAATGTTCATTTTTACTCAAACACATACCTATAAATAGTAAAACCAGAGAAACTGATCATTTTGCAGTGGTCTCTTAATTTTTTCCAGAGCTGTATATATACAGTGACCTTTAAAGTCTATACCCCGTCTCAAAAATGTCACCTTTAGTTGCCTTACAGCCTGAAATTAAATCAAACAAACATTTTACCCTACAACTTACGGGAAAGTTTTACCCACAAAAGGTGGAAAAAGTCTGATTTAATTCATTTCAGGCTGGAAGTGTACAGTGTACACAGAGAGTGGAGAGTAACATTTTGGGGTGGCACGCTGTTGTACCATACTGTATGCATTTTGGGGGAGTTTGTTCTGCCTCATCACATTTAGGGGGCGTTTGGAGGTGCCCATACCTCATTGTGCGGGAGACCAGCAGCTCATACCTCGTTGTGCGGGAGACCAGCGGCAGAGAAGATGGGGATCTTCTGTCCCCTGGCAATGCTGTTCATTCCATCGATGGCAGAGATGCCAGTCTGGATCATCTCCTCGGGGTAGATACGACACTGGGGGTTTATGGGCTGTCCTGTGTGGGAACCACAGATACGACACTGAGGGTTTATGGGCCGTACCGTGGGGGAGAACCATAGATATTGACCGCACTGGTGGTTTACGGGCTGCAAAGTGGGGAGAACCATAGACACTGCACTAGGGGTTTGTGGGCTGCCCTGTGGGGGGGAAGAAAGAATGCCCTCCTGTTACAGCGCCACCTATGGTCCGGTTTCCTGTCAACAGGCATCTTCAGGGCTGCCAGAAGCCCATTCTGACAAACTCACCAGCCCTGCTACAAACCGAATAACTGAATCTACATTTTACATTTTTAGACCATCTCAGACAATCTCAGACCTTAGACTTACACAAGGTTCTCAAACTCGTTCTTGGGGGACCCCTGTGTATGTTGGTTTTTGTACCAACCACAGTTGCAACCCCTGAAGTGCTGTTAATTGTTCGTAATTAGGCATTTTTCATGTCTTCAGAATTCATTTTACATTTTGCCAAGGAGAATAAATGTCTCCTATTCATATCGCAGGACTAATCAGATAAACTAATGTTTTCATTTTCCCTTTCCTTTAGAAAGAGTTTAGATTTTATGAATATCAGTGGGGTCCTAATTGCCGAAAGTATTGACACCTGGTCACTGAAATGAGCCAAACCTGCATTTTTAAAATAAGTGTAAGGAAATAAATTATGAAAGAACTTATGCCATTTTTTCAACAACCTTAATTGATCAAGAAATTGGCTGTAACAAAAAACAACCATACATACAACTAATTGCCAAAATAAAGGAATCACTTGAGCAAAGTGTGGTATAATGGTTAGGGAACTGGGCTTGTAACGTTAAGGTTGCAGGTTCAACCCCCAGGTGGGACACTGCCGTTGTACCCTTGAGCAAGGTACTTAACCTGAATTGCTTCAGTTAATATCCAGCTGTATAAATGGATTGTAAAGAACATTTTTAACTGTAAGTCACTCTGGATAAGAGTGTCTGCTAAATGCCTGTAATGTAATGCAAATAAAAAGTTATAGTGGCTCTGTTATGGTGTGAGGTGCATTTTCTTGGCGTGCATTAGGTCCACTAAACCCCTTAGAGGGTAAGGTAAACACTAATAAATATAAAGTCATTCTGAGTGATTGCCTTCATCCTATGGTAAATAATTTATTTCCTGATGGGAGTGGTCTCTTCCAGGATGATAACGCCACATCCACATCGCATTAGTGTTCACTGAATGGTTTGATGAGCATGAAAATTATGTCAACCATATGGACCATTGAACACTTATGGGTGAACGCTTATCTGGAGTGACACCTGAGACAGCGTTTTCCACCACAATCAACAACACACCTAATGATGGAATTTATTTTGAAAGACTGAGTTCCACACCCTTGTAGAATCTATGCTAAAGGGCATTGAAACTTCTGGAGGCTTGTGGTGGCCCAACATCCTATTAAGACACTGCTATATTTTGGCAGTGTCCTGTAGGTATCCCACAGGACCAAGTTTCAGAAGGCTTAGACCATGCCTTAAACTTAGACCATAGACTTAAAACATCATATTGGCCGTTAACGTTTACGGTCTGAGCAAACTAATGAGGAAAGATTTTGAGAAGTAGGAGGGTTCCAACTGAGAAGGTTGCCAAAAAAAGGTTATTAGCAAAAATGTTCTCTTGACACTTAAGTGACTGGTCGGTCCCTTTAATATTAAATCATGGCACAGTTATTGAATTAGTACCAATATGAAGTATATGAAAATTTGATAGTGAAAGCATGATATCTTGATGCTTCAAAACAATGCTTCTGGTGGACAGAACCCTGAAAGTCGCACCATTACATCAAATATGCTGATGACATGGACATTGACGGCTTGCTGGAAGACAGTCAGTCTTCCTTGGACAGCTTCTCCAGAGATATCACACACTTTACTAACTGGTGTGACCGTAACTTCCTGGAGATCAATGTTAAAAAGACTCAAGACATGGTAATATCCCTCCTACTATAGTGAAAGAGATGCCTATTGTGAGAGTCACCACATACAAATACCTCAGGGTTGAGATTGACAACAAGTTTAAATTCGCAGTGTGCAGCATCTAAGTATACTAAAATGCATTCCCAGTTCCTGAGAAAATTGAAATATTTTAATGTCAATAATGTCCTCATGACACTGTTCTATCAGAGTGTGGCCCAGAGTATTCACTCCTTCTGTCTCATCTGTCTGTTCAGCAACATGAGAAAAGTGGATCAAAACAAGTTACAGAGGGCAGTCAGGCAGGCAGGGAAAATAATTAGCTTGGACCAAATGTCTGTGGCCGGGCTACAAGAGAAATTGATGGGAAACTAAATTGAATCGATACTAGGGGATACCAGCCACCCTCTCCATGACAGCTTTGTGTAGGTATAGTAAGACAGGGAGTGGCCGTCTTCTCCAACAGAAGATCCGTACAGATAGGTATGGCAATTCTTTCATTCCCACTGCCATTAGGCTCTACAATAAGCATATTAAGCACTTTACTAAAGAATGACGTATCTCTCTAGTAGTTTTAGATACCCTACAAATTTTATAACTGGTTTTTTTTTTTTTTTTTACCTGCTGCTTTCTTTGCACTTTTCCTGTTGAGCCATGTTTACGATGTACTGTATGCCAAGTGCCCGTTTTACTGTTTTTAGCCTTTGTGTTTTATGTACCTTTGAAGCTCTGCCAAATGAATTTCCCACTCGTGGAATAATAAAGTTGACTTGACTTGAAGTCAATGGTCCAATTATAACCCCTTTAGCAGAGCCTTCCTGTGAGAGAGTGGCTGCTGGCTAAACGGGTGGTGGGTCTTACCCATAATGTCCAAATAGTCTTCGGCCAGGATCGTGGGCCCCCTGTCAATAGGCTTTCCTGACCCGTTGAAAACACGACCTGTGAGAAGGCAGAATTGGCAGTGTGTAAGCAGATCGGACTCCACGCACACACTCGCTGGCGAATCAGCAATCGCCTCTTTCCTTCGTGCGGCTGCGGAGGCACCTACCCAGCATATCCTCGGACACGGGCGTGCGCAGGATGTCGCCGGTGGATTCGCAGCTCGTCTTTTTGGCATCGATACCGGAGGTTCCTTCAAAGACCTGGAGACGGAGGGAAAGTGCGAGCGCATCGCGTGAGCTCAGCTGGGGTTCGGAGCGCGGACCGCTGCGAGAGGGGAAAGCCCTCCATCTCACAGCCCCGCAGAAGAGGAACGCGTAAGAACAAAAGAGATTAGGTTCGAGGACAACAGGCCATTCAGCCCGTCTAGGTTCATCGTTTTGCCTACAGTCTAGGCCAGGTGTCCCTAACGCTGGCCCTGGACAGTCAGTCTGCTCGTTTTTATTTTCGCCTTAAAACCCACAACCAACATTATCAAAGGAACCAGTTAACTGGGTGATCAGCTGCTTTAATCGATCAATTCAGTTCTGAGAAACCACAAAACCCTGTGGCTCTCCAGGACCAGGGTTGGGGACCGCTGGTCTAGAGAGTAGAGTTAAACCGGTACTTGAACACCCCAAAGGTCTCTACTCTTACTGCATGGTCTAAGTGTGTGTGTGTGGTGAGTGTTCTGGCACAAAAAGGCTGCAGTGCCTCATCCAGTGCTATGCATTGGTGGTGGTTGAGGCGAGTTTGCCCCCTTCACTGTAAAGTGCTTTGAGGTCCTCGAAAGGTGCAAAATCAATGCAATCGATTATTGCCATTATTACATCCTGCTGACAGCACAAAACTAATTAAAAATTCTAAATTTTGCCAAGTCTGTAGAGATGAATGGTCTTACGTCTTTCTTTGTAACTTTAAAATTAATTTAAAAATTAAAAATGATCAATGGTGTAGCCAGCACAAGAGCAAACAATTGTTAATTAGTTTAAAGTAGGTTTGTACACAGACGCTAGGAAGTCCTTCACACAGAGTTATTCATTCATGCAACATGCAAGCAACTTGTCTGTGATTTGTAAAGGAGCCAGAGCCTCTGGGTCCTTCAAGACCCAGATTAACCAGTAGGAAAATGAGGAGCCAGGTGGCCAAACAGTCTGTTATACTTTCCCAAATGTATTCAGTCAGAGACCACATGACATTCCGAAAAAAAATTGTGGTCTTCTAAAACCTTAAGTCCTTGTATCCCCGACTTTACCCCTATACCGTACACCTTACCTTACCAACCCCCTAGGTTTGAGTCTCTGCATTTTAAGTTAAAAACTCAAAACGTATTTTCTATTGAGTTTTTCACATGTTCTGAAGTACAGTATCGTATAGTACTGTATATAATGTCTCATCTCATCTTCAGCCGCTTATTCCTAGTTAGGGTCGCGGGGGGCTGGAGCCTATCCCAGCATGCATTGGGGCGAGAGGCAGGAATACACCCTGGACAGGTCGCCAATCCATCGCAGGGCACTACATACACCATTCACTCACACACTCATACCTACGGGCAATTTAGACTCTCCAATTAGCCTAACGTGCATGTCTTTGGACTGTGGGAGGAAACCGGAGTACCCGGAGGAAACCCACACGGACACGGGGAGAACATGCAAACTCCGCACAGAAAGGCCCCCGGCCTGGATTCGAACCCGAGACCTTCTTGTTGTGAGGCGACAGTGCTATCCGCTGCACCACCGTGATGCCTGTATATAAAGTATGTGGTATAATTCATACCCTTTGACTCAGGGATGTTCAGTGACAAAGGTTTGGCCGCAGCCCGGTGGGAAGTTCCCCCTTCATGTTGTTTTAGCAAATCTAATGAAGCTCTCACCTGCACCACAGCTTTGGACCCGGAGACCTCCAGCACCTGGCCACTCCTCCGCGTCCCATCGGGTAGGGTCAGGTGGACGATCTCTGCATACCTGGGGAACTGAAGCAGATAGGCGGAGACCATGGCTGTATTATTTACAACCAATCATTTACAACCAGCTTTCATCAATAACCAATGAAAGCATGAATCTGTAGCATGCACACGCATACAAGGCTTCTCGACTTCTATGGACATGTCTCTCAAGTGTGGAACCAAAGCTTATTTGGACCAAAAAATATTAATTTATGACAAACAAATAATTATTTTATTTTGTTAAATGTAGGGGAAGAGGGGTGGGTATTTGCTCTGCAGGAAGAGCCCAGTGAGGTCATAAAGAGAGAAGCTCAGAGCAGGACAGACAGGCAATAATGTACGCCGTAGTCCTGCCATAGCCCGAAACCATCCCAATGACATAAATACATTGTTATTATTATTATGGAATATATGATCCCTATTTACTTTCACCAACAGACAACCCTATCCAAGGCAAATTACATTTAACTACTTAAATTAAATTAAATTATTATTAGCTATTATTTAAGTCATGCAGCTGGACATTTATGGAATCAGTGGGATCCCAACAATGGGATTCAAACCAGCAACTCCCTGCTTATCCAAGCGTTACTCTGGTCTAATACTCTGAGGTAGAGTTAGCTGTGGCTTTTTGCTTCCCCATTAGACTGAAAAAACAGGCAGTCACATGGTGAGGAGTTATTTGTATTCATTGGTCATGCCCCCCCCGACAAAAAAGAGAGGAATGTTTTACATTAAGAGGCATGTGACTTCTGCTCTGCCATTCGTCACTGGCGAACACCCTGATGACCTGCGCCCAATCAGAGGTCTCCCTGCCACAGACCTACATTGCACCTACATTGGGCAGCTGTGTAGCACAGTAAAATAAACAGAGTGCAGGTTAAAATCCCTGTGGGGCCACTCATGTTCCGCCTTCGTCTCCTGACCTGAACTATGCAAGTCACCCGAGAAAATGTCTAGCATGGCCATAGATGTTGAAGGGGACAGGGGACGGGGGTCCTGTCCCCCTCAATGTTAAGAGAGTGTTTAATTTATCATCAGGAATTATTCAAGTATCAGGGGAGAGCGTATATATGGGTGGGTTTGGAGGTAACAGTGCCTCCCCACGTTCGAATGTGAAATGAAACATACTGTATGTATCAAATATATAAAAATACAATGCAATTTAAAGGGAGGCCAGAAAACAAGGTGTAAATGCCCTGTGACTGAACGGACAGCACTAGTGTTTATATACGGTGCAGTATATGAGAAAACCTTCAGGAAAGTGAACACACAAAAAGGGATCATTAGAAAAAGCTTTTATGCAGTTCCAGAACTGGACCACTCCCTGAGCACTGAAAGAGGCAGACACACTCGTACACTTACCTTCACATGATCCAAAATGACCAGAGGCCCATTGACTCCAGATACGGTCTTATAAGCTGTGGGGGACATGAAAGTGATTTTAAGAGAGTCAGTCCTTCCTTTACCTTTTCCCTCATTGAGCCAAAGAATATGTCCTGCAGTGTGCCTTAAGCTAATTAGTACTGTGTTACTAAGAACATAAGAACATAAGAATACATAATGATGAGAACGGGCCGTTCGGCCCATCTAGGCTCATCATGTCCTAATCTAAAGAGTATCTAGTACTACATCTAGCCTGGACTTGAATAGCCCAAGTGTTTCTGCCTCTACTACCCGACCTGGCAAGCTGTTCCAGGCATTGACAACTCTCTGTGTAAAGAAAAACGTCCTAATATCTGTGTGGAATTTGCCTTTAACTCATTTCCACCTGTGGCCTCTTGTTCTGCTGACCCCACTTATCTTAAAAAATCTTTGGTATTTTACTTTGTTAATCCCTTTTAGGAATTTAAAAACCTAAATCAAATCCCCCCTAAGTCTCAGTTTGCCAAGTTTAAATAGATCGAGTGCCTTAAGTCTATCATCATAAGGGACTAAGCATGACACTGTGTGGCCCTGATACCGGTTTCAGCCATACCACTGATCCCAGGTCAGCAACGACAGCAGAAAGGGCCACATTCCACACAGAGCAGAGAGAACACGTGAAGACGCAACAATCAGCATGAGAGTGTGAGAGTGTGAGAGTGTGAGTGTGTGTGTGTGTGTGTGTGTGTGCGTATATGTACTTGCACAAGAGCAAGCTACTCTGACCCATGTCAAATAATTAACATTCTGTATACAATGTCACAGACAATTGTCATAGACAATTATATTCATGCATGTATAAAGGAGCTTTTGATGTAGTGAACATAAGCCTATATCGCAGACAATTTGTACATTGGCAACATTTGCACTGATTCCAACTAAAAAGAGGAAATCCTCCTAAAATGATTTAAAATGCTTATTAAAAAATGCAATCACAAAAACATTGAAAATTAAAACTAAGATGTTTCTTAATGTACTTGTTGGTAAATAAATTGGTACGTTTCAAATGTAGGCTTTTTTCCTAAACTGAGGTACAGTTATAAGCTCTGTAAGTAAAGTGTGACAGCGGATTTCCTTTTCTTACGGAGAAGCAGGGAGAATCTGTGGTATCATATCACACACACACACGCCTGCAAACAGACTATGACTCAGAGTGAATCACTGTGGAGTGGGCTTGGAATCATAGTTTTCTTCTCAAAACAACGCCTGTAAATTTGCGCCAAATCATTTACAGTGAAGTTAATGACTTGGCGTGATGGAGTACAAGCACAGCACGCGCGGCATGTCACAAGTCGCTGACAAATGCGTGTGGAGGCCCGCTGATAATGCATTTTCAATAGGCCTGCATGCGCAGGGTGACATTAATAATCGTGGCTACGACTGTTTGTAAAATGCCAGGTGCCATAGAATTCGAGTAGACCTTTTTTTCAGCAATCTGTGGTTTCCCACCGTTGAACCGCACGCATCTCCATCATTTGACCCTTTAAGTAAACACGTGACCTTGAGCTCGTGGGTTCGGCAGATTTCACTCACTATGACTGAGTCAAAGTGTCGTTTTACGGAAATAAATATTATCAAAGCAGAATACGTTCTTTAAATGTTTATTCTTAGCAGAAGCCTGATAACTGGCAAATTTACTGATCACGTATAACAGTAAACGAGGAGGACCCCGTATTAAAACCCACCTGCTGTTTCAAACGCCGTCGATCACATCTTATCCATGGAGTAGGCTACATGTTTACCAAATTCATAGACATTGCTGTCGGTACTTTCCGCACTTCGGGCACACAATCAAGACAATAAGTAGGCTATTTCATTCATATATTGAGACTGTTTTTCGTAATTTAACACAAAACAAGCAAATGATGCAGCTATGACAGTGATCAGACAAGTAGAATACACGGCAAATTATGTCGGCTATTCAATTAGCATTACGAGAAGGAAAGTGTGCCCTAATCTATTTAAGCATCTCTTTCATTTGACCTTTATACAACCCACCATTACGATGCAATGATTTTTAATGCACTAAATTCTCTACAAATTCTCCCTGCCTTTGTCGACGTTAGCTAGGCTACAAATATGCTCCAATGCATCTGTTCTGTTTTTCAATAAATAATAGATATCCGGGAAAATAAAAATAGAGCGTGAGGTATCCAAGACCCCAAACGCAGCGTAACAAACATAGCGCATCACAGCTTGCTATTTATTTAAAACGTCCATGTTCTGCACATTATATAGAATGCATTTCTATTGTTGTGTGGTTGTAAACTAAAGGCTCGACGCGACATAGGAATATGTGTGAAAAAATAATGATAGGCCTAATGAAATAACGCAGAATGAATGTTCTTTAAATGCTAAAGAATGCCTGTCATATCAGCTGACAACCCGCTCCCCAGCCCCCCCCTCCCGCGTATTTCCATCCTCAAAACATGCATCAGTTTTTACAGTGGAATAGCTTCAGCCCCAAATTTCGCTCATTTGACCGTACTCGACCACACAGTGGGCTACAAAATCACCGTTTGGTACTGCACAGCTAGCTGACAACCGAAAATGACAATTTTCGAAAGAAAATCCCATTCATTCACAGCAGAACATTGCGCATCACAGTCCTACTGCAGGCTTGGTAGCTCAAATGCGACAGGAAAACCACTCACTTAGTCGGGGCTGGGAAATATAATCTCGGGTAACCGCTTGGACGTGCTCCCGGGCCGCGGCCGCCTTTGTCCCGCTAACGACAGAGGAAAGTTCGTTCATCGCTCCGTCTACCATTCCTCTGATCGCCTTCATAGTGATATTCTGCTATATGGCTTTTTGGTTGTCACTATAGATGGGCAACTGCGCATGCGTGGTGGTTGTGGCGCTGCTGAGCGTCATTCCCCAAACGCTTTGCACGCATATTGGGCTACGCTGTGGTGCACCATGGTGGTAAAGTAAAGCTAAAAATCCAGTTCATCTCACTTTGAGTTAGAATCCTCTGCTTTTGCATAAAAGGAGGCTTTGTAATGGCCAGTATGCAAATGGTCTATGTTGTTGCTGCAGTGACAGTACTTAAAACCTAGCCATTTTTTTAAATAATATACGCCATTTAGCAGACGCTTTTATCCAAAGCGACTTACAGTAGTGAATGCATACATTTTTCAGTATATGTGGCCCTAGTGGGAATTGAACCCACAACCTAAGCGTTGCCAACGCTGTGCTCTACCTACTGAGCCACAGAGAACCACATGTATGACGAAACTGATGTGAGGCTCAACTGTGATTCAATAACTAGACATTCGGACAAATCTAATTTCATCCCCCTTTCATTGAGTTAGAATATTTTTTCCTGAGAAGTAAGATTTGCAATGCCATACAAGCTATAATCACATATGGGAATGACAGTATATGAAATTAGATATTTTTTATTTATTCTTTGATTTGATTCTTTTTTTTCTATAAATTTGATTTTAACAATGCCCGTAAAAGGCAAATTGAAAGAAAGGGCAAAAAACCAAGGCACTCCTTTTGAAAAAACCATTCAAAACCTTTTTCAAGTTCAAGTTGGTTAAGCCAAAAATGTATTCTGTTGTTCTGTCATTAAAAAAACACCCTGATGAAGGCAAGTGTTGAAACATGCCAGTGATAGCCACCTTAAGATTAATGACTTTTTTTCCCCAAAAGGGAAAAACATAGTTCAGATAGCTGTATAATCTCCAAAATGCTATAACAAGAGTTACATATATTTTGGTAAAAAATTAGCAAATGCCAACTGGAAGCCGAAAACCAGATTGTCTTATTGTGGCTATCCCAGGGGTGTCCAAACTCATGTGAGAATTGCCGGTGTGGGCACAGGGTTTTGTTCCATTCCAGCCCTAAAACACCTGATTCAACTATTCATGGTCTTGAGTCAAGACCTTGATATGTTGAATCTGCTGTTTTGGTGCCCAAATTGGCCCTTCTCAGATAAGATTGGACACCCATGGGCTATTCTTGGCCCATTTTGGGGGCCAAATATAGTTCATACACAACTATGCTTTAAATGTTTCTCAAAAAATGTTGTATGGTAAGACCATAATGCATTTTTAGTGTTTCATTCTGTTACAAAATGTCTCAAAAACGAGGTGCCTTTTTCCCAATATTGTACGAATAGACTATACAACCACAGAACATAGCCTCCTTGAAGCACTGTATTGAATCGATGCTTTGTACAGTAAATACATGCATGTGCATTTCGAAGCACATGCATATTACCCACACAGGATCTCCAGTGGTTGCACTACAAGTAAAAAAAGCTGTTTGTGTAAAGCTGTCACTAACATGATTGTGCAGGACACGGTGTGTGTGTGTGTGTGTGTGTGTGTGTGTGTGTGTGTCCTGTGCATTATATACCCCTGGTACTCAGCAGTGTGGAGTACAGGTTAAGAAGCTGGACTTGTAACCAAAGTCCCAATTGGACCTTCTGAGCATAATAATTAACCTCAATTCCACCCATTATTCTCCAGCTGTATATAAACCAAATTATAAGACGGTAATCAAATAATACTAATGAAACACTCCTGTCTGTATATATTTTATGGTTCCCTCCCAGCAACATATTTAATGAGATATGAGAAAAACAGGCACAGAACAGGCATTTGTCTGGGCATTCTGTTTCATACCTGGACAAAAGGAAGATTTAGAATTAATTAAATGTGTTTAATGAAGATAAGTTGTTGACATTTGGGAAAGTAAAAAATCAAATTGTGTTGAGCCAGTTATTTAAAACAATTTGTTTTAAATGCATGTGTGGGTATAGCATTTCATTGTGCACACATACATACAGTATGTGCATTACACATGTAGAAACAGAGTATTTAAAATGCACCGGTTATGCACACCTGTCCCCCCCCCATAAACCACCTGATCTCAAATCACTCAGCAGTAGTAGATTTGGGGCTTTAATTTGGCATAAACATCCCCAAAGACATAAGGAAATGAAATAAGTAGGCACTTCAAGGAAACACCGCAACAATGGTTTGATAAAACTTCACAAAATAATGTCATTTTAAAACAACTTAAGGCGTTTACGACCTAGTGCAACCTAGGTTATAAACGCAACCTTTCTCCACCGTCAGTCTAATTACATAAAAAGTAACGGTACAGCAGCGTGCCCTTCACAGGCAATGTCAACATTCTCATTACCATTATTAGTGTAACGTTTTAGGATGTAGGTTCTATTTCCCTTGGAAACATCCGAATGGGCAGCGGACAAGCAAATCCCCGTTAGAAACTTTAAAACCGTCAAAATGGGACCGACCTTAACGCCACTTCAATCCAACGTACAATAATGGAATTCTGCAACGCTTAATATTCACGGTTTAAAAACAGCTCATCAACAAGTCGTCGATCCCACCCAGCCCAAAAACGGTTGATTTTCCTGTTTTTTTTTAGATAAACATTGTGCAAGACTTTACATAATTTCTTATTGACTTAGGATTGTTCCATTTCTTGTTTTGCCAGTCAGGGAGGGGAAAAGACAGGCGACAGCACGTGTGTACAGAACATGCCAAGAGCATGTTTATTAGAGGACCGAGAGGGGTAGCTTCCTTCTCCGTATGTGATGCGTGGCGAGGGGAGGCGTGGCCAGAGACTTGACACTCCCCCGGCCCCCCCCTCCCTCTGTCTCTGTCTCTGTCTCGCCATCAGGACCACTCCCACCTGTCCTGTCTGTGGGGCCTAAACCGGTGCTTCCTGTCAGGCCCCTGGGAGCCTCCCTGTGGCTCTGCTGGGTAGCGAGGGGGGTGGGGATCTTCGCTTTGGGGCCGCCAGGGCTCACCGAAGGTATAGCGAGGCAGTACGGGGTAAGGGGCGGGGCAGGGGGGATGGGGATGGGGATGGGGTCTTCTCCAGTCTGGCCCCTTGTGGTGGGGCCTCGGGGGCCCTGTCCTATATGGTGGGAGATGGGGAGGGTGCCGGGGGGGTCCTCGGTACCCCTGCATCGGTGGCCTCAAACCCCTCTGATGTAGAGGCCTGTAGGGACACACAGAGGGACAGGGTCACAGGGGGGTGAGAGCAAAACATCATTCTGAAGGACCCTCTGGACTTCCTGTTTTGTCAAACAAAATACATAAGGGCAAAGGGAGAAAAATGCTAAGAATTAGACCCTGGATCAGTAGATACAGTTGTTTTGTAGCCAAAATGCTTAGCTTAAGTGAATGACCAATAGCCTAATCAAACCACCGGTAACTGCGATTTCATTAGTTTTTTTCTTTTTTGTTTTTTTCTTCTCCTCCCTATGTCGGCTTTCCGAACGATACGTCCTTTTCAGTGACCCCGATAATCTTATACAAACTGCTTCATTTTATTCTCCCTCTTCTTTGTATCAAACACTTGACTTTCCCACCTTGTTTCGTATCGCATACATTGTATTTTTTAGTGCTGCCAAGACATGTCCCTTTGTCTAATTTTGACAGTGTGGCAAAAGAGTGACTCATGTAATACTGCACATTTTTGCATCCGTGATAAAAAGGAACTTGATAATGCGTAGTGCCGCTTCAGGTTTCACACCCGTTCAGTTGACCAGTCGGTCTGCAACTCTGAGGATCGCAACTCAGAGGTTCTATTGCACACTATTCCATGCACTTGGAACAATAACAATAATATTAATAATAATCTTAGTTCGTACAGGCAGTGACCAGAAAAGGGCGCCGGGTGAAATGGCCCTCGCACGTTGAAGGGCAGGTGCGTGTGTGTGTTGAATGGGCCGTTGTCCGGCCTGTGGCCCCACACAGGCTCCTGGTCAGGCTGGTCCATGCCATGGTTACTGCGAACGAGGGAGACAATGTACCGCTTAAAGAACTACACAAGCGCAAAAATGGATGATTTGTGTACAAAAGGTTCATGTAAATCTCAGAATAAGTAAATGAATAGTAAGAGTCATTATTCGGGAGGAGTGCGACCCTGCCCCAGGCCACACCTTCTCTTTGGGCCAAACTTCAGATCCTGCAGGTAGTTCTCCCTCTCTATGGAGTGACCCCTTGACCTGTTGAACACTGAGAGAACAGATCAGTCAATCACCCCTGCAGAACCTCAAAGTCACACAGCCTGAGAGCAAGCAGACTGATCCAGGATCATTTCCTAATCTTGGTCCCCCTGTTCAGATTTTAATGCACTGTGAAGAAAAAAGAGCAAACTGATTTTGTTTGAAAACATGAAAAATCTTGCTTTTTTTGTTGGTGGTATGCAGCATACTCACACTCTATAGTTTCACCGGGATCCATGCCTTCAACATCGATCAGATACCTATGGTGTCAGAAAACAGGAAGGTTTTTGAAATCGGTCAAGTCAGTTGATATACAGAATAGTCAATGCAATTTTTACATTATCGCACAGAAGTTTATTAACCAGCTGAAAAGGCAATGGTTGCAATATCCAAATTCAAACAGAATCTGCAAAAAAAGAAAGTACATTCCCTATCAGGTTTTCAAGATAGTGCTGCCCAGACAACATAATGAACCAGGCCAGATAAGTGGATTGGCAATAAAAACATGCGAGTGCAAAGAACATCAGCATCAGCGCCTCTTTGCCTGACTAACACGCTAGATATTAATTAATTAATTAATACTGCCCACCATAAAAATCATTACAAGACAAATCAACAAGTTATATAATATTTGTTGATCACTTTTAAAGAGCAACTTTAATCTACCCTGTGCAATGTTCACTGGACGTGAAGATAAGCATACCTGCACACGAGATAGCCTGTGCGATTTAGCCCATGGGTACAGTGTACTCCTATCAACTTATCTGAAAAAAAGAAAGCAAAAATAAAAAATAAAAAAATAAAAAGTTAAGATATTTATATTAATGTATATAAATTCATGAGAAGTTAGGCCTCTCTCGATGAAGCCTGATTTTGACCGACCACAGGCCTTCGGTGTCACATGGTACAATGTTAACAAAAGCACATTTTACTGCCACGTTTGCTCAGAGAGTAACAAGTGTTGCATCTGCGCACTGTACAAGTCACTGCACAATTAACCCTTTAGTTATTTTCTATTGTCATTTTCTTTTGCCATATGCATTTTTTTTATTAGATATTTTTATTTGTTTTTGGGGTATTTACGGCCCCCTAAGTGCTTCTTTCCACCTGCTGCACATGCCTTTTCTGCTATTCTGTATTTTATATTGACGTCACGCCACATTTTGCACAAAAAATAAATGACGTCATCACATGTGAAATTGCATTGGGTCAGTGGCTCAGCCGTGACTGGTGCTTTGCTGACTCACCATTGTCTTCATTTTCCCGGAGAAACTGGTTCACTACCCGTTTGAATTTCAGGATGGTGGGGTCGCTTGGAACCTCGTGTCCGGCAGTGAAGATCTTCAGATAGTGCACGTCCTCTGGCAAATCCTTTCGTAAAAAAGGAGCAACGCAGACATTTTAAAACCTTACACCCCGAGAGATCACCTGAACCAATGTGCAAATGTACTGACACCAACGCACATCCTACACACATTTATTTATTATTATTATTGATTTTTTTCTGATTTTTTCCCCGTTTTTCTCCCAATTTGGTTGCCAATTAAACCCTCTATCCTGGTTGAGTGTTCCCGGCTCTTTCGAGATGGGAAATCTTCCACGAACTCCTTAACCTTCTCCTCGACGAACTCGTGCCGGCTCTCCCTCCCCCCTCCCCCGGAGGCGGACAGCCAAATGCCGCCTCCGATCGGGCTGACGACAAGGGCCGGTCTGGTAGAGACGCGGGTTTCGATCCGCGTCCCTGATGGGCAGCGCACACCACTCTGAAGCGTGGTGCACTAGACCGCTGCGCCATCCGCCAGGCTTACACACATTTATTTAACAAGGAAGGTAATTTGAGAATGGTTATCATTTGCAATGATGGCCAAGAGGCTTAAAACTATATCAGTGGACCATGTCCTGGACATTTATTTTTTCAGGACCAAAAACTACATTTGCCATTTTACAATACAAGCCATTTTAGCAGACGCTTTTATCCAAAGCGACTTACAGTAGCAAATGCATACATTTTTCAGTACATGTGATCCCAGTGGGAATTGAACCCACAACCCAAGCGTTGCCAACGCTGTGCTCTACCAACTGAGCCACAGAGAACCACTTTTGCAGTGTTTTCTTGTGTATTTCTGTCTCTCTTGTAAATTTACTGATGGCCTTAGTGTTTTATCAGTGCCATTAACGATGGCGTTATCCTTCTTGGTGCTTCAGATGGCCTGATTGTTTTATAATAGCAATTAATTGTTGAATAACTTCTTCATCACTGTTCTTGGAAGCAGACTGTCAGTCATCTCCATAGTCGGTAAGGAAAACCCCCTATCTTTGAGTCAGAGTGTACTCCCAAGTTAATCTTTGAACAGAAAAGGTCAGAAATTCAGGGATAATGGTGTGGCCATTAAGACACTATTATGGTACTAACATAGGTTCTGTTTTCACAGAATTCAGTTGTTTCTTATCACTGGGTCAATGTGGAGATTGGCAGCTGTAAATAGCTTTGTGGCTATGGAATATCTGTGCTCAGCATGTCTCTCCACTGGGGCAGTTTAACTGTGGCTCTCTCAGCTGTGTTGGGAGAAAGCTGTTCAACTGCTAAAGGAAACATATTCAGCAGTTGCTCTAATAGAATTGCATAGAATATGGTCAGATGAAAGGCAAAAATATGCCCTAACAGAAAGGAACCACACAGTCTTTGTAGATAATAATGCTGCAATAAAGATATCATCATGAATTATGAAGCTGATGGGCCCAACATGAATACATTGCTAGCCGCTGGACGCAGGTCATCCGATTATATATATTTTTTTCATGTGGACAGAGAAGTCTTACACTCCTCTCCAGAGATCGATAGTCTTAAGTCCACTCAACAAAAGGACAGCCTCAAAGTCCGCTCAAGAAAAGGAGTCTTACAGTCATCTCCAGAGAAGGATAGCCCTGCACACTCCTCATCATTTCAGCCCCTCTCTGATTGGCTAATAATAACAATATAATATATGGCATTTAGCAGACGCTTTTATCCAAAGCGACTTACAGTAAGTAGTGAATGCATACATTTTTCAGTATGAGTATGACTGTGTATGTTGGAAAAAATGTGGATGTACCCATGTGGGCGCATATTTAATGTATGTATGTAATAGTGGTGTGTATATTTGTATTTATGTAATTTATGTGAGGCTTTCTCTGTACAGACTGTGGCAACAAATTTCCTGAAAAGGACAATAAACAATCTATCTATCTACAGTCATGAGAAAAAATTAGGACACCCTATGAAAACCTTTGTCTTCTTCAACATATTCAAACATATGGACATTTGATATTCATTTGAACAATATTGAAAAATTGAGGTAATATAACTAAACAAATACAACTGAAACAAATTATTTTTAAAATGATTGGTAAAATGTGATTAATAGAAATGCAATCTTCTTGTGAGGAAAAAGTTAGGACACCCCCACATTTAGTTCCACTTAAAATGCCTACAATTATAATCAAGAGCACCACATCAGGTGCAAATGTTTAGAACATTGTTACAGAGGATTTTGGAGGAGCCTGTCCTATTTAAACCTCAGACATTTAGTTTGGTTTGCTCTTGATTGTTGAAGTGAGTTGCATCACCATGGCGAGATCAAAAGAGCTCTCTGAGGCCTTCAGAAGAAAAATTGTAGATGCATGAGTCTGGGAAGGGATATAAAAAGATCTCCAAACAATTCGAAATTAGCCATTCCACTGTCCGGAAAATAATTTACAAGTGGAGAACATTTAAAACGACCACCAACATGGCCAGGTCAGGCCGCCCAAGCAAGTTCAGCCCAAGAGCTGACCGAAAGATGCTTAAAGAAGTCTCCAACAATCCCAGAATGTCATCACGGGACCTACAGGTATCTCTTGCCACAATTGATGTCAAAGTACATGCATCCACCATAAGAAAGAGACTGAACAAGTTTGCATTACATGGGAGGTGTGCAAGGAGGAAACCCCTGCTGTCAAAAAAAAACATCAGGGCAAGACTAAAGTTTGCCAGAGAACACCTAGAGAAAGACCAGAACTTCTGGAACAATGTGCTTTGGACAGATTAATCCAAAGTTGAACTATTTGGGCACAGTAAGAGTAGACATTTTTGGCGCAAAACCAAGACAGCATTTGAGAACAAGAACCTCATACCAACTGTGAAGCATGGGGGTGGAAATGTCATGGTTTGGGGCTGCTTTTCTGCAGCAGGGCCTGGTCAGCTCACCATCATAGCATCCACTATGAATTCTGTATTGTATCAGAGGGTGCTTGAGGAAAATGTGAGACCATCTGTTCGAAAGTTGAAGCTGAAGCGGATGTGGACCATGCAACATGACAATGACCCAAAACATTCCAGTAAATCTACCAAGGAATGGCTCAAGAAAAATAAATTGAGAGTTCTGGAATGGCCAAGTCAAAGCCCGGATCTTAATCCTATTGAGATGCTGTGGATTGATTTGAAACTGGCTGTGCATGCAAGACACCCTTCGAACATCACACAGCTGAAAGAATTCTGCAAGGAGGAGTGGTAAAAACTTTCTCCCAATCGATGTCAGAGACTTGTAGACAGTTATAAGAAACGTCTAATTGAGGTTATTTCAGCCAAGGGGGGCAATACTAGCTATTAGGGCATAGGGTGTCCTAACTTTTTCCTCAGTAGGAATTGGCATTATTGTTAATTTTTCATTAAATAAATGATTACAAAGTTACATTTTCATTGTTTCTTGTTCAATTACATCCCCTTTATCTATAGATATTGTTAGAAAGAAGATACAATATTGATATGTCCATATTTTTAAGAGAATAACTTAATATTTTGGGGGGTGTCCTAACTTTTTCTCATGACTGTATGTGGTCCCAGTGGGGATTGAACCCACAACCTAAGCGTTGCCAACGCCGTGCTCTACCAACTGAGCTACACGGAACCATAGGCTAAACCCACAGCTACCACTCACCTCTGGCTTGTAGTAGCGTGTGGTAAAAGTTAGGTCAATAACCAGGCCCAGAGCCTGCTTCTGCTGCTCCACCAAATGCACCAGGTCCTGGGGGCCAAAGACTTCCGAGGAGGGCAGCAGTCTCCTCAGGTTCTGGGGAGGTAGAGCATACACAGGGTGGCATTTAGGCTTTTTTTTCCCAACATCGTGTCAGCTTAAAGGGTGGCTCATGAAAATGGACAATTTTCTGTTATTATGTTCAATCAAAATACATGGAAAACATTAGCATAATGGCCATTTTGTTATAAATTTCACTAAAGGGAAAATACTTCAATTATTGCTGCAACTATTTTCACCTTGTAATATTTTGGTTGTTCTGTAAATTGTTTTTTCTTATTGAAAGAAAAACACATTTTGTAAATCTATTACTAATGATATATTGTGTATGGTGTGATTAGGGCATTTGAATTAAAAAGAAATGAGCAAAACAGTAATTTCATGTCAGTGAAACAGTTGGTAACTTTGGAAAACATTTTTGTTTGTAATCTTGCCAGAGCCAGCTAAGCCTCAGTTTACGTTAGTTAAAAATGGAATGTTATCTACCACGGTTTAAAGATATGGACGAGCAAGTTGATGAATAAATATGAACAGGATGGAAATGCCCACTCTAACCGGACAATGGTGAGCTGTCAAAATTGAGCTGCACGTCAAATATGTATGATTCATATTCATTGTATTTCTTTAGACATTCATATTTGATGTGATTTTATGTGTAAAAACGAGTCAACAAGTCAAACGAGTCATCCTCTAAGAAAAACACAGCTGTGTATGGAAATACGTTTTAACATTTAATCGTCAAGTTTCTGATATCAGGGATTAGACTTCCTGATATCAGAAACTCCTGTAAAATTAAATTCCATTGAATTTTAATATTTAATTGTTTAGATTCTGATATCTGCAACTGAATTTCCCATAGCGAACAATGGAGTGTTTCTGATATCAGAAATTAATTTGCAAATGAGTGTTTGATATCAGGAAGGCAAATTCCTGATATCAGAAACTCAAAAATTAAACCTTACAACAGCTTACGATATATTTCCGTTTCCTTAGTGCATTTGTCGTAAGAAGTTTTACGGGGTGCTTTTTCCGAAAGTGATGGTATTGTAAGCATTGGCTGTGGCAACTTCAAGCCAAAAGCTTCTTTGACTGACAGACTGATTTGGCTTTTGGATTTTGAAATCAGCCTGGCTGCCCTGTTACAAAATGCTCCCTAACTTCAAGGTTTGAGCCTCCTGCTACCCTCTCCTTTGCGGGTGAGCTGTCTGCTGCACTGATTAGATAACAATGTGGTTTCAGGTTCGAATCCCACTAGTGTAAAATGCATAAGCTATATTGCTTAAGTATGTGTTCTGATGTATAGCTAAACAGGATGCAAGACAGTAATAGCCACAGACCAATCGATAGGGACAATGTAAATAAATATTGGATATGACTTTAAAGACCCTTACCGTGTTCAGTGGAACCTTGAATGTGATGAACCTAGTCCCGGGGATTCTTTTTCCGACGGCCTGGTACTCCGTCCACCTGACCGAGTGGTAACAAACATCCATTTGGATTTAATGGCATAATTTAAATGTTGGTTTAGCGATTTGCCTGAGGGTGCAGGATTTTTCACATACTCCTGTAATGCCGTGGAACTTGGGGTAATCATAAAAGGAGTCGCTAAATAACGTTAAATATACTTAACTAAGTTCCAGTGGTTGAGATTTTTCCCATTTTTGCATTGTCACACAACCAGTTGATACCTAGCTAATGTTGCCACTGTATACAGCTGACACTGTAAACAGACCGGTCTTACCTATCTGGAATCCCATTCTTCTTGTTGGCAGGCATGTTCTTCACAACTGGGAGTTAAATCTGGCATAAAAATATATCTTTATGGTTGAAGATGGATAATGCTAATGCTTTCCACTTTGGCCTGGAACACAGCTAGTCAGCTAGCAAACAGCTGCAGAATCGCACGCGTGGATGGCCTCGTGCTGATAAGGCAGCGAGCAAGGTAAATGTGTACTATTAAAAGGCTGTAATTGCTATGGTAATAGAACAGCAATGGCAGCGACGCGTTTAATACGAATAACGAATAGCATTCTTTTTCAAACAGCATTGGACTATGTGTCAGCCAGCAAGACACATAGCTATCAAGCTAGCTACATTAATATTTCAGAGATTTCTGCCGAACTTAGTCATATCTGGCTGGCTAGCTAGCTAGTGAGCAAGCAAACTCCCTTCTCAAGCGACAAGCTAACTAAGATGTACCCACAGCAGTACCGAGAGTCCCGTTAGAGTGGTCTTTTAATTGTATTCGTGGCATGCCTTATCTATTTGTTTCTGTTCTACGAAAACGAAACCAAGTAAACTCACTTCCGCCACCGGTAAACCAAAAGATTTTTGCACAGACCTGAACGGAAGCACGTTGATGACGATATCAAACTTCCTCTTGTTTTCACGCGCACGGATGTATTTCTGGCTTGAGGCAGAAATGGCCCGTAAGAGTTGCATCAATCTAGGGTGTTCCTTAGCCATCTCAAACAAAGTCATGAATTGCATTTTAATTTCATATGGGGGAAAAAAAAGAGTGCATTATATTAAAAGAACAGAGCTAATTAAAGAATACAAAGATGGTGGTATTGAAATATGTTTATGGCTTATGGTAATATCTTCTGTTTTTCCATTCCCAGGGGAATATAAAAAAATAGGGGGTATTGAATAGAATAGAATAGAAATGCTATTACATTACAGGCATTTAGCAGACGCTCTTATCCAGAGCGACTTACACAGTTTACATTTTTTTACAATCCATTTATACAGCTGGATATTTTACTGAAGCAATTCAGGTTAAGTACCTTGCTCAAGGGTACAACGGCAGTGTCCCACCTGGGGATTGAACCTGCAACCTTAATGTTACAAGCCCAGCTCCCTAACCATTATACCACACTGCCTGCCTATTTTGCATATTTCCTGTATTATCCATTATCAGAAAATAGTGCACACATTACATTCGCGTTCCAGTTCTCCCAAAAAGCTAATTAATTAATTAAGCAAATTCAATGATAAAAACAGTTTTTTATCATTTTTTCTCTTCCACAGGGATGCTAAAAAGTTCCTTATCAAGCATATGCCTGATACTGTGGCACCAATTGGCCAAATGGTGGCGCTATAGCATGTGATTGAAAATGCAAACTTTGAAAGGTCATAACTCTTGACCCCATTTCTGTCCTGGATTCCTCTCCTCTCCTAGAGAATTACCCCAATGACCTATGAAGTGCATATATAGTTCGATTTTCTACCATTTTTAATCATATGAAAAACAAAATTAACATTTTCTCATGAACCGTAAGTCCGATTGACATGTAGGGAACTGGCCTTGTAACTCAAAAATTGCAGGTTTGATTCCTAGATGGGGCACTGCTGCTGTACCTTTGAGCAAGATACTTAACCTGAATTGCTTCCGTAAATATCCAGCTGTATAAATGGACTGCATGTCATAAATGTAAAACTGTGTTAAGTCCCTCTGAGTTTTCAATTGTACATATATATATATATATATATATATATACATATAGTTATTTAACCTTTATTTAACCAGGTTAGTCCCATTGAGATCAGAAGATCTCTTTTGCAAAGGAGACGTGGCCAAGACATTGCCCCTTTAAGGTCTCTTAAAACATTTTAAATCTGACTTTTTCCACCTATATTTATACATTTGACTACAATTTCCCAGTGAAAAAAAATATCGCCATTTCTGAACAGTGTAGGCTTTAAAGGGGCACGGTATGTTCATGATATTATAACATCATGATGGTATCTTTCCACGTAATATATAATATATATTCAGAACATAAGGACTTCCTGTTTGCTGACTTCCTGTTTCCTGTTTGCTGTTTGAACACGACGCACGCTCTAGTCACTGCTGCTCCAAGTTTTACTGCCCGCATTTTCTGCATCTTTATACTGGTTTAAATACTGGTTTAAATACAAAACTCCTTTCTATTTTTAAATCTTTTTCGGTTACTCCTATCTCATCAACTTATAAGGTAAGCACAAACGTTGGCTGCTTCCTCTCCCCTCTCTTGCTCTGGTTGTAGCATGTATCATCTTAGCTCTCCTGCCGATGTTACTGTTAATGATAATTTTACATGCCATAAGTGTGAGCTTAATTTAGTGTTGGCGGAGAGAATAGTTGAGTTAGAGGCCTGCATCCGGACCCTCAGAGAGATTAAAGATCATGAGAGTTTTATTCAGTCCTGTGTAGCTAGGCCGGATGCACCTGACGAGCCCTCTGCTCTCATCAAGGTGGAATATTTTATCCCTCAAGGTTCTGTTTTGGGGCCATTATTGTTCTCCCTTTACATGTTGCCACTTGGTGATGTCATTCGTAAACATGGCGTACATTTTCACTGCTACGCAGATGACACACAATTATACCTATCAATGAAACCTGGCGAAGGACAACTCGAACAGTTGGAGGCCTGTTTTAAAGACATAAAAGACTGGATGTCAGATAATTTTCTATTGCTGAATACTGATAAAACAGAGATGTTGGTCTTGGGGCCCAAAAACCTCAGAAGAGGGTTATCTGATTTATCTCTTAATCTGGATGGTTGCTCTGTTGCTGCAAGTTTGGCGGTAAAAGACCTTGGTGTTACTATAGATCCTGGTCTCTCATTTGATAGTCACATCAAAAACATTTCCAGAGTAGCCTTTTTTTCACCTGAGGAATATTGCCAAAATTAGGGGCTTCCTGTCATTAATAGATGCAGAAAAATTGGTACATGCCTTTGTTACATCTAGATTAGATTATTGCAATGCATTAGGAAGATTGGGTTGGCTGGTTTTCATTTCATCCATGATACGTGTCCAATCAACAAATCAATCATAATAAATGAAACACAGCATGCACACAAACAGCCTCTGGAAATGCTCCTGTGACAGCTGACGGTCATTACATTAGGCTTCATATGGGTGTTCCTGGAAGCTGTCATTTCCTTACCTGCAGGAAGAAGATGTGAATATGATTACACAACACAGAGTATAAAAAACCATGTGACAGGAAGGCATCTCGCTGGCAGGATCTCCTTATATGGAGGTGGGCGTGGTTAGTAATGCAGATTATCTCCCGAGTCTTGACTGTGTGATATAACAGAGACAGACAAGCCGGCGTGTTTCAACAGACTCTCCTTCTGCACCCTGTGTCCCATTCATTTGCCTTTTTTTCCCGTTTGTGTTTTGGGCCTCTTTTTGCAGCGGATGATGAAGGCGTGGGGCTGGAACAGGGCCACGCGGGTCAATAGGGCCCTCGTTGTCTCGGTGACAGCCTTCGACCCCGGGGTGGACCTGTGTGCGAGGAGTGGAGCCAAGAGGGATGCCAAGAGGCTCCACAAAGTCCTGTCCAAGCTGGGCTTCGGGGTGGATCTTCACATGGACCCTACTGCCGAGGAGATCTACCAGCTGTTTAAAGAAGGTACGCTCTCCATATTGCACCAAACCAGCGGTGTGGGTATCGAATCCATATTTCACTAACCAGGTGTGTAAAACTGGTATGCTCTCCGTATTTCTGTGTCGGGCTGGTGTGGGCGGGGGAGGGGATGGGAGAGTGTTCCTATTTGCATCCTGCATGTTAGCTGCATCTTGTCAATGCTACTGTCCAGGAGGATGCCTGTCATGTGTAAGCTTTGCATAAATGTTGTTTTTATGGAGAGTGAAAGTTCACCATGTGGCAGGCAGGCTACAGTATGTTTTGTGTTCCTGGAATCTTTCTGGAGCTCCGTGGAGTTTGAGTGCAGAGGAGGGAGAGATGCAGCCATTGTTTATTTCACCTCTGAACTGAGGGGTGATATTAACGAGTCTCCATTTGCAGGGAATTTTTTACTGAAGAAATCAAGGTTGAGTGCCTTTCCCAGCACAAGAGCCACAGCACCACATTCAAAGGGATGCAAAAGTCAAAGGTTTAATATTTTGAATAATATAGCTTTTGTTTTAATTATCAAATAAGGGGGGGTGGGAAGAACACTAGACGGTCCTGTTTGGGCTGACATGCCACCTTGGGAGTTCTGCTCTTAAAGTATGTGCAGTGTAAATGTGCTTTGGGTGCAGTTTTTCAGTCACATGCAAGCATGACAACGTGAGACATATGTTTTTAGAAGCAAGCACTGAAACAAGCCCCTCAGGCTACATTCCTGATGACTATACTGAATGTACAAGCTGGGACTCGTCTGGCGGAAAAACACACGGACATCTCTCCGCTCAGCCTACGTGACCAAGAGTCAACGTACGGAAGATGAAGTAGCGCGCTGAGGAGAAATCACATGACTTCATCTTCACAAGCCTACATGACCAGGCGGATGATGAAGTGACCCTTGGACTGTGGCCACACACTACAGCCTATGCCAGGGAGAGCATTGGCAGTCTGTATGCTTTCTCTGACACAGAGGTGTCTCATGTCTCTCAGCGGTGAGATACTCAATTAGCTGTCCAGAAAGTACGATTTCAGACAGTCTCGGGGTCAGAAGTCAATCCGCCCCACATTGGGCTAACATCCATCATCCAAATGATCGTTTCAAACATTCGATTTCTCCTACATTGAGAAAAATTGACAAAATTCTAAGAAAAATATTGATATATATTTTTTTAATATATTTCCTTGCCTTCTCATTTAATAAAAAAACGAATAATAATAATAATTACTAACCTTTTCCTTCCCAGTGTTACAGGTATGGTGTGCAGCTGCCTACAACGATGTCTATCGCTGTATTACTGCACTGATCTCTTGTGCAAACTATGATTGTTCCTACCATGTATTTACGCACATCTTGTAAGTCGCTTTGGATAAGAGCATCTGCTAAATGCTTAAAATGTCAATGTAAATGTAAATATAATTGAGAAAGGGGGAAAAAAGAGGAAGAAAAAATGATCTGCCTTAGAGGGAGAGGGAACCACGTCAGCACCAGCTGCGTGTTATTTGGCAGAGTGCCGTAGCCTCTCCCTCTCTGCCCACAGCGAGCGAGAACGCGGCGGGGGACCGTTTCGTGGGGGTCCTGTCCAGCCATGGCAAGGAGGGCGTGGTGTTCGGGGCAGACGGGGCTCCTGTGAGGTTGAAGCAGATCTTCAGCTTGTTTGGAAGTCCCGCCATGGCTGGGAAGACCAAGCTCTTCTTCATACAGGTAAGTGACGTCCCCCACAGCTCTATCATTGAAGTGTGACATAACATAACAGAACATAACATACGCCATTTAGCAGACGCTTTTATCCAAAGCGACTTACAGTAGTGAATGCATACATTTCTCAGGATATGTGGTCCCAGTGGGAATTGAACCCACTGTTTCATGATTGTATTTGCTTAGTAGTGGTCTCTGTCTAAAGGGCTATACGTGGCTGACATTTTACTACGGGATAACTTACTGACACAATTCAGATTTATTATCTAGATTAAGGGTCCAAAGTGCACTGCCTCGCTAAGCATTTAACCCCGTGGTTGACGGGCCAGTCTCCTTATGGCTGCTGTGCACGGTCACCACATTTACTCTTAGGCTCATCTGCAGGACCCGCACCTCACTGTCACAGCATGCACAGCTGGGCAGATGATGTCGTTGTTATGAGGCTGTGTGGTGGTGTTCACTCCAGGGTGGGTGGTGCCGAAGTTATAAGAACATAAGAACACATAATGACGAGAACGGGCCGTTCAGCCCGTCTAGGCTCGCCGTGTCCAAAACCAAAGAGTATCTAGTACTGCATCTCGCCTAGACTTGAATAGCCCAAGTGTTTCTAAGGTTGCTGTGTCATGGTCATTAAACTCTGGTGCATGTGGTGCTGCAGCTCACGGTGTTGTTGTTGTCATGAAACAGTACTATATGGTAATGATGACACATACAATAAGGTAGGTCCTGTATTATTGCCATTATATAATCAGAGTGTTGCTACCTGTACACTGGTTCTGTGTGGCTCAGTAGGTAGAGCGTGGCGTTGACAACGCTTAGGATGTGGGTTCAATTCCCACTGGGACCACATATACTGAGAAATGTATGCATTCACTACTGTAAGTCGCTGTGGATAAAAGCGTCTGCTAAATGGCGCGGCCGGTGTTGAAGGCGTAGCCTCACGGTGTGCCCTCTCTGCAGGCCTGTCGCGGGGGAATGCTGGACAGCGGGGTGGAGGTGGAGACGGACTCTGTGGATGGAGTGGTGGAAGAGGAGGACAGTCTGTCTCACTACCTATCCATCCCCGTCGACACCGCTGTGATGTTCGCCACGCCCCCGGGTAAGAGCCCGCCCCCCACCCCCCCCCCCCGCCCCCAGCAGCACTCTGATGCCTAACCTCAGAACATAGGAGCAGTGGAACATTTGCAGATGGGAACAAGCCATTCCACAGCCCATTTTGGAAATGTATTTCCTCCATCTAAACATTAAAATACACTTCATTATGGGTAGCTCTGTGGCACAGCCGTTGACGTGGTTTGATAACCAGAATGTTGCGAGTTCAAATCTCAAGCAGTGCGCTGCTGTGGTACCCCTACTGTATTTAAAACTGAAACTACCCAGCGGTTTAAATCGATTGTGTAAAAATGTACATTTCCTCCTTAAGACGTGGTCACACTGGGGCTGGTGATTCACCCTTCCTGTGACTCATTTTCTGCTAATTCATGTTACTCGCCACACCCGGCCTCGCGTGCTGCCTTACACATCGCTGATCGTGAAGAAACCATAATCAACAAGAGGTAAAGCACGGGCTGTTTTGTCACATGCTGCAGGTTACAGTGCCTTCATGCACCTGGAGGGTTCGGTCTTCATCCAGACTCTGTGTCGCCTCCTGGAGGAGGACGGCGGGCGGGGCCTGGAGGTCACGCAGCTCATGACCCGCATAAACTACTGGGTGGCGTACCACTTCCAGGCCCGCGGTGGCAAACTGGCGGGGATGAAGGAGATGCCCTGCTTCGTCACCCGCCTCACACACCAGGCTTTCCCCTTCGCCGACGCCGACACGACGCAGCCGGGCCTGACCAAAGACGCCACCCTCCAGAGCCCGACCACCATGGTGCCGAACGACTTCTCCAGCAGGCCCAGGAAACACTACATCAGCTGAAGCCGCTAGGGGGCGGGGCACGTGCCGCAAAGTGCCGCATTGTCAGTTTTAGCTTGTTATTTTCGCGTGCGATGGATCGTCGAAGCAATAGTGCTTTCTGAGGTGGTGGCTTCATGGTAGCATGAGAGGTTCTGTACCCCTGTAACTCACACGTGAGTGAAATGTATCTTTAACTGCTTTTACAGTACAGGTTTTACTACCTGGTAGCCAAAATTTGCACAAAAGAGGTCAGAATTTGCACCAATTACAGTCTACCGTTTGGAGCTATACGGTATATAGTATATATACAGACACACACACACAAACACACATATATTTAAATATATTTATATATATTTTTGGTCCGTTTCTGTATTTTTTATATAAGTTCTTGGGGATGGGTGGGGAAGCATGTGGGTGGGGGTTATAAAAACAAGTGGGACAAGGAAAATGTGTCTTTGTATCTACACTAATTTAATCTCTTTCAATAAAAATGTATATTTAAATAAAAAACATTTACAGTCTGGATTCTTCTTATCTGTGTAGCAACCCGTGCTGTCTCCGTGAAAGGCTGAGAGAGAGAGAGAGAGAGAGAGAGAGAGAGAGAGATGGGTACTTCCTGTGTTCAGTGTGATGTCACAGGGCCCGAGTCTAGATCCTGTGTTCAGTGTGACATCACAGGGATGGAGTCTCCAGGTGGTGTAACGCAATGGCGTATGTAAAAATGCAAACACAGAAATACAATAAAGTCATGCTACTAATATTTATCATGAACCTGTCTGTCTCACATTTAAAGTATATGTAATATAAATTGACCAACTTTCAAATTCACCACTTTGCAAAATGACATTTGTTTCCTTGGCAGACATCTTTATACAGAGGATTGAAGAAGGAACTTATTTTTTGTGTTTTATTATATCTGGGGAGAGACTGATTTTACTGAAGCAAATGTAGCCACAGAATATGGAAATGCCAGTATTTATTTGTTTACGCTGTGGCAGCCCAATGGGCTGCACAAGAAAATGGCTGCCTGGCCTACATCACATGGGAGCCAAGAAACACTACATTTCCCAGCAGGCCACAGTCACACCTGAGCCAAGTGAAAGTGATGGGACTAACGACCAGCTGAAAGCCATTTTGAGGCCTATTTAAAGGGCTGATTCCCATCACACTGGGAGAGGAGTAGGAACGTGTTGGTGAAGGAGTTGCTGTGTGAGTTTGGAGAGTAAGAACCTGTGAAGTCGTTGACTAGCCAGGATTTGGAAAGAGTGTTTTGGAGTGGATTGTTTGTGTATGAAATTGGATTGTTTGAGGACCCCCCTTTGGATTGACTACTGACTGGATAACGGAACTGAACTGGATTTTGAATTGGATTGGACATTGACAACGAGATAAGGATTTGTGGACTATGTGTTTGTGTTCCCCCGAAGACCCCACCCTTTGTTTTGTGTTGTCAAGAGTTTATTTAATAAATTATCATTTTGTTTGTGAATACTGCCTCCTCTGGGTTCTTGAACTTGCCTACGCCCTCTGCAAGGTCCGTGAGTGTCGCCCAACCCCTGGGGACACCACAACGCATAAGAAAACACACATCGCATGACTGTGTGCATTCAGGTGGCAGTGCAACCTGCAATTAAGCCTACCTTACGTTAAAAAAATCTGTACAGCTGGACATGTTAGAGATGAAGCAATTGGGTACTTACGGTTGCGCCTCATCTAGGATTCAAAACAGCGAAGGTCAGTTCCCAGTCCAATATGCCACACTGCCCCCTGGCATCTTTCAAACCCAGCGGTCTCAAACTCCACTCCCTTCTCTCTCCTTTGTGCTGAATTACCCTGGAGCAATTGTGAAACTGTGAAGTGGCTTCAGATTATACTGACACTAAACACATTGGATTTATTCTAAAATACTGAACCGTGCTGTTTAAACGTACAACATGTTCATCAAATGATGAGAGTTGACAGAGGTGCTTTCCCTTCATATTGTTCGCCTAACTGCACCAGTATACACAATGATAATTTAAAACAGTGGTCTCCAACTCAGTGTCATGAGGGCCATGTGTATGCAGGGCTTTACACAACCTCTGCTCTTGATTAGATAACCAGTTCCATTATTTGCAAAATGATACTGTTGGCTTGCACATAATGCATATAAAGTGAACTTTATTTATAGCTATTTGTGTTATCCAAATAACAATCGTTGCCTATATTCTGTGCTTTAACTTGAAGATGCACATGCATATGGCTGAATGCGTAGTTGAACCAATTAAGGCAGAAGCAATTGGTTGTAATGAAAACCTGCATACACACGGCCCTCCATGGCACCGAGTTTGAGACCACCGTTTTAAAGGATCCTTTTGTATACTGCTGCGATTTAAATACAATATGAAGGAAAAACACCTTTGTCAGCTCTCAACGTTTTATGAACATGTTGTACGTTTAAACAGCAAACTGTTCAGTATTTTAGAAGAAATCCAATATGTCCTTATTCAGTATAATCTGAAGCCGCTCCCTTCTACAGCTCCAGAATTGCTCAAGGTTAATTCAACAAAGGGGAGAGGAGGGAAGGACACATTAAAGTCACAGTTGATGGCAGGTTTGCGTTTCTCCACCCGTGTTTGCTGAGGGAGGGCCTGACAGACTTTTCTCTGAAATCCTACTGTACGGGTCACTATGGGGCAGGATGACCATTCATCATTTTTAGACATTTAAACGTTTCCATGGCAGACTGCGTGGTCGAGCCGGGAATTATAGCAGCCCCATATTTAGATTTTTTGCTATATCTGGTGTGGCATTTTCGAAAAATTGCATTTAGCATAATGGCCCCAGTGTCCCAGACTTCTCGGGGAGTGGGTGCGATCAGAATTTGATGCTGTATACATTTTGAACAGCAGAGGGCACTATAAGAGCCCGAACAGGAAAACTACTGTTCTCTGAAAATTATTATGAAGGTTCATAAAGAACTATGAAAGAAAGCAATAAACGAGGCAAATCAAGAGTCGCATGTTCTTCATGGTCAGCATGAGCACACCTTAAAACTGCCCAGTCTACATGTTATATATTTTGCAACATTGGGTAAACATGAGTCAATGTCCAACAGGTGCTTTCGTTTTAACTGCTACGAGATAAAAATGTTTACTGCACCTCGAGCGCTGGACGTCACAATAGAGCCTTGCCTATCCTGTCCTTACGTAATTTCAGTAGGCTACAGGTGAAAAGTTCATCACTGCACTCGAGAGGGACCCTGAGAGGATGAGTCCAACAGTCGCCACCTGCTGGCTGAAATGTTTCCACACGTGAAGAATACACACACACAGGTTTTGGAATTAGGCAGTGGGACCCATTGTGTATGCTGGTTTTGTTGCAGCAAATCTCATTTAAGTTGGTTGAAAACCTGTTTAACGTCTGCCTTAATGTTTTCCTTATTTTAACACAATGCAGGTTTTCGTTCGTCATTTGCTCCATCATTGAACTAATGGTTGTTTCAGCGACCAGGTGTTCACACTTAGCAATTAGGACTGATTTCACTTGCCAGTGTTTGATTGAATCAATACTAAATGTAACCGCTTATCACCGGAATCATTTTCCATATTGCACATTATACAAAATGAAAACATTCGTTGATCTGGCTGATTAAAAGGTCCTGGCTTGCGAATATGCATCAATTACTATTCATAGCACATATTGGCATTTCTGTCATACGAGGGTAACCCATCCTTCAATAGCGTGTAATCAAGAACATTTAACAATTCAGGAGGTAGCAATTACAGTAGATCGAAAACGAGCACTCAGTGAGTGCCCGAGACCCGAGTATGGGAACGAACCACCGCTGTAAGGGCTTTCTGAAAACATGTTTGAAGCGTATTCAGATGTACGAGTACTTTAAGACGTCGGTCTGTCATTACCACAGCGCAGTTCCGATTTCTGGCTTGCCCAGGCAGTTCCTATAAAACCAAAAGGCCTTCAGCCCGCCAATCTCCAAGCGCCAGCTACGACGCGAATCCAAAATGCCAGAAGTCCAAGGCTGTGTTCGAAACCGTTCCCTATTCCCTAAATAGTGCACTATATAGTGTGTTGAACAAATTGGCGAACACACTATATAGTGCACTATTTAGGGAATAGAGAACGGTTTCGAACACAGCCCAAGACAACAAACTACTTCAAGCTTCACCCCGCCGACTTACGAGACTTCCTCGATACGAGTTTAACATTAATTGCGTGACTGGTTTGAGCCATTATCTTTTTGGAAGGATTTTCTTTCTTTACAAGTTATTCTTAAATTCCTCCTTGTGAGATTGTGGTTCGTGCTGTAACCTGTAGGTTCGGCTCCCGGGTGGCACCCCGGCCGTTTTACCATTTAAAAGTGATTTAGGGTTCACGTGACAAATGCAGCAAAGAACTGCACCAGATAGAAAGACCCGCATACAATTGAAAGGTCCACATAAGGACTCGACACAGATGGCTTGATTTAAAACCGTTTAGCAGAGGCTAATTGTTAAATTACACAACTGCTAATGGGCAGTAGTTGTACTCCGCAGCTAGGACAGAAAGAGCATGTGTTACGGAGCTCCATAACGGAGCCATTGACTTTTCCCAGTCCAATCTGCATTTCCTTCATAGAGGTCAAATGAGTCTGACTGGCAAATTAATGCAGCTTGGTTTGGCACCATAGCAAGTGAATCGAACCTGCTAAGCTCCTTAACCATTACACCCACTACATTGAGGGCCCTACCAGCCAGCACTGAGCACAGCCAATCAGGCTCAAGTTTGCACCAACTTCTCAACACCCTCTCAACCTGCCATACAGGTTCCCCCCCCCCCTTGATCTACAGATTTAACAGTCCAATGAGCAGCCCTCCCCTTATCCCCGTTTGAATTCATGCTACAGAAATGTTCCGGAATGCAAGTGAGCCTATCTCACACTGATTTGAGTGTGCAAGGGCACTGATACTTTACCATTCCACTGCGGTTGATTGTATGATGATTGTATGATGAATAATGATGTAACCCTCCCCACCCACATGTACTTCAGTAAGGAAGCACTGGAAACACTGCTTACTTACAAGATTAATCAACTAATCTCTGATATAAACCCAGCCACAGATAAAAGCCAGGAAAGTGATCTCATCTGGAGGGTTGGGGATCATTCCATTTCAATCAGTAAATTCAGGAAATTAATTGAAATTCAAGTCATGGATCAAGAAACGTTCTACAGGATTTATTTAATTAATGAATTGAATTTGATTAATTTTCCTGAACTGACTTAATTGCAATCGAATTGAGCTCAAAGCCGGTCTCCTGTTAATTAAAAAGAAACTGGGTAGACTTTTGACAACGTTTATCTTTTAATTTCAGGGTTTAATAGAACTTCAGAACGAGATGTTTACAAAAAACTATGTAAAAAGAAGTAAATGCGAAAGATAAAAAGGAAAGGTGATTTCTTTCTGTAAATCAGTCGAAAGGGGGAAAAGAGTTTGAGACAGAAGTATCCCACAGAGAAAACACACACTCAACCTGTGTACCATCTTCCTGAGAGCACTGCCAATCAGTTTCATCCCCCCCCAAAAAAATTATGATTCCCGCCCCCCCCAAACCTACTGGCAAAGTGCTAAGAATTACAGCGTACTTTGTGCATGGCACTCTCTTCCCACTGAAAAACAAGGGGAGACTAATATGATCTGGTTATCTTTGGCACAAGTATTGTCCTTCTGGGACAGCCCACAAACTGTCCCCCAGGGAACAGCTGCAGAGATTTATTGGTTCCGGCTGAAAGTGAGGGGGAGGGGTTCAACACAGCTGCCCGAGAAGCACAGGGCCACAGTCTGTTCGCCTTTGGTCAAAACGGTCAAGTGTTTACGATTGGCTGACGTGATGGCCATTTTTGACCGACTTTTCCAACCCCAGGGCAGAGTCCCCAAACCTGAGCAAATCTTGTGACTGACTTTTTGGGGTTGTGAAGCGACACGCCTGTAATCCTCTGCACAGAGAGAGGGTGAGCCTCAAGCAAGTATTCATTGTGTCTCAAAGAAACTCAAAATCTGGGATTTAGAAGGCGGGGGGGGGTGGGTGATGACCAGCACTGGGTATTAAATTCCAAATTAACATATACATTATACATTTTTGATTCGTAAGTAGCACATTAGAGAAATTAGTGAGAAAGGTAACCAGTTCTGTAATAAAACTTTACAAAAAATACATTTTGTTTCATAGAGAGAAGCCAAAAAAAAAAAAAAAAAAAAAAAAAGAGAGGTGGTGGTCAAATATTGACCAATAATTTTTTTTTCCATTTTTTATACATTTTTTGAAAAACATCTAATATCTATATAAAAAGAGGTACAAAGCAATGTACAGCGTAAAAAAACGAACCAAACGAACAGAAACAAAACAAACCGCTAACTGGAACTTTTAGTTGCTCGATTTAGTAACCAAGGAGAGTGGCTGTGATTGAAACAGGGCGTGATGGGAGTGCAGCGCCGCCTGGTGGAAGGAGGCGGGCGGGGACAGCATGGAGGTGGGCAGGGAGGAGAAGGGGATTGGCCGAGACAGCAGGGGCGCGGTCTGGTGGAGGGAAATGCTGGGGTGGGCGTGGCCGGAGGAGGAGGAGGAGGAGGGGGGCGCGGAGGTCTTGCTGGGCAGGGGGAAGGGAGGGCGCGCGCGCCCCTCGGGCCTGGTGGTGAGGGACAGCGGCTGGGCCTGCTCGGAGTGGGTGGGGCGGGCGCCGCCGGGGACGCCAGGGCGGCGGTGGGCGTGGCGGGGGAGTCCAGCATGCTGCCGTGGGAAGAGGCGGGGCTGTCGCACGTCTTGTCCGGCTGCATGTACGGCATGCACTGCTTCTTGGTCTGAGTCAGGAAGGCGTCTGCACAAAAGGAAAAGGAGGACCGGTAAGAAAAGCAACAATGGTAGCGCTTCACTTGAGCGGTACGCCATTTTGGGACTTTGAATCGGCTAAATTTGCTGCATACATTACGACTGTTATTGCACGCTTATGACGGCGTCGAGAAGGCTTTCACGGTGTGTAGCTCTAGTAACGTGCCCAAACGACTGCTTAAATGAACGAAGGAGATGTGCAAGGCCAGGGATGGACACGAAGGAGTCAAGTCAAACTGCAGGGAGAGCCGGGTGTTAATCCTTCGCTCTCCCCAGCAGAGTCACCGAGGGGGCGGGAGAGTGAGGCTTCATGATGGGTGGAACTATAATGAGCCGTCGAGCCAATCAAAAAACTCTGCCCTCCACCGCAAAATGTTACAATTTGCTCAGGTCAGCGAGTTGTTGATAACCGATGACGGCTCCCACCATTTTGGAGCTATATGCCACCTGGGTACTGCGTTTCTCTTCCTTTCCTTTCTTTAGAACAGCTTATGTTAGCGCTGAACCTCGAAAGCTGCAAGTCAGGAATGCAAAATGGCAAAAGAAGAAACGGAGTAACTTCCAGTTGAAAAATAATCTGGTTATGAAGTTCATCATAAAGGCTTTGAGTTTGTCTTCTTAAAAAAATAATAAAAAAAAAGAAGAAAAAAAACCCTGCTAAAAACATCTGCGCTGCTGACGGCGTTCCGAGTCATAGGCCGAACAAAATCCCCAGGGTGGATTTAATTCCAGCCCAAAGAAGGGTCTTTCTGTCAGAGTAAAGTATATATATAAAAAAAAAAAAAAATAATTTAAGTATAAAATCATGGCCTACCTTCTGGTAAGTCCGTCTGTTTACCGTCTCTCTTCCTCTTTTTCCTCTTTCCCTGCAAATACAAACAGAACAATTATGGTCCACAGTGAACGGCTATTACACCCAAAACACAGTGTCCATGAATCAACAACATAAACTGAGCGCACTGGTGTGGTGTTTACAACATGTGTGTGTGTGCGTGTACCTGCATTCACGCTACGAGAGAAAAGCGCGATTAGGCACGGTTATGCCCAGCATGTGTGCGTGCACAAGTGTGCGCGTGAGAAAGGCACAGTTACGTCCGTGTGCACGTGTGAGCGAGAGCGTGTGACTGTGTGTGAGTGTGTAAGTGGCTGACAGTTATGTCATGCTTATGACAGCGTTGTGTAGGCTTTATCAATCAATCAATCAATCTTTATTTTTGTATAGCGCCATTTACAAACAGGTTGTCACACAGCGCTTCACAGTTGACATTTTCCAGAGGGAATCAAAAAACCAGAAAACCATTAGAGCCAATGTGGGAAACTGGAAAATTATTCCCTGACCCCTTAAAAGGCAATCAAGATGAACTCCTGGAAGATGATGGGATACAGAGAAAAACAAATAGTCCTTGAGGCTCGTGAGGCTTAACAGACCTTATTACTATTCAATGAGGGCTGATTTTCACTCTGGAATGGCAGTGTTAAATGCTTAGTGTGTATGATTATGGTGTATAGTTCAAGTACAGTACCCAAACAACTGCTTAACTTAGTGTGTGTGTGTGTGTGTGTGTGTGTGTGTGTGTGTGTGTGTGTGTGAGAGAGAGTGAGAGTGTGTGCGTGTGTGTGTGTGTGTGTGTGTGTGTGTGTGTGTGTGTGTGCGTGCGTGCGTGCGTGCGTGACTGTACTCACGTAGTTGTCTCGTGCTGACCAGCCCGGATAGAGCTGGGAGTGCAGTTGTCTCTCTTTCCTCGCCAGCTCATAGTACTTCGCCTGCTCTTCTCTGGTCAGGAATGCCACTGTCAACAAACACACACACACAGAATTACGATTTGCACTCACTCTCACAGACACACACTCTCACAGACACAGATCGGTATACAGCGTTACGATCCGCACAGAATCACGACCGGCACACAAACGCACGCGTGGCCACACTCACCCTCCTGCCCAGGATCTGGTTAATGGCGGCGCTCTCCTTCAGAGTGCACTCGGCCACCACCTTGGCTCTCATCTCCTTCATGTAGAGCATGAAGGCGTTCAGAGGCTTCTTGACATGGGGCTTCTTCTCTTCCTCCTTCTTCACCGCTGCCGGGGACTTCCTGCACAGGTGCACCATGGGAAATGTAGTCAGGGCACATCTCAAACCAGCAGTAATGCTGTGTGCAGTGAGCTAATTACACTATATAAATAATATGGAGTTTGATTAAACTTTGATGACATTATGATGTGAACCATGTTACTGCTGTAAATCTGGTGCAGAAACACAGAATACCAAAGAACAATAAGATCTCATTGTGTGTAGGGAAGGGGCTGGGACACGGGTGGTAGTGATGTGGGGTGGGGTTTGGGGGTACTCATGGTGGGGTGGGGGTTTGAGGTGAGGTGTGATGCATGTTTGTGTGGGTACCCACAGTAGGTGTAGGTTTGGGGGTACTCTGGAGCGGGGTTTTAGGGATACTCAAAGTGGGGTGGGGGTTGTGAGGTGTGGTACAGGTTTGTGGGCACTCACATTGGGGTAGGTTTAGGGGTACCGTCTGCGGTGTGAGGGTACTTACATTACATTACAGACGTTTAGCAGACGCTCTTATCCAGAGCGACTTACAGTTTACATTTCTTTACATACAATCCATTTATACAGCTGGATATTAACTGAAGCAATCCAGGTTAAGTACCTTGCTCAAGGGTACAACGGCAGTGCCCCACCTGGGGGATTGAACCTGCAACCTTAACGTTACAAGCCCAGTTCCCTAACCATTACAGCACACTGCCGCCGTACTCACAGTGGGGAAGGTTTGGGGGTGCCGTCTGTGGGGGGGTCGGGGGTACTCACGGGTGCACAGAGCGTCCCATGCCGTCACTGGGCTCCTGCTTGATGCCGGGGGAGACGATGGCCGGGTGAGGGATCCCCGTCTGGTGCAGGCCGTGGGAGGGGTGGGGCACCATGTGGGGGGAGAAGCGGCTGGACACCAGACTGAGGGGACAGACGGACGGGAGGTCAGGGGGACAGCGAGGTGCCTAGAGTTTTACCAAGACGAAGCTAAATGTCTTTCACACCGTCACACAAATTCCTCTTTGCATTACCTGACAACACGGTTCACGCTTAGCATGTTCACCTGCCGTCTCACAGGTAAAAGTCTAAACTACCAAGGCTGGGACAATTGGCCGTTTTGAATGATCAACGAATCTGTGCAAGTTATCAATAAATATCAATGTATTCATTTATTAAGATAAACATTTCTCGACACGGTGTTTCCACTGTCTGCAAACATTTTTCTCAGTGTTCCTTTAAAGAGAGGGGGTGACAAAAACACTCTACAATTGATACTTATGCTTAACAAAACAATTAAACGGTTTAATGTAGACTGATTTCGAACTGAATTTAATTCAACGATCTTTCCAATTTGTTAAAGGAGAATTTTAACCATATCGCATTTTTAGTATGTTGTCCTTTAACTTTACTGCGGTATATAACCGTAAACACATATATTTTAGCAGATGTAAGAATTAATGCCATCAGTGAGATGTAAATTGCTTAATGCCTCCAGAACAACTGTGTGCACATGCTATGAGAACGGGAGGCATGTCGGCCCTGCTGCAAGGAGGGGACAAAAAATACAAACCAAGAAATGGCTCGGAGGGGGTGTGAACCACACATGCACCTCTCCCCTCTCCCTCCCCCTCCCTCTCCCGCCTCCCTTAATCCCCACCTCCGACAGCGCTCCAGGGGGGCGGTAGAGTGGAGCGGCGGAACGGTACTCACCCAGACATGGACGCGTTCATCGCCAGCGCAGGATAGGGGTTCCTGAACCCCCCCGTAGGGATGGAGTACATGGGCTGCCCCTGTCTGGAGAAACAGAGGGAAAGAAAAGAGAAAAAGACAGCAGAAGAGTGGTAGAGGGAAGGGGGTATGGGAGAGAGAGGGAGATCCGTCACAAACACAGCCACATCTACATCTATATATCAATCTCTCTCTCTATATATATATATATATATATATATATACACATATATACATTGAATTGCAGCCCTGCTCTAAGAGCCTGTAAGAGGTGCCCGATCTATAAGCCACATCCCCCTCCCAGCAGCTGACATCATGCACTGGCGGAACGGAGCTCGCGAAATCAATTCTGCAATCCGTGACGCGGGAACACCATGTTACCGCTACGAGGGCTTAGACTTAACCCTCCTCCTGTTTCGCGGCAGACACACTGAGAGGAGCGCGCGCTAATACAGGCATCTGCCATTCCTCCCTGGCTCACACGGAAGACTCGGGCCTCTGTCAAAAGCGCACGAAACAGGCGACTTACTGTGGCACCAGCCAGCCCAGGGGGTGAGGGATCTGTCCGACCGCCCCAGGTGAGAGGGGGTAGTAAGGCGAGAGCTCGGAGGGGTGTGGCGTCCGTGGGATACCTGGAGGGAAACGGAGATGTGAGGGGGGTGAGACTCATTTTACATTTTAGCAGATGCTCTTATCCAGAGCGACTTACACAGTTTACATTTCTTTACATACAATCCATTTATACAGCTGGATATTTTACTGAAGCAATTCAGGTTAAGTACCTTGCTCAAGGATACAACGGCAGTGCCCCACCTGGGAACTGAACCTGCAACCTCTGAGTTCCCCCAGCTCCCTAACCATTACACTACACTGCCAGCCTCAAGACACGGGCGAGGGTACATTAGGGGGAAGGGGGGCGAAGAGACCGAGAACACAAGGGTAGATTCAGGGGAGAGAAAGAGGGGCCGGGGTAGATTCAGGGGGAGGGGGGCAGCTTACCTGTTTTGGGGTCCAGAATTTCCGGGGAGAGGTGCGAGGGGGGGCTGGTGGGGGAGAAGTGGTCGTTGCTGTAGGTGATGAGGGGCGTCAGGGGGTGCATGTGGTGCGGGTGCTGCACCACTGGGACCTTGTTTGACTGGAGAGAGACGGGACACACACGGGCAGAGGATGAGCACACGCTCAGACGCTCAACACAGACACAGACACACACACACACACACACACACACCACACCCAGCGCACACAGCGCCGTAACGCGGGTCATCTCCCGACCGAAAACGGGCCTCCTCTCCTCCACCTCCCAGTCACACTGACGATAACAGTGCAAATAATCATCGCAATCACTACGATAATAATTGCATTTTTGTCAGCCACCGTTCGGCGGTGCAGCCATTCCCCATGTCTGCCTGTCTGAATGGGAGGCTTGTCAGCCTGGGACGTCACATTTGGGGGGGGGGGAGGGGGGGTTCATGGTGGAGAATGGGAGTCCTGTTCCCCCGGCCTCGACGCCCACGCCCCCCCTCCCCACTCGGGCCGGTGCTCTTGGCCTCTGCGGGGAACAGGGCTTTTATTGAGCCGTGTGTGTTCCCGTCCAATGGAGCCTCCCTGCCGAAAAATGTGAACTCGCCCCCCCGCGTGCCGGGCCTGTTGCGCTCTTCGGTGAGCGCCATTAATGCGCCGTTACCGTGAACCCTCCCTGGCAGCTGGCCCTGGGGGGCCCCGAGCGCGAGAGTGGGAACCGGCGTTACGTGAGATGTCATTTTAGCATTAACTCAGGAGTTACAATTCCAATTTAAGTCGCCAGAATTTAGGTGAGCATCGCATAGCAGGGAATGAGTGCAAAGCTTTAACAGTTGCTATTTACTGCAATAACACCTGAAAAAACTGTATACAAAGTTTCCCCTACTAACGAACAGCAAAAGCAGGAGCACAATTGAGCCTCCGTCCCCTGAGGTCTTCCCCCGGGCTGACGAGAGCACGAGGGGGTTCCCCCACTGCAGTGAGAACAAACGAAGCGTCGGAGCCTTAAGATCGACAGAGCTGCGCTTCTTCAGCGCCTGGGTCCATCGCAACTGCATCTGTATCGCAACTAGCGCAGCCCCCCTGGCTGCCCGAGGCCAATGTGCCGATGCCGTTTCACACGAAGGTCAGGATAGACGCTCAAGTAAGGTGGCTGTGCGTTTGAGTCCCAGGTGTGACACCAGCTGCAGCACCCCTCAGCAAAGGAAGCAAAGTGAACGGTGCCAAGGGTACACTACGAGCGATGCCAAGTGTACACTAGAAGCGATGTCAGGTTTACACTAGGGGGAGTGTGACGTGTGAGCTGAGACTTGTTCAGGGTGCCTGTGTAGTTAAAGGAATCTGCTGCTGTTTCGGAGTTTGATTTTTTTAAAGTTTGGGTTGTAACGTGTTTCACTTCCACCAGGTGGTAGTGCTGAGCTCTGACACAGGAATCATGCTCACAGAACAGAAACAGTAGGAGAAAAAGGAGTGAGAAAGAGAGTAGCAGAGAGAGAGAGTAGGAGATAGAGAGAGTGGGATAGAGAGAGAGAAAGAGAGAGAGAGAGAGAGAGAGAGAAAGAGAGAGAGTGAGAGAGAGAGAGAGAGAGAGAGAGAGAGAGAGAGAGAGAGAGAGAGAGAGAGAGAGAGAGAGAGAGAGAGAGAGAGAGAGAGAGAGAACATTCAGAACAGCTCCCTCTTTTACCGCTCAGTAAAACATCTTTGACCACTCTTGGAAGACTCACACCCATGAGCCAAACATGGAACTTGCTGCAGCTCTTGGAGCGTCGCAGAGCCCAGGGGCGGGGCTAATGAAACCGTGGAGACGACTTATCACATAAACCGTGACTTAAAAATAACTTCTAACCACAGGAAACTCGGGGGAAATAAACACTTTGTCAGCACAGAGTCACTTGTGAAATTGATTCATTGTGCCAGGATCTTGTGGAAAAACAGAGGTAGATCCAAACAAAACCAAAAAAAAACAACCCCAGCGCTTGCCCTTGCTGATCACTGATAAAATGACTGAAATGATGATACTCCCACCCCAGGAAGGCCTTGGGCAGGGAGAGCCGTTCCTGATGCCTCGCTCAGGCTCTGAAACCATCGCACCTCTATCACTAATAAATATTCCCAATAAACATGACTAATATCTGCAATAAATAGCACAAATAAATATCTGTTGTTTGTTGGGGGTTGAACGGGGAGCCCCATCCCTCACATTAACCCAAGATTTTAATCTTGGAATGTAGCTTTCATGGGGGACGGCCGGGAGATATCCTGCAAATACAGCACAGGGGTGGGGGGGTAGAAAAAACCCCCAAAGACTCAAAAGTCAGTCGATTAAAGTACATTATTATTTTACCATTATTTACATTCACTTACATTAATACATCCAGTGTGCTGTTTTAACAGGGGGTGGGGGGGTTGGAGGGTAAGGCACCACATGAGCCTGTTGCACTTGGAGCTCGGCTAAGACAAGCACGACACCCCATCGCGCCCCCTCCCCTCCCCTCCCTCCCTCCCCCTTAGGATTGGCCACATCTGAACCGAATTACAGAACCAGCCCTAACAGTCTTGAGTGCCTTTCGGCTCCGCGCTGGGAGAGCGGGCCGGGCGCCAAAACACAAACAAAGCTGCGTGGAAAAAAAGAGAAACAGTACATAAATACAATAAAATATTTATAAGGGAGGCAGGGAAGAGGAATCGGTGGAAATATCTGCCGGCCGTGCCAGAGAAAACCCGGGGCCTTGTTTGTGTCGGAAGCGGGGGCCTGGCCTGTGTCTTTAGTGCTCGCGCTCGCGTCCAACGTGAATCCAACAGCCAGTCGCTCCTGATAAGAGACGCATCCTGCTCCCTGCCCCCCCCGGAATGATAAGGGGGGGCAGAGAGCAGGACTGCCTGGTTTTTGCCTTAACGATAAGGGGGAGAGAACAGGACTGCCTGGTTCTCACAGTGGTTTAGATAGGTCGCTCCTTATCTTATTACAGAAATCAAACCAACTAAATCTGACAGTCCCAGCCCGGGCAGCAATGCTTCCATCTGTAACATGTTAGCCAATTCTTTAGTAGGCGGTTATTTTTTCAATTTTTTTTCTCCAAAAACTCATTTTCGCAGCCGACGGGACAGGCCCGGCCCACCAGTCACCGAGGTCACGAGCAGTAGCACTCAAAAGCCCAGTTACCCGACAACTGGGCGACACTCCGGATTCCCTAATCGGATTAGCAAGAACAACTTCACGCTCTTCACGCGCTGCCTCGCCACTCAGTCCCATATGTGGATTTTAAAAAAATATAGAAATGAAGCGTGAAAATCTTAAGACTCTGTCAAACTGGTATTCTGTATTCTGTTCTCGGGGGAAGCAGCAGCCAGTTCCCGTTACAAATTGTACAAACGACGCAATCTCTCTTTTGGATGCCGTGGGCACACACATGGTGGCTTGGTCCACAAATCACCCACCCCCCACACCAGCAGGGGGCGATATCAACACCCTGGGACTCGGCCTCCACGCCTCCGGGGCCGGGTAACACTGGTGCACGGCCGACACTGGTCTGACTCAGCGCTGACCCAGTGTCAGGAGCCGCAGCAGGACAATCCTGCGGTCTCCCATGTGTCTGGTTGGCGCGGATCGGACGCTCGCTGGACCAAATAGCACGCTACACGAAAGCGCAGAACACCGCCAGCGCACAGCTACAAGAGCTTCTGGCGCTGGGACGGAGCTGGCGGGAAGAGCCGTCCAGACAGCCAGAGACAGACATCAGACACAGACAGCCTGCCCAACAAACAGACAGACAGACAGACAGACAGAGACAGGGCCCTGCATGCTTGTAATTGAGCCACACCCAAGATAAGTAGGGGCTGGTGTACCTGTCAGTTCATTTGTTTGTCACTCAAACTGAGTGGCTCAATAGGTAGAGCGTGGCGTTGACAACGCTTAGGTTGTGGGTTTGATTCCCACAGGGGGCCACGTATACTGAGAAATGTATGCATTCACTACTGTGAGTCGCTTTGGATAAGAGCGTCAAAATATTATTCTCACTCTCACACACACACACACACGCACACGCACAAGCACACAGCATCTCATCTCACCTCGCATCTGCTGTAACGTCGCTTCCTTTTCGACCCCGCCCATCGTGAGAGACGCACAAACAAACGGCGACCGATACAAATCAGTGTGTGTGCGGTGACGGCGTGCGGTGCTGTCCCAAATGAGTCAGGCGTGAATCTGAGGCGCGTCAAAAGCCCCGCTGTTCTCCGTAACGCTGCTGCGGAGGCGCTCGGTCGAGCTGCGCCAAAACTGGATTAGGGGCCAAACCCCTTTCATTTCAGGACAGCCTGATTAGCGTAGGTCTTCAGGGACCTCCGCTTCACCCCTCGGGGGATTACAGCGGTCATTACGCAAACTTCTCCTGAGGAAGCGTGTCAAAATGACACCAGCTAGTCCTGGTAATCCTGACAAAAACCAAACACGATCGCGTGCGCCATTTAACGCAAAGCGCACAGTCCAAATCTCTGCGCCTGAATCGAGCTGACTGTGGCAGCAAAATAAAATGGCAGAACAAGCTTTAGCCAGGGCATGTGGAGGGCAGATAATCATCAGATACCGATCAGATTTGATTAGTCATGTCTGAGAATTCTGACTCCAATCCCTGCACTGCCCATGGAGAGACAGAACTCAGTCTCCCACAATGCACCACCTCACCTGCCCCAGCAACCCTATGATGTAACATTCATATTGTAACTTGGGTGTCTGGAGGGCTTTGTTTTGGAGGGTGGGCAGTTGCCTGTCTCTGTCTCCCAATCAGCACACAGCACACAGGACACAAGAGATCAGGCTGGTTCATCCAATCAGCACGCAGGACACAAGAGAACAGGCTCACCCAGATGCCATAAACATCCCCCTAAGCCCCCACTTTTGGAACAGGGACAGCACCCTGCTGCCCACGCCACCCCTTGGGGGCTCCCAGCTCTAAGAGACCTGCTAACCCTGTACCTTCACCTGTGACGTGGGGCGACAGAAGATCACAGACAGGGGGGGCGAGTGGCGTGAACAGGCAGGCAGGCCGGCCGCCAGGAAAGCATTCAGTAACACAGAGGGCTGATTGGATTCTGACGTGGACTGGAGGAGGGGTCCCAACAGACCTCCGAAATCTCTGATCACTCCGTCAACCCCAAAACCCACCCGCCCCGCCCCCCCCCCCCCCACCAAACCTCCCAAACACAGTCCACAGTCAAGCAAACGATCACTTTTGTCTGGGGGCCACACAAGCATAACCATTCGGCTTAAAGACACTCGGTATGCAGGCACGCACGCACACACACACACACGCACGCACGCACACAGAGAAAGGTGGTCTCCAGAGGGGATTAAGCACGGTTTCGGGAGGCGAGCATTCCTGAAGCTCTCCGCCACGGCGTCTGGATGGGGTCAGGGGGGTCACGGCTCTGAGCACGGGCACGGCGGGGCAGGGGGGTGTGAAAATAAACCCCGCTGCTCCGGACACGCTGAGTGACGAGCGTGAGCCCCCCAGCCCGTCTGAACACGTCGTTCAGGTCCAGGGTCAGGCGGGGTGAGAGCCCCCCCCCCCCCCCGCATGGCAGAGAGGACGATAAGGAAGCGGAGATAACGCGCTGAGAGGAAGAGCCGTGTGGGCCAGACGCCCTGCCCATTATCCGAGTCTGTCATCCATCCATGCATGCATGCATGCAGAAAACGAGGACGGTTAGGAGGGCAAACAAAAATACGTGTCATGCGGGTCGGCGCGGCTGTCACACCCCTCCGCCACAGCCTCGTCCCGGAGGCACTCCGCCCCCCCTATTATCAAACACAAACGAGGGCGGGGGGGGGACATGCGGCACGCAATCACAGAGAGGGGTGTGTGTGGGGACGGGGGACGCATGGGGCACTCACCAGGTGTCCAGGGGTGGGCGATCTAGAATCTTTGAGGGCCGCCGCTGTCGGGACGTCCAGAATGGGCCACTTCATCTGGAGGTACTGCGGGAGGAGGAAGGAGAAGAGTCACCCAAACGCCTGGGACAAGCTGGACTGGAGACTAGGAACGGGCACTGAGAATGATTTCACTTTTAATCGACACGCGCAAAGAAAACGGATGCAAATTCAGAGAAACCAAGTTTATTGAGCATGACGGGGGGAAAATAACTTGACAATGGCAGTCATTTTTCTGTTAACTTTCCGTGACAGCAGTGCTCCATAAAATGACAATCAGGCTGCAGAACGCGTCTGTGAGCGACTCAGTAGTCAAAGTAGTTTTTTTCCCCTTAAAATATCAAAATCAATCAAAAATTTACAAAACCAATAAATCTAAATAAATAAAGCATAGGCACATCTTTAATGTTATTCCAAACATGAACTTAAAGGTACGCAAACACACACTGTCAATTCACTCAAGCATTCTTGTTAAAGAACATGAAGATATCCACACGTGTCGGCGATTCAGTCCCGCTGTGGAGGAGACCCTCTGCACTGGAACAGAGGTTGCTGGCGTGGCCAAGAACTGCTTCGCCAAGACAGATTATTTTGTTATTTTTGTACGTTCTTTGTACAGTGTTGTTCACGGTTTTTCCACCACTGCAGCGGGCTCTCTCGGGGTGGGATACACGGCTCGCTGAAAAAACTCTCCATTTCATTCTCCACTCTGCTCGGTCGCCATTTTCCCCTGTCGCTCGACACTCCATCATAAAGACGATATTTCAAAATGTGCCGTCTCATTTTCAAACTTGTTAGGTGTCATCGTGAATCTTCGCCGTGAGCCAAACTATTTTTTTTTTTTACGTTCGGAAAAAAAAAAAGAAGAAAAAAACGTTTTTAAATACGCCTACATTTTTTTACGATGATTAAAAAAATGTGAATATGTGAACGATAGCCATTACCCGCTGTGACACAACAAAAGCCTATCTGATCCCGTGTCAGTCTTTTTGCACAGATTAAAAATCAGTCACGCCTGTTTACCAGCCAACCTTGTGGACGGGGCACCAAACAATCCCTTTGTTCGGGAAACAGGCCTGTCCACTTAGCACTGAGTGACTCACAGGCCTCGACTGCTGCGGGGCTGCTGTCAGTGTTGAGAAACGGTGTGTTCCTTGCAGGCGTTAAGAGGAAATGTGCCGTCTGTTGCTCTGAGGTAAAAAAAAAAAAAACCCAGGTGTCTCCCCTCTGTGAAAGACAAACTCTGTGGTTGGAGTCACCCGGCCCCTCTGCACGTACGAATAATAACTCTGCGCTTCACGCCGAGGACTGTCGGAGACGTGCCGAGAGCGTTTTCCCTCCTGTAACGCGTTTCCCTAGGACAGAGCGGGAGGGGTCATAAATAAGGGGGGCCGTTACGTCCACCTGCACAAGGCCACTGCGAGCGGGTGGGGAGAGAGGGGGAGCGGAGCGTGAGATGGGTGAGCTAGCAGGGACTGTGAAATCTGGCTTGTCGGGGAATGTGGAGCGGCAGGAACCCAGCTGGGGTGGGGAGGGGGCGGGGAGGGGGGCCATGGGACAGCTGGGAGGAAGGCCCATCAGTGCTGGGAGAATGGGAAAGGGGAGGGGGAGGGGGAGGGGGAGGAGGCTCAACTAATGCCAATGGCACCCGGGTGAATTGTACTGGCCCTCTGACCTGAACCACACAAATCATTCTTCTTTGCCCCCTCCTTACTGTAGATGTTATCAACAGGCAGTTTGTGTGTGTGTGTGTGTGTGTGTGTGTGTATACTGAGTGAGTGAGTGTGTACCCGTGCGCTTGTGCATGTTGTGTGTGGATGCATGAGTGAGAGAGAAAGTGAGTGTGAGTGAGAAAGCAAGTTCTGCACAACCTTCGCTGGTTTCGTGAGTAAAAAATGGCTTTTAAACAGTGATCTCAGTTCCACTCTCTGGCAATCCCCGCCATGGTTCAGCCATCTGGTTTGTGTATCACTGAAACAGCAGATATCATATTTTCTTGTGCAAGGACTTTCTTCCAGTAAATACGAAGGATTTAGAATCAAGGTCTGATATTTCTCCAGTCACACACACACACACACACACACACACACACCTGTGCCAGGCCCACTCTCTTCTACACAACCACTAAGCCAGACTCAAGCTATTCTACAGACCTACACAGCTAGGCCCAACACACTCCCTCTGCACCTAATCAGGACTGGCAATGAGGCATCTACAGACCCACCCTTCCGACACTTCCTGTTTTCTGGCATCCCTCCACACATAAGTATATTCTATTATGACACCATACTATTTGTGGCACATGCCTTCACACACCGCTGTAGCGTCTGGAAGTACTGGGACGACTAGGCCACACCGCCTCCCAAATACGGCAACACAAAAACCCAAAACAAAGAACCTGTCACGAGGATAAATGCGATTGAGTTCAGGTGCTGATCTTTGTGTCCTCCAGCGCAATCCTCCGGAGTGTCTCATCGGCGCGCGGGCGGACACAAAGGACACAAAAGCAAGGCGAGCAAACAGCACAAGACAAGAATGGCAAAAACAACTCCATTTGTCAAACGGCTGACGGAATTCACAAAGGGTTAATGATGATGTCACGCTGAGCTGTCTTTTTTTTTTTTTTTTTTTTTTTAAACCCTTCATTCACTGGAGGGGGGGGGTGAGGGGGTTTGCTGTCAGAGGAAGGAAGCTGGGATATGGCTGGCGGTTAAAAATGGAAAAGAACTTACAGCACAAAGAACAAACACACACGGGGAAGGGGGGGGGGGGTTCAGCAACGGGTGTCGGAGCAGAAGCGAGGCATTGTTTCCGGATGGCTTCTGGGGGGGGGTTGAGAAAGAAAGTTGAGTTCATGAGGCTTACATTGCCCTGCCTTACTTTCCCCTCACGCCGTTGAGCGGAGTGTGGGTTTGAGGCTCCTGGATCCAAACACCTGCTGGCTGGCCTCGTTTAACGGGCTTTACACAGACCCCCCCGCCCCCCGCTGCTCACTCCTCCCGACACACTACGGCTGTTTACATGTTTAAACTGAGAATTTAGAAGAATTTTCCTAAAATGGTTCAACATTAATTTGGTACACTATTTATTTATTTATTTACCACAAAATGATTTTAAACACAGGCACGCAATGCCACAAGCGCTGTGATTAATTGATCTTCGCTTTAAAGGGGGCGTTCAGTGAATATCACAGGATATTCAGTTCTATATGTGGTGCTCTGTGGCTCAGTTAGTGGAGCACAGCGTTGGCAATGCTTAGGTTGTGGGTTCAATATTCAATATACAATATATAATTCAATACACATATACTGAAAATGTATGCATTCACTACTGTAAGTCGCTTTGGATAAAAGCGTCCGCTAAATGGTGTATATTATTATATGCTCCAGACTACACCTCCCATCAGCCCCTTTGCAAAAGTTTCAGTGACGCTCCAACTTTTGAATGCGCTCACTCTTTAATGAGCGAGCCACTGGATCACGTTGATCAGCTATTTCCACTGAATTGAGTGACGGACTTCGTTCTAATTGGGACCAAAAAGGAAAACAATTGTATTTTTTAAATGACATTAATTTGCTGCTGTGTTTTGAGTTTCCATTTTATGTGTGTTTTACGGCCTACTGCATGGAAACCCGGTGGTACTTTCTTAGTATTCAAATTGAGTAGTTACAGCATAATGGTATGATTTGAGAAATCGTGTATGGGAAACTGCAATTAGTTGCACAGGAATATCCTGGATACTCCATGTAGTGTGTTGATGAAAAATGGCTGTTTCGCAGCCTAATGTCTCCAGAAATGGAAAACTGGGAATACTGAATCTGGGTCCAACTCTCCTTCTCCAAACTCTCAACTCAAACTTTTTTTTTTTGGCTAGTGGCATCATAAACAATCGTAAACAAAGCTAGTGGCCGTCAACAGGCAGTGAGCATTAGTGTTCTGACTCTCAACTGGATTACGGATTTACATCATTATTTTATTCATTCTCTAGAGGGACAGCGTTGTAACTAACCAACAGCAGTAACCATGCATACCTTTTAGTTTGACTAATGGCTTTGCCATTTGCTTAAAGCAATGGTGCTGTCTGAGCAGGAGGGCGCTGCCTGCAAAGCTAGCGATCGCCGTCGCGCGTAACTCCACCCGTGTTTCATATGGAATTTTACTTCTGTCGTCGCTCGAAGGGGTTTGAAAATCATTCAGCTAAACGTTTGGTCGTTTTGGCGCACTTTTGCATGGCCGTGCGCACTCGAGGGATGTGAAACGACGCCCCCTCTCATTTCCCCAGAGATGGTGCACATTTACATAAGTAAAACTGCATTCAAAGGCTTAACACCACGCATTTCAATGGCCTGTGGCAGCCAAGGCTTAATATTCAAATTCTCAAAGCCTGCCTCAATTTGCCTTTTCGAACAATGTGTGAAACTCCGGCACTTGACACCCTCGCCAAAAAAGCTCTGCGTTCAATCGCCCTTTCAGACACAAGGAATAATATCAATAAAACGCCTGTTATATTTTACGCTGGGTTATTAAGCTTTCTCCCATTAATGTTTCAGAAAAACAGATGAATCTGTGATTTATTTATTTATTTTTGTCAATTCACAAAAGTTTGTTTGGTTGTGAATTGCTAATGCTGGTAAAGGATCCGTGACCTCACAACCAAACTTTGGAATAAGAAAATATTCAGTCTCGTGTCCGTGCCACTGTCCATGCCAGTCCTCTAGCGAATGAGACTCCACACCCTGCCCTCTCGCCTCTTGCAAAAATGCACTCTACGGTGCTCGCGCACACTGCATATTGCAAAACACACACACACACTAGAATAAGCCCACTAGTGTACACACACACAACATCCTGCACGCACACACCTACTCTCTCACCCAGGGAGAAATACACATGCCCCTTGAAACTGTTCTCAAGATGGCTGAAAGCCATGGTACGACCAGAGTGCACAGAGCCGCTTACGAGGAACCACCAGGGGAACTACCCAGGGAAAAGAGAGAGAGCGTTCCAAAATCTGAGAGAGTACGCTGGGCCCCCAAGGACTGATGTTTAAAATGTTTACTGTTTAGTGAACTGGAACCCCCTCTCCTCCCCCTTAGCTGAGCCATTTCAGCTAATGAAGTTTGCAGTAAACTTTAACCAGAAAAACGTGTAGGGAATAGTTCGCAGATGGCCTTAATTTCGCTCTTAACGCAGACCACACATACAAACACACAGGCAGCGCTAATGCGCACCGGCTTGAGCACCTAAGGTAATATTTTCATTTTATTCCCTTTTTCGTGTGCTGACACCTTTAAAACGACCGCCTAGCTCAGCTTACATTTGACGTATCGCTGCGCATATGCTGTGTTTTTACTGAAACCGTTCCAGTACTGTCCCCCCCCCACCCTCGCTTGCTATTTGAACCTGCAAGCTTCGGACTACAACTCAACACCCTGACCCGCTGCTCCACCCTGCCCGTTTGCGGACTGAGCGGAGAGCCCTTCCTCCGATTCCGGACTGCAGGGCCAAAATCCGTCAAAGGTCTCAGACGAAGCAGATCACCGACGAAGCGAAGAGGCTCACCAGAAGGGCCCTGGGACAGGGTTTCTCACCAGAAACTATTCTGCTTCCACAGAGAACGTCTCATCTTTGCCACGAGTGACTGGGACACACTCCTCCTGATGAACACTGCTATTAACTCCCCCAACTCTCCCCCAATAACTAACAGCCCCTGGGGCTCAATCAGGTGGCTCGGTGCACGACTAACAAAAGCCCTGCAGGCACTGTGTCACTCCAGGCCCAAAGTTGTGTGGCCCTGCAGGCAACACCGACACCACATGACACCAGCTCCAGACACCTGACCAATCAGAACACTCCTCACTGCTGGGCCCCGAATCCAGGGGACCAATGGAACGAGACTGCGGGACTCCCTTTGTGGCAGGCGGCCATTATTGCTGCCGTTCCCGCCATTCAAACCTTTCGCTGCTCTCTTTAAAAACGGCAGCGTGAACACCTCCCACCTCCCACCCCCCCCCACTCCTCATTCAGACTCTTGTTTGTTAAGGGACCGCTGTGTGAAAGGATAATTACAGACCCCATTGTTGGGCAAACGATGCCCCCCACCTCTCCGCCCCACTGTGCTAATTAGAAGTTAATTGGTGGGGAAGGATGGCTTGTTTGTCTTGAGTTAAGCCGGGTGGCATTCCTGCCAGCTTATGTAGCCTGTAGCAGATATCGCTGAAGCTGGAGGCATAAATCTCTTTATCCCATGGACAACTGGGCGCATTCCGCTGACAGGAAGTTGTAAAAGAGAGGGAGAGCGCGCGAGAGACGGCGAGACAGATCGAGAGAGAGGAAAAGGCGAGTTTAATTAAATTGAGAGAATGTATATTACATACATGAACACACACAAACATATTATATATATAAATAAATAAATAAATAAATAAAGAGGTTGCGTTAGCCATTGTTTGCATCTTTAAATTCATGTTGTTATTAATGTTTTATTCCAATATAAAGAAATATAAAAACTATAAAAGATAAACTATAGGAGTACTACAGACACTTCTCTCTATTAAAATATGAATACTACTTTAACAGACGGCATGCATATTTATTGTGAAGATAATATTTATTTGTCAAACAGCCACACTTTTCCAGTGACAATAAGCATCGATTCCATGTTCACCAATGATCCGCAACAAAATGCGCCTGTGAAATTTGTGGACACTCCTGCGGTTCTGGAAGAAACACAGTTTACTTCCCAAAATGTAGAATTAAATGAGAGAACAGCCATGGTTCCGAATATCAGTGAAAATACATGTTTAACATCTATTTTCAGGAATCCTCAGCAATGTCACTGTATGTGTATACGGTGTATTGGTGAATGTCATTGGGGTATTGCACACACGCGTTTGAGCCAGGTATGATCCACCGTCACCCCTCAAATGTGCAGCAGCTGTGGCCCTCCTGGGCTCCCAGCCCGCACCATTCTGGCCAAACGCAACATGGGATCATCGCCATTCTGCACAGCTGACCAACTTCATGAATTTATTTATTACTTATTTATTCGTATTCATCTCCCACACACACACACACACGTCTTAAGTGCGTCCCGTTGGGGTTACTCTGCGAGCGGAATGCGCACCGGCCGTCTGGGTAATCAATACCCTCCAGTGAGTCAGGGCCCGCGCTGTGAGTGTGTGTCTGTCCCGCTGTTCGAACCCGCAGCCAGAAGGCTGCCATGAAACCTCATCATGGCCAGACGCGCGTGCTAGTAAACCAGACCCTGATTACTGCAGGTCTAAATACTGCTCGATAAAGAGAACAGCTAATTCGAGAGATAGGGAGGGAGGGAGGGAGGGAGGGAGACGGTGAGAGAGGAGAAGGAAGGAGAGAGTGAAAGAGGGAGAGAGAGAACATTGGACTTGAGGTCTGGCTCGAGAAATGACAATAATTCTCCATGAAACAAGTTACACCCACATCGTAAATATTTCTTGTGCGAGTGCATTCCCCGGAGGACCAGAAAAACACCAAATGCTGTTTACCATATGAAAGACGTACACACTACGCACACGCCCACTCGCAGACGCACGCGCACGCACGCACGCACGTACGCACACACAGCTTTGTTTTGCAAATGTCGCACTGTGAATTCCCAGGGCAAAATTCATGTGCAGATCTCTGGAAAACAAAGAATAAAACATTATGCAGCTCTACCTGTGACTGACAAACCTGGCCTTTACCTCCACCTCACCTGCCTACCTGTCCTTAGCCCATTAACCTCCACCTCACCTGCCTACCTGTCCTTAACCCATTAACCTCCACCTCACCTGCCTACCTGTCCTTAACCCATTAACCTCCACCTCACCTGCCTACCTGTCCATTAACGTCCACCTCACCTGCCTAACTCCATTAACCGCTGAACAACCACACTGACCCGCAAACAGCCGCCAAGAAACTGGCCCTGCTGCAGGGGTCATTTACACAATAACCTTAATCCAGCACAGCAGCAACAGCTAAATGACACCTTGGGAGTGCATCATTACGGCTAAAGTTAGGATACGTCAGGAATACCAGACGTCTGCGCGGTTTAAGCGGAGAGACTGCGGTCACGCCCAGGCAAGCGGTCTCCGCGGCCGGGCTCCGAGGGTCAAAAACTGCACTGGTTTAACTAGCAGGCTGTGCACGGCAACACTGGTGCACTCCTCTACTACACCAGTGTAAAGTGTTCTAGGTAAGGACATAAAGTCATGAACAGCTGAGCACTGCTTAACAAAAAGGTCAGATCAAGTAAACGGGCCAACTAAATGTTGCGTTTACACAGCCAGCTCCATGGGACTCTATTCTGAATTGTTTTGCACAACTGACATAGTTTGGATACCACGTGGTATCTGACCTTTTTAATTCCAATTTCTACCACATTTGTACGTGACGCTAAACTCAATACTCTTCCAACTTGTTTCAGGACGCTCAATATCAGACTTTTGCATTCATTTTAAGCATTTATCAGACGCTCTTATTCAGAGCGACTTACACAGTTTACATTTCTTTACATACAATCCATTTATACAGCTGGATATTTTACCGAAGCAATTCAGGTTAAGTACCTTGCTCAAGGGTACAACGGCAGTGCTCCCACCTGGGGATTGAACCTGCAACCTCTGAGCCCAGCTCCCTAACCATTACACTACACTGCCTGCCCCATTCAAGCGATTTTTTGGACGTCGCAACACAGGTAACGGACAACATAATTTGGCAGCAAACTATAAAAACGAAATGCTACAGGTAAAGATCATGTGAATTTAAACACGGTATTAAAATGTAGAACGGTTACAAGGGGATAATATATAGAATATATACACAGAAGCATATTAAGTAAGTGCATGAACATGGAAGTGCTTTCAATGATGGGACTGGAACTTTGTTAGAACGCCACAGTGAACCATCACTATAAAACCATGTACAATCTCTGGTTAGACTAAGGAGCATAGCGACAGTAACCGGGCTGCCCCTTTCCCTCCGTTGACATCATCGATGGCCTGGTGGAACTGGGTCAGAGGTCAGCCACCCACAACACAAGGGTTACCACGGAAACTAGGCCTAATTGAGAAAAGCGCACATGCCTCTTAGTCCATGAGCCAAGACCCGAAAATTCACCCACGGGGCTCATCTGGGTGGGGAAATTCTAGTTGTGTTTTTTGACTTACTATACATCTCTAGTTCACAGTTTGGCATGATAACCATTGCGGACTGGTAGCTTAGTGGTAGTTATCATGCGTTGAATATGTGGACCCCTATATTGTCACACGCAAATTGTCGCGACAAATATATCTACAGAAAACAAGCTACAAGCTTCACGCCTTCCATGTCGGTCATCCGCAAACTGCGAAGTGGAGCTCAGCTCGTGCCACGGAGACGTGATGCGGCAACGTGACCGGCCGTGATGTCATCCTCTCTTATCTTCCGAACGCACAAACGGTCACAGAAAGGGGGCCAATGGCGAAAGGCAAAAAGCAGGCCTATTCAGCGCGACATTTCTCCACGACCTTAGGAAAGACGCTTCGAGGAGTTCACTTTTCATTATTTTTTGGCATTCAATGTTCATGGTGAACGTGGGAGACTGACAGGCGTAGGCTCTCTGGGACAGATTTCTAATAGAAAGCAGGCAAGCCGTCCGCTTTAACCTCCCGCTCCCTCCCTCGCCGAGTTCCCGTGTCAGTGGCCATGATGTGAGGGATAAGGCCTCTGGACGTAAGGGTGCTGCTGAGTTACGGGTCCCTTTATACGGGGGCTTCCAGAACACTCCCGCTGCAGACCCAACGCCCCGCTCTAACAGCGCCACGCCACAGAAACCCCGTCTCAGTACCCCCCTGCACCAAGCACAGTCTTTACTCTCAATGAGCCAGAGCACAGCACATTCAGCACACACTCTCTCCAACACATGCACACACAAGCGCACACACAAGAGCGCACACAAGCGCACACACAAGAGCGCACACAAGCGCGCACACAAGCGCGCACACAAACGCGCACACAAGCGCGCACACACTCAGGCATGTGTGCGCATATGTGCGTGCACACAAAAACATTCACAAAGATGTGAGCAGATAAAGACGCACGCATGTACAGACACACAGACAGACAGACAGACAGACAGACACAGACAGACACACAGACAGACACACAGGCATAAGCACAGACAGACACACACAGCTGGAGGGAGCTGTGAGAATAAGTGAGCTGTTGCATTATGGGAACACAATGGCAGGTCATAAAACTGAAGGTATAATCAGAACCACAAGGAAATAATAAGGAGTCTGGAAAGAGCCCGCGTCTCCCGCCAAGAGGCCAAACCCGTCGCTCCAGTCAATTACCACCCTGCCCCGCTCTTTTTCCACACCCGTGAGCCTGGCCCCGGTCCTGAAATGTAACAGGACAGGGGTGTTCAAGTTTACGACGTGTTTCCATGGTAACAATACACCCCTCCACGATTTTCTAATCACTGGTCAAATATCAACATACAGCAATGGCTCAGCAGTGCTTTTAATGCCCAGCAATTACCTTTAAGAGTAACAACGTGCCACAATTCAGACTTAAACCGCCTCATCATCAGATCCAGGTCAGTTGTGAAAACTCCCATCAAAGACAGTGTGTAGTGGTGGTCGCTCATTTTCACCAGGGAGCCGCATTAGCATAACCCAATCACCACGAGAGCCGCACTGACATAAAATACTCAAATGATATTTTTAATGGCAAATAAACTCCAAATACAGCACGTAACCTTTTTAAATAAATTGTCAAATTGTCCCCTTTTGTAGAGCAAACTCGCATAACAGTTTGATGAGCGAAAGTGTGCCTGCTGCTGCTCGACTCTGACATGGCGATCCTGGTAAGGCTCGTCACCTTTCTCTCTTTTCCCCTCGGACTCGGTTGCGCCCCACTGACACTCGCTTCCTCATCTCCGTCTCCGTCCTCACTTTCGTATTCAGTCTGAGACGCACGTTTTGTATCGAGTTGCTCAATTGTTGGATCTTCAGTGCGTTCTTGTTTCACTACAAATCGATCCGTCGCAAACGCACACCGCATGTTTCACGCGACCTTGACTTCGCCGTCTAGCGACTTCCCACTTCTGTATCTAATGTTAGTCTCGTTAAGAGGAGCGCGGCGATTTACTTGACTACCACAGTGGCTCAAAATCACACTGCCATCTGGTCACTAGATTCTAGTGGCTGGGCGAAACACTGTCTTTTCTTTTTGGGGAGTCTGACTATTCGGAAATTACCAGTATATGATATGTGCTTTATTTGGTAGTGTGTACATGTAAAATAGAAAAATGATCATGAGCTGCACAATGAGTACTCCTGGTTTAAAGGAAGGTGTATACCGTGTGTGTATTGCAATGGATGGGGGTGGGAGCCAGATTTTTTCAAGGCAAGACAGATTTTAAAACACACAGGCTTATACCTATACATATGTGTACACACACACACACACACGCATGCTCATGCAAGCGCTCACACACGCACATGCAACACACATGCCCATACATGCGTGCGCGCACACGCCCGCCCACCCACCCACCCACCCTGACCCCCAGAGATGCGTCCTGTGTTTGTGCTGAGAATCCACTTGGCCTGTCTCTCCTCACTTTTACAGCCTGACATCCAGCCTGCATGCCACGGCTCATAAAGGACACCCAAACACACTCCTGACACGCCGCCAATATCCCCCCCAACGCCGTCCACAAACAGCCCCCGTCCAAGCCTGACAGAGGTCAAGTCCTACAAACCTGCTACAACAAACTCGGCAAACCTTGGACCTCTCCCTCTCCTCCGGACCCTGCCCTGTCCTTATGACCCCCCCCACCCCTACTTACAACCGCGTCCTGAAAGACCGTAAACCGCTGGGGATAAAAGAAACCATAACCCCAAGCTTGTGTCAGCAGGTCAGTGGGGATTCCCGCCGGAGTGTTCGAAAGACAATAACCGCAGTGCAAACTCCTGTCGAAAGGACAGACAGCCTGACAGAGAGCATGACGGACACGAAGAGAATTGCCTTTCTTCAAACATCCCTCTATCCCTTATTTTGAACAGAAAAGGAGGTCATTTTCACTTATGAAAGTCCGCAGTCACCTTTGGTTTCTGAACTTAAGGTCAGTGCGTTATCTCCTCACGCTGTCCGTGGGTATGATATAAAGTCACCGTGACGACGTCCGCGCGAGAGTAAACACGAGGACTGCCTCCGCCTTCCAGAACTCTCTATTTTGTGTCATAGTTCACACGTGCTGCAGAAACTGAGGATGGGAGCGTTCGCCGTTTGCGATCTAGGTGTGCACAGGACCACACCCTCGGTGACTTTCGGACTGTGCTTACCACAGCAGGGTGTTAGAATGAGATCCAGCCGGCCATTTACCACCCAAACTCGAAGACCAGCTGCGAGGGGAATTTTTAGGATTCTAAATCACCGCAGTGTGATGTGAAATGAAATAATCCCATTCACCTGGCCCTGCGGGAAACAGAGAGTACTAGCTTTCTCCTGAGTCCGAGACAGACAGAGAGAGACAGACAGAGACAGACAGACAAACAGACAGACAGACAGACAGAGAAAGAGTGAGAGAAAAGAGTGAGAGAGAGTGAGAGAGAGAGAGTGAAAGAGACAGTGAGAGAGAGAGAGAGAGAAAGAGAGACAGGGAGAGAGGGAGAGAGAGAGAGAGAGAGAGACAGTGAGTGAGTGAGAGAGAGAGAGAGAGAGAGACCGAGACAGAGTGAGAGAGTTACAGCAGGGATTTACAGCCTGAGAGCGGATTTATAAACGGCAGCGTCTGTGTTAATGTGATGCTCATTGTCGTACATGCAGTTGTGATAGGGACTGACTCATACACCAAACCGAGTAAAGAAGGGGGGGGAGAAAGCCAGCTTTCCCAACATGAAACTCAAGAATGGAGTGGGGTTGTGGTTCCTGAACCTACCCTCCATTTGGGGGGACAAAAAGAATGTTCGGGACAAACTACATTCCCATGGGGCTCAGAGCCAGAACAGATCAAGTTGCTTTATGCTTAAAACAAATTGGGAGCCGGGGCGACCCGTGGTGTGGACCAACGTAACCCAGATCCACAGCATTCCGGAGGGAAACTCGTGAAAGCGCCCCCTGGCCTCCCCTAAACTCTCACCGCTGCAGTGAGTGGTGGGGGGGTGTCTCCCTCCGACAGACTGGATAAGAAACACAGCCAGAGACGGTGTCCAGGTCTCCTGAAGGCAAATGTGGCACGTGACCGGGATTACGCCCCGGAAACCTCCCCGCGTGAAAACGACCGTCTACTGCTGTACGTACGACGGACCGCCCAGGCTGAACTAGACAAAACGGGAGAGACCTGCACCCCCCTCCAGGTATCCGGCACTTTGGTGCCCAGTCATCGGTGAGACAAGGCAACAGGGCCATGAACCCTGACCTCTGACCCATCACCCACTGGTGTTTAAACAAGAGGGCAGACAACATCTAGTGCGAGAGACCACATGTAGAGTCTGTGTCTGAATTACACACACACACACACACACACACACACACACACACACACACACACACACACACACACACACACACACACACACACACACACACACACACACACACAAGGAAAGGAATTTAGCATATTTTAATGGATTTTAAGGACAAGCTGCCTTCCTTCCTAATGAAGTACAGGCTGACACAAAGAGGCTACCTTTACCTTCAGAATTAAATTATCCTCCACGGAAGACTGACTCACTAACAAGTCCATTTTTTAAAGAGGGAGACTACACTGAGGCGAAACAGGACTGCGTCGGGGGGAAGCGGAACGCTTGTGAAACCCAACACAACAGCCTTCTCTCAACTCCCTGAAACTTAGAGCGGAATCCAAGCCCATCAGCCGAATAGCATCCAGGCTCCGCTGACTGCAACTATTCAGCCTCGTTGGTATTGGTAGAGTAAACAGCCTTTTGTCGTCTTGTGTCTCAACAGCCGTTCTCTGGAATTTGATGATTCCAAACAAACAAAAAAACACACACACAAGAGGTTGGCTAATAATCGGCGCCGGCCAGTTAGTCAGTGTCTCCCGGTTAGAGGATAGGCACGGCGGTGTTTATATGTGCAGGTTAAAGATTAAACAGCAACATGTGGCCCTGCCACCCTCTCGCTCCCCCTACGCGATCGAGCCTCCTGCTGGATCTGCCTCAGGAGGTCCCCTCGACACCTGGAGCCCTGAGTCCCTGTGCCTCGTGAAGCCTCCGGCATTACAAGAGCCATACTGTCCAACCCCTCCAGCTACAATGACACCCCCTCCCCCCACCACCACCACCACCACCACCACCACCACATGGCTGTGGGTTACAGCGACAACACGAAAACATAAAAACACCTTTGCTTAGGGCTTTCGAGAGAAATTCTGGGAGCTCAGGGGGAAGAAAAAGTCTGTCCGAGTTGTAAGATCACCGGGAACATTTTGACAAGTTGAAAGACAGGAGTCAGAAAAGCGAGCCATCAGGGTGGGTGCTGTGGGGGCGGGGCCAAGGTCAGCCCATCCTACAGGACGGGTGCACAGGTGTATCGAGCCCAAATCGGACGCGACTCCAAATCGGACGCGACGCGACCAGCCGAAAGTGCAGACTATGGAGAACACGAGGCTATCCCATCTCCCAAGAATGTTCTCTCTCGCTCTCTCCCCGTCTCCTCATTCCCTCACTTTCTCTCTCCCCATCTCTTCCTCTCTCATTCCTCCACATCCCCACCCCTCTCCTTTGGCCCCAGGAAGTGGTGACTGCGAGGCTTTAACTGAAACCAGCTGTTACGAATACCAGACCGATGAAGAAGCCCTGCCCCCCCCCCCAAACCCCTCCACTCCAGTACAATCAGGTTTTATTAGCACAGAGTGCAGCATTAAAACAGCATGCTGTTCGAGAGAGCGCCGTCGTTTCTCTAATTTGAGAAAAAACCCACAACTCCACGTGCGACCAAACATGGGGGGGTTACAGCGCCTTGGGGCGCAACGGTCCCCGACAAGATTGCCAACCTTACTAACCCGAGAGTTCCCCTTCCTGTTGCGGTTCTAAACTTCCTGTGGGCCTCACTCAAACGCACGATCTCCACCTATTTCACAGCACTTGTGTGGACCAATGCGATCCGAGTCACCCCGACGCCGAATCCGCCCGCAGAGCGTCGCGCAATTAATCCAGGGCTTTCCGTTTCTGCGAACGTCAGGCAGAAAGTTAACAATCTGACGCCTGCTGCCAGTGTGTTCCAGTGATGTAACCACGGGGAGTATAATGGTTTAATTGAGAACAGTTCTGCTTTTAATTAAAACGGATGAATAATCCAGCAAACAGCGATGCGTGTGCAGGATAAGTCTCGCTGCTCTGCCAAAAGGGGGGATTCTAGCGTCCGTCGCTCACGCCCTCACATTACCCGAATAATACAACCGCGGGGAATTCGACGTTTGCGGTGCCGCCGATGCCATTTGACCTTTTTTACGCATTCGATCATCGTCCGTGAGCGGCTAACGGCACACGACAGCAACAACGTAATTCGCGCGCTTAAATGTCACTGTGGCCTTGCCTGCATCGGAAAAACCGCCAGACCTCTCAAGACCTGTATCTCAGGCGCCATTAGGAACCATGACGATAGAAGCTCGGTAGCCGTCCACTTTACACTAGCGAAACAAGTGTCTCCTCACTTAAGTAGCTGGGTATTGAATAAGTCAAGTGCCAACGGCAGGGTGGTGATAAAGACACACTGCTCTTAAAAAGGGAAGCCTATTGGATCTACACACTAAACACCCCAGCACCCAGGGGTCTTAAGGAAGACTTTGATGCTAGGCCGTTTCCTTTTGTTGTTCGCTGTCCAAGTCCACGGCGCCTACTCAATACTGAAACTATTAACACGCATATAAATCATTCGGTGGCAACTTTACTGGATTTCCACACCGCAGAATTTTAGATTAAGTCTAGGAAGTTCGTATCTGTAAATATTTGCACTCCATCTTCCGGATATAGCGTGCAAGAGCACAGACGCTAATACTTCGTGACAGAATGACGGCCTTACCCAATGTGGTCGTTGATGTCATTTTCCACTTCTCGTGTATACGTTTCTGCATATTGTCATCGTCGGCGTTAGTGTGTGTTTCATAAACATTGTTCATTGTTTTTGTACCGTGCATTAAATATTTGAGGGCAAGAGGACTTTGTTCTCGGTCACGTTACGGGCACTGACCACCCGTCTGGCGAACACGACGTGCATTCAAGGGTGCGCGTCTACGTTGGACGAAAAGCCACAGGCTCGAGACGTTAAAAATGCATAACACTCGGGAGCGATATATACGCAGCGTGGAGATTTTCCCTTCACTCACACGGAGAAATCAGTCCCGTTACGGCCGTGAAACCCCACTGTGAAACCCCACTCCGCAAGAGTAACTTTGACAGTGTCAACCACAGCCCTCAATCAAGCATCAGCATCACGCTGCTCAGCGCAGACCAGAGAGGAGATTTATCTCACGATTGTAATCTTTTACTCAAGGACAAGGAGAACCACTTCGCGGCGTGCCAATGCACGCCTCCTTTTTAAAAAGGCACGACTTCCTTTTAGCCTCTTCTCCCTTTTCTCGCAGGGCACTCAATGGAATTCTTCGGAAGGACGATGAGCAGACTGTGACTTTGCAGAAATGGTGTAATCGGCATTTCTGCACAAGTCGCTTTCTCAACCCTCGCTCACTCACTTTCACCTCGTAACACGGCGTTCTTAGAAAATGGTCTAAAAATAAAAGTTTAGAAGAAGAAGAGAGAGAAAAAAAAAAAAAAAAAAAAAAAAAGTCGATCGTACAGAGCTTTTAAATGCATTTCGATTTGTGTAACGTGCCCCGGCAGCAAGAGAGCAGAAACACAGTAAGGCAGGAAATGAAAGAATGTGTGCTCCGGAGCCAGGTTAACATGCTGCTTTCGGGATGACATTTACACAGTCCTTTTCAGGTTTCCTTCATCGGCGGGCGCAGCGGGAATGTGGCCCAGACCAAAAAACGTGGACAATGTCCCTACTGTGGCCATGAGGGAGCCTCTCTCTTTCTCCCCCTCCCTCTCGCTTCTCCTCTCCACCTCCCTCGGCCTCTTCCTCTCTCTCTCCATTTCTTCTACCTGCACTCTGCCCTTTAATCCCCCTCTCCATTCATTTTCTGTTCCCTCACTCCCTCTCTCTCTCTCTCTCTCTCCCCCCCTCCATCCCTCTCCCCTCCCCCACCCCCTCTCCCTCAATTTTCCCTCCCTCCCTCGCTCTCTGAACACGGAGTGTGTGTAGAGACAGGGTTGTGTGTTGAGACGTCAGCTTCCCGAGCGCAGTTTGTTTATGTGGGAGGATCGGACAGATCCTTTCAGACAGACAGACAGACAGCCCCACCGTTTACTCTCAGTCCTCTCTCACCTCTCGCACATGCCACAACCGACGGAGCGCCGATAAAGGAGAGATCCACACGCACTGACGCACGTTACAAACACGGACACACGTTACGAGCGTGTAATTAGGGAGTAGATTTCCTCTAAGTAGGTGTTACAGAATGTCAAGGTAGGTCAAGGACCATCAACCCACAGTCCTGTCCCCACACAGTTGCCCCTCAACAGTTCTAAGACCCCTTTACAGAAAAGGCACCAATCACCGTGACTGACAGCCAGGGCTGCACGAGACAATAGTCAAGGACTGGCACAGAAAGGTGTCTCTGCACACAGGCCATGCAGGCGCACACGAGCAGACACACGAAGCGCCCACACACACAGGCGCACATAAGCGCCCACACACACAGGCGCACAGATCTGCTCACGCTCTTAAGCCTTTGTGTACTCGTAATGTTTGGGCCTGCAGACGTGACCCTCGCCCACTCCTCTCGGCGATGCGGTAAACAACACGCACCCCCTCATGCTGAACCCATACTCCTCTCTATCCAACCTTAGTCGCAAGTCAAACCCGCCGTCCGCTCGATGCACGGTCGTGCTTATGTTCCTACGTACGGGCAGACAGGTACTCTAAACGCCGGGTGTACAGTTCATTCACATGTGCCTTTGTTTTCCCTTTAAAGCGGCTAAAAAAAGAAACACCCTAACAATGAAATATTTAAACACACAGCCTCAAAATTGTATGCGGAGGAATACAAAGCAGGCCTTTTTGTCTTTTGTTTATGCCTGCAGGGCATTCAGGGCCAAAAGGGGATCAGAAAATCACCTCCATCAAACTGGGTTCTCCTTCCGTTCTCCACTTCATACCCGTCAGTTACTGCCACGGACAAGCAGCACATGTGCAGTCAGCAATCGCAGGTATGAACTGTTACGCATCTGTTTTGTATCACATGATATTTAGACACTGTACTAAAACGGACGGTACGTCACATTAAGAGTTCGATAAGGTGGCGACAATCAAACGAGGCAGCGAATCGTGACTAAACGCAACAGATGTAACGTAACCTTTATTGAAGGTGAGCCGTGTTTTTCTTTCCTTAAATTAATTCGCTACACTTTCATCAGGAGCACAATTAGACACGGCTGCTGGGTTTTTCGTTCTTGAATCTTTAGCCGCACTGACAACCCCCCATATCACAAATTACCTATCCGAGTTTGTCCCGGAGATTATGAAGTTACACAGTGAAGTTAAGTCCAAGCACACGCTATGGGCTGCGTGCTAGTTAAAGGGTTTATATGCAATTTTATATGCACCCGTCAACTTTCTGGGGCTTATGTTTGCCATGGAAACTTTACATTTTATTTTACTTTACATTTGTAAACACTTTAATGATATGCAACAGGGCCAACATAAACTAGGAAACTTGTTTTCTGTGGAGCCATTAATCCCTGCAGCACCAGCTGGTAAAACATTTTAAAAATAAAAAATAAAACACAAACCCCAAAATGATGATGAAAATAAGAGAGGCAGCTCATTAAGATAACGGCAATATAACTGCAACAAGAACACATCTGGCTCTGATTCGCAGGAAGCTCACCGCTACCTTTACAGTGAAACTGAACAAGCCTCACAAGCGCTAAACACTACTGCAGACCTTGCAACCCCACAAAAAAAAACAAAAAACAAAACACCACCACACAAACAGCAGATGACCATGGTTATTCAATTTACTTGTATAAAACAGGCATTCAGATAACCCCACCCCCCCCATCCCATTTCTCTCTCCCATTGTCTCACATCTCAAATAATGACATTTAGCTGCAAACAGCTGAGTCAAACCTGACTGACAAAAAGGGCAGTAAAAAGCTTTGTTTACAGCAGAGTTGAGAGTTGTATCGAATGACAAGTCCGGCTTTCCAGAGCCTAATATTTGATTTGGAACAGTGTTTCTGTGGGCAGTTCTGTAAGCGTTTTGTCAGGGGCTAACAGACCGCTTAAACTCACTCCCTGTAAATACCCAAGGCATGCCAGCCATTGTCCAGCTACTTATTCTAACAGGGGCCTGTTGATTGACAGAGCAAGTCAAGGGTCTGTCTGCACTTCCCCCGTTTATTTGGAGTGTTATTTCTTTTCTGTGGTATTTTTCAGCCGAAATTGACCATTTATAGGGGTTTCGGTAGATGAAATCATTCTAGTTCTTGTGCTCAAACATGACTTTCCTATTTTGGCTAAAAGTATGGATCAGGCCCCCTCCTTCTATAACTGCTTTTGTTTTCACCACAATGCTCTGCTGAGGTAAGCGCCGTCACTGCAGGATTATTACAGGGGTCACTAAAATGTTGACCTTTCACACTTACACAAAAAGAGAAGTCCGCCCTCTGTATCAAATTACTTTCCACAAGTGCGTCCAATGTGTAACGCAACAAGAGACGAGAGTTTAAGGAGCTTCCCCGACAATTCCACCGGGACACCAGGTCCGGAGCAGCACCATTGTGGAAAAATAAGAATAAACAACAACAGATGATGCATCTACGGCCTGCCAGCGAGCAGTTTTTGTACAATTTTAAGGCACTTAACTTTATTTCGGAGGTTGGACGGACCAACGTTCGTTTTTAATGAATGTGCCCGTCTGATCAGGTGATTTGCTTGCTAGCTAACCGTCTATAGAAATACTTTCTAAATAGGTTAGTTAGCCTGCTAAGCCTTCCCAAAACCCGCAGTCATAGAAAACTTGTGGGGCCACCCTCGTCTAGCTAACTCACTCATTCACTCAGGCTTTGTGGCGTGCTTCGAATTTCAACAAGTTGTTTAAGAAGTTACGTTTGTATAGTTATTATGTAACATTAGTTTCGTTTGGTTGCAAATAAAAATAAGTGACTTGAGGTCTGTTGATATCACATTGAAATTAATTCCTTTTCCCTGGTAAGTGTGTCAGTGAGGCGGGGTAGTGGGCCTTGTTATCGCCATTTTCACAAGAGGCACTGAATGACTCCATCAGTAAATGTCATGCTAGCTCCTGTTGGTACTTGATTATGCAAGTTTGAAGTAATAACCAGATTTGTGCCATCATGAAGTGCGTTTTAGAAAAAGCGCTGGGAGCTATGCTGGCAGCACCCCCAAGTAAAGGGGGGAGGCGGGGGGGAGAAGCAAAACTGCTGCCAAAAAGTAACAGCAGGTGATGAAACTACAGGCATCCAGTGTTTCTCATGCAAAATTCAAACAAATGTTCCAGGGCCTTCAAGGACAACTTTTAAAGTTGTCATGGACTGCATTTGTAAATGTATTTGTTATAATCTTATAGCAGAATGAAATAAAAAGTTAGCCTTTAAAAAAAGAAAAAGAAAAACACCCTTGCAATGTAACCAGTCGCCCCCTATTTTGTGCATTCACGGCTATACCCAAATATAACTGTTCAAAGCTCTTTAGATTAGGACATGACAAGCCTAGATGGGCTGAACTGCCCGTTCTCGTCATTATGTATTCTTATAGCCCAAATATAACAGTTCATAGCTCAAGAACTGTGATGGCCACATGCCTACATTTGGTATAATTTGAAACGAAGAACATTGTAGTTTATAGGGGTGTGTCAAATAGCATGTGGACACAACACATTCCAAAGGACCTAAGATCAAACATACATGACGAGCCTACATGGGGTGAACTGCCAGTTCTCCTCATTATGTATTCTTATGTTCTTAATAAAGTAGGCTTTTATAGTTTTTGTGTAGAACCTCATGTTTGAAAAGCAATAAATTAGTCACAATTCATGATATACCTGTGGATTATTTTCTGTGCCTGTGCATGCCTTGTCCAATATGTCAACTAAGTCTGTGCAAAACAGACTTCTAGACCCAAGGACTCAGAACAAGAGGCCTTTTAGCGAGTGGTGTCACCAGTGGTCTCAGTGTCCCAAAACCTGTCCAAGGTGGCCAAATTTGCCCAATGAATTCTATTCACTTCTGTGATACTGGGAAACACACTAAAACATTTTTATGATTAAACCTGTTTCCATCTCCCAAACCATTATGGATTGTTAGTTTGCTCACAAAACAGATACTAATGTGATAGCAAGTGTCCCCGAATGTCTCCAAGTGGCACAAATCACTTGGACAACAATTGTGACTCCCACTACAACCATGTTGTTGCCTATGAGACACCAAAGTCAAACCAAAGAATTGGATAGCAAGATCATTTTTGTTTTGTTTCCAATGGCAAAAAAGTAACCAACAGGCATTTACCATTATCAACTTTTCAAAACAAGAAAAACTGCAACTGCTATTCTTTTGTCAGACAACACAGCAAAGCTATAGGTTATTTTGTTTGTACCAGTCATTGAGGCAGTCTCTGTCACAGGACATGAACTTGATAGGTGTCTTCTGGTGGCAGAGCCGGCACTTCCGCCTAGCTGATTGGTAGCTACTCAGCGGTCGTAAACAAGATCCTGGCCTTCTTTGGGCGCTTGGTATTGTAAAACCAAATAATAAATCCAAATAAACTAAGAGAAAAGTATTGTTTTCTAAAACTCTGAAGTCTGTGCATTCTCTTCAATCACGTGCGTCTTCATTAGCATCACGATGTGCGCACAGCACATTCACGATAGCAAATGCAAACGAAAGGAACCCTTATATCGTTGAAAAGGATAACCCATTGGATAGAACCATAGACACATTTCAGCATATATGGAGGGTGAAGTAGTATCAATGTGCCCCAGGTTCATGCCACATTACCATATTACTGGTGGCGCTGGTTGCCATTCAGGGGGGTTTGTTTGGCCAATACTTATCGGAGAATGATGGGCATGGGCTTATTCTGTAGCTAAGATTTACCATTGCAAGGATACAAAACGTTCCTATGTGAAACATACCTACATATCTTGTAGACCCAGGGGAATGACATCTTTGTTGTTGTTGTTGTTGGCAATATGAAGCACAGAAAATATTGGCACTCTCTCAATTTTGCTTGCTCTGTGACAAAACAGGGTCACCACTTTTGTTCGTTAGACCCTTACGGTGATCAGGATGCCCACATTATCAACGATCTGTCATGTTTTGGGACTTCTAGGCTTCACCAAAGGTAAGGAGCAGCTATTCTCCTGGAGTGCCCCACCTTGAATCAGGACAGGGTTTCTTTTGCAACATTGCAGTTGACGTGAATTGCATGCATTGTTGAAAATACGAGATTCCACCCAATCTGTGCATATAACACAAGTCCATATTTTGGGTACATTTCCGCGATATTTAAAGGAGAACGTGCAATGTGATGTAGACGGCCCGGCGACTGGCCGGTGACAGTTATGGTGTTAAGAAGGAGACTGTGTGCTTCGGAAAAAAAAAAACATTCATGTCACTGCATTAAATGGTTTTTAAAAAAACGATTAAAAGCATTAAAAAACAAGTGTTTTTTAATGCAAGCACAAACCCTGAAGCGACAGAAGCCTGGATTTACAAAACCGTGAAACTACAAAATCTCAAACCACAGAACCCTTAATCTAAAGCTCCCTGAAAAGACAGAACCCAGCACCGGGTGAAACACTTACGCAATGAAAAATGTGATAACCCTGAGATTCTGAAAAAAATGCTTCCACAGTTGGTCTACACCGATTTCCACTCCAACAAAGACGACTATTGTCAAGACAAAGGAGACACGCAAGGCAATGTCCTGACAATTAAACCTACCTACTAAAACAGTCTTGGCATTTAAAACCAAGAGCCAACAAATGCTCTCAACATATGATATCCATGTTCAAAATGAGTTTATTGAATTTATGACTCCCAATAAATTCACAGGAGACACATGATACAGTTCTATGCATAGTCCACACAAAATGTCATAACAGGGATATTAAAATGGAACCAGAAACAATCTTTATAGGTGACGTTAATTCTGGGGGTAATGCTCAACACTTGCAAAAACTTTATTACTTTTCTAATAATCTTCAGGCACTGCGGACGGAAAGCACCGAAGCCAAAGAAACCAGTTGAAAACTGAGTGGAAATACAACTTTGTAAGATGTTGCGTGAGCTTACTGGTCATCTCCAACACACTCCGGGCACTAGAAGGTATGGATACCCAACACATTTTAGATCCAGAACAGAAAACCAGAGGTCACCATTCTCTACAGGAGAATCCGCAGGTATCTGGGTCCTTGGGGGGGCAGCCATCAGGTTAATGAGTTTCCAGCAGAGACCTACAATGAAGCCATCAAGTACCTATGCTGAAGAACAAAGGTGGCTAATGCCTCTGTAATTAAGATGAGTTTACAGGGAGGTGTGTAGGTGTGTGTGGGGGGCTTTGAGAGAAGGGATGAAATTATTCTCAAAGGGGCTGAATCTGAAAGGTGTATATTGGCTTGACAACATAAATCCATCATCGTAAATGACACAGAAGGCTGTGCCTTTCTATACAGTGGCAAGATGGCTAGGATCATCGTTAACTTAACTTATCCCCTCGTAGAATCAGTGTTGAGTGCTAGGTTATAACATTTTTTTAAGACCACACACCTTATGTCGCCAATGTATTACTATTAAAAAAAACATCCAGTTCAAATCAGTTCATCATTTTACACTTGTATATCCAGCTCAACACTGTACTAGCCTGCTAATCAGAAGCTGCTCCCATCCTTGCTGTAAAACTGTGGTGAACTCCCTATAATTGCATATTGGATAATCACATACTTCGTTTTACTGGATAATGTTCAGCTGGTCCTGCTTTCCTCTCCCGGGCATCAGTTAGTCCTGCTATATATGCATACTCCAATGCAGTGCATAAAGTCTGATCATTCTTGAGCTTATGAAGCTATCAGAGGTTGACTATCGTAAAATGTCATTGAAACAGCTGTTACTTGGTGAGAGCTCATTATTCCAAGGGCACTGATCCCTGCTGCATTGTTTCAAAGGGATCTAATTGTTGCAACACCCGCTTTCCCTGTTGAGAGATGACACACTCCCTTTGACTAATTTGTTTGGTCTATTTTCCTTTTTTTCTCTGCATTACAGGGCTGCAACTTTAGGCACAAAGCCACACAACTATGCACATGTATTCAAATGCATTTGATGTCATGTTCAAATATTGCAATATAATTTGACAAATTAATGTGAGGTGATGCAACTAAACCAAAATTGGGCGGAGAAAAACAAACCCCTGTATTGCATACACTTTTTACTTCATATATTTTCTGACAAATAGATAGGTCAGCGTCCGCAAGAAATGCAATTACAAAAGCACCAAAGTAGTATCGGAACAACCCGTGACCCCAATCTGTCAATGGCTGCATGCGAGCGTTAGGCCCATTCCAGGTCTTATTGTTAGTCCGGTACTTCATTTATACATGCACTGCAAGCGTACACTATCAGAGCTTGACTGTCATTATAATTTCTGCAATTATTGTTGGCAACGTGTTAACTGACCCTAGACATGGATATTTGTCTAGTTCGGCTGTCGTAGCAGTGCAACAATACACAGCGCCGGTCTGTACAATAGCAACAACACGCTTTCAATGACTTGCTCACTGAAGCTACGTTGTCTTGTCTCAACCAAGCACCTAAAGCGGGTTTCAAACAGTTCTATCGACTGCTCTGACAAATTGTCCTACATCCATATCACCAGCAGTGCTAGCCGTTTATCAATTCACTAACAAAAATAGTCAATTGCAAAGCAAACAAAAGGAAAACTGTCAATGTCAACTACTCATTTTGTACCTCAGCATTAGCTAGCTAACGCAATGGACAAGAGAGAAGTCTAACTAGCTAGCTAGCTAGCTAGCTAGCTCACGTTAGCTAGAGGAGACAGCAAAATTCCTCCGGCAAGCTAACAAAAGGACGGATGAACTCTAGCTAGCTGTCTGGGCACGTTTCCAGCCCAAGTGTCTATAGTGGCCCCGTTGTTATCATAATACACAATTAATTGTGTACATAGTGCAAGGTCTCAAATCTCCGGAGTCCCGAGTTTAAAGCAAGCATTTCAAGTACCCACAAGTCAAAAAGACAGAACGGCACCAGAAACTTGTGGTGAGGATTTCCGAGTCCTGCGAAAGGGGATGCACCTTGAAAACTAAATTCAAGAGAGAACAGCAAAATAAATAGCAGAGATTGGCTATAAAAAATAACATATCAGTGTCACCAGCGTACTTCTGCAATGCGACTAGCTTGCATCCGAGAATTTGTGCATTCAATTATTTAGCAAGTAAGCAGAAAACCGCGCGCATGTAAAACCGATACTTCTGTCATTCGAGGGATATGGGAGTTGTAAAACTTTCTCCTGTTTTGTTGGTCTGTTTCCCCCACAAACAACCGCACGTATACATTAAAATAGCACAGTGACGTGGCAACGGTCCAGAATGACTCCCAGCAGATCATACATATATAGCTAGCTGATACTCTGCCATGCATTGCAAGCTAACCAGCTGCTAACTGAAGAAAATGACATTCCGAAACGAACAAAGGACCGGTTGCTGCCGGAGAGGCCACATTCAGAAGGAATATGGCGCTGTGTTCCGCGCTACACTGGAAACTTTTCCAGCAAACGTGTGCCAATCGAGAATCTGGCATTGGCTGCAACCAGCATGCCAAACAAAGACCAATGTGTGTGCAAATAAATCGACGCCGAAGGAAGCTAATATTTGCGTAGCTAACCAAATGTCACTCACCGTCCTGGCGCTGGGAGACAGGGATCCGTTGGATAGGTAGTGGTTGGTTAGGTCCGGGATCATTAGAAACGGATAGCCAGGGTAGTGGGGGCTCTTAAAAAAGCCTCCATCTTGCTGTCTTCTTAACGCTAACAGGAGAGAGAAGAGGTGAGAACATGTAGAAACACGTGCAAATGGCAAGGGAATAAAACTAGAAAGTAAAGGGCTGTTGATTGTTACCTTCGGCAAAGTATTGCCTGTGCTTCTCGTAACTTTCTAGGTCTGGTCTTGGTTGAGGGCGCCTCTCCGCTTGCTGCATGCAACAACAAGGAGACAACATGCAAAATATAAGTTTTGTCAATTGATCTTGTTAGTCAAGTGATTTTTGTTACGGATTAATCAGCAGCAATCGATCGGTAACGCAGTGGAAACAGCTCTATATGTCCATACCTCAGAATCAGACGAACTGCTGTTGTTTTCCGACTCGTTTACCAAAGAGGATTTAACGTCGTCCAAATCCCTCTCGGCCGACACATTTTCAGATATTTTCTCCTCCTGTTCCCCTTCGTCTTTGAAGGAGATTAGCTCGTCGTTCGCTCCCAAATCGTCCCCGCCGCCTCCGTTTAGTTGTGGCATTTTGAAAAGAAATAAATCGGAACGTTAATCCCGCTAGCTAAAATGTTGATATATACAATCCGCCGTACGTTACGTTAACAGTCCAAAGAAAAGAAATCCTTCAGCCCGATTTGCTCAAACTCCAAAACTTTTGTCTCAGCTTCCACGGTTTCAAATCCTCGATTTAAAATACATAGCACGAACCTCCCATTTTCCCATTGCTAAAACTGGATGCACTTTCAATTAATCCATAAAATAACCGACACAAATCCAAATAATGTGCACAATATTACACGTAGATTTGCAAGGTATGCCCCGCACGTCTTCGCGGTGAGTTGGAGAGAGCGCTGAGCGGTGCAGCGACGGCGGTCGTGTTCCCTGCACGAAGAGGTCGACTCACAACTAACCACACCGAGGAAAAAACGGAACCGACACGAGAATCATCCATTAAAATCCATACGTGTGTTTTCTCTTATTTCCCGCTCAGAGAGATCTCTTTAAGGAACAACAAAAAACTGCAAAGTTTTGCGCCGTTACTGCTTGCAAGAAAAACGCATACGAACGATTGACAATACTCGGCCACCTAGCTCGCAAGCTAGCTATTAAATTTCCCTTGGTTTCGTGTCTGTCGGAATGAAGTTACTATGCTAATTTCCACTATCCGCATTCCAACAGTTATAGTTAGCTTGATTAACATAATATAATTGATAGTAGATTTGAATAGGGTGGTTTCGAAAACGAAAGCCCTTTTATCGTTCGAGGAAAGGCAAGTTTCTCCACATTTAGCTATAAGTGCGGAGATATGTTGGTTTGGTCTCCCAAATGTGAGTGAGGAAGAGAACAACTTGATTAGAATACAGAGGAGGAGTTTGAACTGAAAACCTACACTTGAGTCAACATGGGCAGACCGGGACGTGCTTAAAGGAACAGTATTTTAAAACGTTTGTGGGCTGACCGCTTTAAGACCACGGTCATTACCGTTCAACGGGAAGTGACGTGCTACCCATGTCGCGAAAAGAAAGGTTTTGTGACTGCTGTATTTAACCACATGTCTTGATCCTGATTTAATGTCTGATTATTTTATTGACAAAACAGTATATAATGTTATTGGGTATTTATGTCTGCCTGGATTTATGAATACATGTTCCATTACTGTGCAAATTATCACGAAGACCATTTTATATTAAATCTTTTTTTATCAGAAAGTGAAAATATGAAATCACCTACTTTTCATCAAAACATTTGATGCAGAGCTTGTGCATTAAATAGTTGTCCCGTCCAATGTTATTATGTTGATCTGATAGCATCTTACATCTCTCCAGTGGAGTAAAACTTCTCACAGGCCCAGAGAGGGAACTTTGGCTCCAGGTTCAGGTCAGGTTTTATGACTTGCTATGCAGACTGCTGTCTGCTGGCATGCAAACCTCACTCCACACTCAACGGGAGTTAAGTAGCCTGACAGTGGCCACAAGGTCTTTTAAAACCCATATTTTTTAACAAGGTCCGAATCACAGGGAAGCTTCAGGCCAAGGGGACCATCGTAGCCCCTGTTTTTTTGGTGCCTGCCGCTGTGCCCTCCCAAGCTCCCCCCATCTCCAGCAGTATAATGATAATAGCAGGGTTTTCAAGACTAGCCTTAATTACACGCTGCTACACTAATTGCATGTTGGTCCGTGGCCCAGAACAATGGGGCCTGCGGCAGAAGGAGAGAGGGCCAACAGCGGGGGTAAAGCTGTATGTTGGTTGGGCTTCAAGATGGATGGGTGTTGAAATGCCCCCCCAGTCAGACGTGATCCCAGGCCCTCTTGGAGGACTGTAGGAGAAATCATGGCAGGAAGGTGTTACCAACCCCCCACTACCCCACCAGAAAGTGTAGTCAGCTCTCCATGACATTTACCACAGTGATGACTTCACTGCCCTGTAACACCCCCCCCCCAACTCACCATCTCCCCACCTCCCCCTTCCTCACCCCTCTCACACTAATCTCATCTCCTCTGTTTTGCCATCTCTACAGTGTGAATAAGTGGGCTGCCGTTTATCTCAATAGATGTATAATTCTCTTGTCCTGCAGTGTTTTTTTGTGTGCTGTAGTCTATTGCTTTGTATTATTAATATTAATATTAATATTTTTTGCTTTCGTTTAAGGTTTAAAAACAAAGTATATGGATCAAAATAATTGCCCTAAACTACAGATATATGTGTACAGTTAACTGCCAAAATAAAGGAAACACTAACATAAAGTGTCTTAATAGGGCATTAGGCCACCAAAAGTTTCCAGAACAGCTTAAATTCACATTGCCATAGATTCTACAGGTGCCTGGAACTCTATTGGAGGGATGCAAACACCATTCTTCCATGAGTAATTCCATAATTTGGTGTTTTGTTGATGGTGGTGGTAAACGCTGTCTCATACGCCGCTCCAGAATCTCCCATGTGTTCAATTGGGTTGAAATCTGGTGACTGAGATGGCCATGGCATATGGTTTACATTGTTTTCATGTTCATCAAACCATTGAGTGACCCTGTGGATGGGGCCATTGTCATCCTGGAAGAGACCACTCCCATCAGAATAGAAATGCTTCACCATAGGATGAAGGTGATCACTCAGAATGTCTTCGTAATTATTTGTGTTTACCTTTCCCTCCAAGGGGTTGAGTGAAGCTAAATCATGCCAGGAAAATGTCCCCCACACCATAACTAAGCCACCAGAACCCTTCACCATGGGAAAGAAGCACTCGGGCCTGTAGGTTTCTTTTGGCATGGGCCACACTTGTGCACTTGTTGAGAGCAGACTGAAGGATGACTTATCTGACCATACCTTTTGCTCAGTAGACCACTGCCTGTGTTCTCTGCACCACTTTATTCACAAACATGCATTTTTAGGTGTCATAAGGGGTTTATGCACTGAAACCCGACCATACTATTCCTCTCTGTGAAGTTCACAATAAACTGTTCTTGATGAAACTGCTTGCACATGCTTTAGATTGATATTTGATATGATATGATATACGCCATTTAGCAGACGCTTTTATCCAAAGCGAATATTTGCTGTCTGATTCAGATTTGCTCATCTGTTTTGCCTTGCATCTCAAACCAATGCACAGACCTCACATTTGAAGAGGGTGCGCTTTTGACCACCGCTGCCCCTAGTTGATGATGTCTTTCCCTCAGACTTCCATGCCAACATCACATTAGCCACTGTTCCTTGTGAAACAGCTGTGTAGCTGGATTGATCGGCAGAAGAACAAAACTGGTTGGTTTCCCACCAACAGTTTTACTTTTCCATTCAGGTTTTACAAAACAGGTGTTACAAACTTTAAAATACATATTTATTTTTCGATGCCCTCCCATAAATTAAATGTTTTTTTTTTTAAATGGTTGCCTTGTTCATTTTCCCTACTAATGAGAAATGTAATTTTTTCTATGAGTTGCAATTAATACCAATATCGGAAGAAATAGTCCCATTTACACTATGTGCACCCAAAGCAGTGTCACACACAATGAAAACCGCTATCTGAAACAGAAGCAGCATTTACACTATGTGCACATGAACACAGCTTTCCGAAGCAGTGGTCACGTTTACCCTGTGACACAGCAGTCACGTTTACCCTGTGACATGCAGCTCCCTTCTCCCGATGTGTTACCGGAATGTAGGGCTCCAGGGTCCCTAGTCTAAAGAACTGAAATAAACTAATGGCAATAACAGTCATCATCACTGCAAGCACCACTGCTTTCCTCGTGTAGCTTGTGTAGAGCACGACCAGTGTTGCTGTACATAATTCCTCTCCCTGCACAATTGAAATACTTATGAAACCTCTTGGCAAGGAGAAAGGGGAAAGCACAGTGGCGAGAGCATTCATTATTCAGGCTGTGATATATGAAATCATATGGAAGATGAATTATTGACATGTTGACTTTTGCGGTTATCCGTAACGGGGGGGATTTCACCCTATAATTTCTCACTTGTCGGTCAAGGATAAACATGGCTTGTGCTAACATCAATAACATCAACCCACCCCCCAAAGTCCTTGCTTCCTAATTATTAATTATTGAGTAAACAAAAAAAAAAGAAGGTGTTGCAAGCAGGTGTTTGTTCAAATAAATGGGAGGTCCATGCTTCAAGCATGCAGTTCCATGTTTGGAGACGAACATCTTTCATGGATGGCTAGACAACTGGCAAAACTCCCAAACAGCAAACATACAGATTGCAAATAGCCGCTGGCTAACTGAGCGTTGATAATCGTTTTTTTTTAAAAGAGCTCATAAATCACCTCCATAGTTCTACATACTTTCCCTGTTCTCTCACTTTGCATCCAGCTGGAAATATTTGCGCGTACGGTACATAGGGGAAATTAAAATCATAGAAAAAATAAATTCAATTCGAGTATGTGCATGAATGTGTGTTCCATGGTGGGTGGGGAGCTCTTTATGTCTGAAAGAGTTGACATTGTCAATACCCTCAGACTCATACATACGATTAGATGATGTTTTACTTTATGCAACTGTAACTGGACCTTTCTCTGTCTCAAATCAAGGATAGGCTCATCACCATTTTAATTATATTACTATCACTCAGATCGCAGACGTCTTTTCATCTGCTCCAGAATCACTGGCAATCCTTTACGTTTCACATCTGCTTTGATTCATATCAAGGTCTTATTTTGCTTTATCACTTTTATTGTGATAGAGTAGGCGAATCCCTTAGTTCAGCATCTACAGGTTGGAACAATTTAAGCATCCACCCTCTAGACATGCAGATATGTGTCTATATAAGTAAGATAACCACTCTCTGTGATGTTTTCAGGTTTAAAGGGCACTAAGTATTGTTTTATGAGAAATTAGAAAACTCAGAGAAAAGAAAAAAGTAACTTGAAGTGAAATACTTCAAGAAATTTGATAGATGTACTCAATGTTCCTATAGTTCAAAGTTCGCCACAAGGTGGTGATGTGAAATTGTGTCCCAAATGTAAACACCTTTTTTTGGTATCGCACACTCGCATAATTTGTGGTGTGTGCTCACCAGCATTGTGAACGCTGCTGAAATTGGTGTGTGTGTGTGTGTGGAACATCTAACTCTAACTGAACACCTCTCAATGTGCATTTTCTAATACTCACAGATTTTTTTGTTTTTACCATAAAACCTTGATATTAATTTCAAGCTTTAATTAGAAATGCATATTAAAGGATAAGTATAAGGGAAAATATTCATATTTAAATGTGACTAGCCCCGGGCATGCTAGACATGCCAGGCCAAGATTCTCCTCACACCCACACCCCAAGCCCCCTCATCTAAGTCTACTGAGAGCAATCCTGAGTGGGGGGGACGTTATCAAAACTCCCGGAAACTTCCTGGGCTCTGTAATGGCACAGGAGAGTGAGGGTGAGAGGGGGTGGAGGGCACAAGTGCTGAAAGATTATATCCTGCGCTTCTCTCCTCACAAAATCAGAGGGGGGGAGAGAGGCTGAAGGGGCTGCGTCTTTTTCACCCTCCAAACATTGGCCATTACCATGGCAACCTGCTGCTGCCACATCAGTCTGTTCCGAGAGCGGAGGGAGGAGGGAAGGGAGAGAAAGCGGCCTGCTCTCTAATCACCGCGGTGACGGAGAAACGGGCCACGGCTCACATGAATATTACATCGCCAGTGGTTTCTTAAGTCTCTCCGCATCCGTCTCACCCCCACAACAGAGCTGCGGCCTCCTGGGAAACCCAACTCACCGAGTGCGTTGTGATGTTCAGCTCATCTCTGGGAAGGGAAATGCGCTGATATTCCTCTAGCTTTCTAGAAGCTGAACATCTGAAGCTCAGTTCATTCTTGTGGCACTGGAGAAAACGCTGTGGTTACAGACAGGACAGAGAGGTAATTATTAGCAGCGGGTACAGTCAGACACGGGGTAGAAGGGTTATGATTAGCACTGGGGACAGTCAGACACGGGGTAGAAGGGTTATGATTAGCACCAGGGGGCGGTCAGATTTGGGGAAGAGCGGTTATGAGCAGCACTAACCGTAGAGAGGCCATACAAGGTGCTGGTGGCTGGGGTTCTCTTCCAGGAGCCAGGAGGTTCTGGTCAATGCTTGAGCCAAAAGGGCCATGTCTCTTTCCCTGTGAGTGTTGGTCTCACCAGTTGTAAATTAGGGCAGACATTTTGCTTTCATGTACAAGCTTTTTAAAATCTTCACATCGACATCTTCCTGAGCCTTATGTTCCTCACATGTTGTTTTAAACTCATTGTTTTTTTCATGGCTTATACTGTCATCATGCAGAATTAGTGGGAAATAGGCAAACAGCTTCTGCTGTGTAAATGGATCCATTGCTATTTTTTGATCTTGTCCTGTTTTATCATGGATTTTCAGGCATGTGATGCAGGAGTTAAATTATCATGGGCGCCAACAGCATGTTCACTGATAATCACAGAACTATGCCTTTCCACAGGGAAGAAGTGTTTCATTAGAGATGCTTCAGAAAATGTTGCTCTCTGTCCTGATGTCTACAACCTTTGTCTTTATTAAGTTTTCAAACCAATATAAACCAACCTTTTAAAATGCACCCTGGGAAATGTAGTATGCAGGGGGAGATGGCTCTGTTCTAATTCACCTGTTCAAAACTACTTTTCCATCCAGAATTTCTCAACTCAATCAGTGTATCCATGGTAACGGGAGAAAAAGCACACTTTTAGCCCATCTGAACTCTGACTCCTGACCCCTCATAAACCCTGATGACTGCTCAACAAGCCAGTCAATCCTTACAAACAAGGGGCACAGAAAATGCTTGTCTGCATTTTACAAAATAAGCTGCTCGAGTCTACATTAAAATTAGGGCTGGGACTTTAACGCGTTAATTTCGATTAATTAATTACAGAAAAAATAACGCGTTAAAAAATATACGCATTTTAATCGCACTATATTTTTGCACTCCAGACACCACGGAACGTTTCTCAATGCTAAACATGTTGCAGCTAGCGTGGAAGCCAGAGCTAACGCTGATCAGGCTAACGTTAGTCCTAGTACGAGCAAGCAGAGTCGCCAACCCACACTCGACCAGATGACGGGGTTCAGAGCCAAGATGAGTAAGACCCAGGGCTGGACTGGGAGAAAAAATCGGCCCTGCCATTTCGCGCTCAGACCGGCCCGGCACCCGGTGCGAGCGCCGCATTTTCTGTCGACCGGGGGTGCTGCGCGAATAAATCTGTCGACGGGGGTGCTGCGCGAAAAAGAAGCTGAGACCAGTTCGTTTATATGCGCAAAAATTTATTGCGCCCCTCGGAACACCCGGTCCGTGGTATAATATATATAAAATGATTCTACCGGCCCTACCGAGGCCCTACCGGCCCAAAACTAGATCGGCCCACCGGCATTTGCCCGGTAGACTATATAGCCAGTCCAGCCCTGGTAAGACCACGTCTAACAAAGTAACCAACTCACTGGCTCACTGGATTGCCGTGGACTGTAGATCACTTTCGGTGGTCGAAGATAAGGGGCTAGAAAAGGTGCTACAGATTGCGTCGTCTGACACAATTTATGAACTGCCATGCAGAAAGACAATTTCGAAAAAATCCAGCAGCTTCTTCCAAAGTAATTAAAATACATGAGATCAGTCATGTGTGCGCGTGCATGCTTGCATGCGTGCATGTGTGTCCGTATGAGCATGTGTGTGTGTCTGTATGTGTGTGCATGAGACTGTGTGGCGTGAGGCGTGTGTGTTTGCCCATGTGGGTGTGTGTCTGTTGTCATCAGAGAAGTCTGGGTCATTTTATAGTTTGCCACGCAATATTTCCACAGAATGAATTGTATTTTAATGAGAACACATTTTGAGAAAAATTTATTTGAATCACTTAGAAATTAGTCAGTCTGTTATCCTGTAGTTTTATCAGGGAATGCCGTCATTGGTTTGCAAATGTAATAAAATAAATTGTTAATCTCGTTAAAAAGTAACTGTGATCTCACACCATTATAGTAAACATTTTGGACTGATTGCTTTAGAAATCTACAGAAATTGACTTTTTTTTGTCATGCTACAGTATGTCAGCTGTCAAGACAAACCACCTCAAATGTATGTATTGTAAACAGAAAAGATGGGCCACAGAAACCTATTATCTGATCTCTTTGGAGACTGTTGCAAAACCTTCCTCAAGGCATAATGTGCCCAACCCCCCAAACACCCCCCCCCCCTCCCCCACACACACACACACAGGCGCAACTATTTTGCACACAATTACATGATGTCTATTATTCTTCAACAATAATTCAGGTTTTACCCTCACACCAGAGAGTTATCTGGATGTGTGCAAGGCATTAAGAGCACAGAACTTCCCTGTACAAGATGAGAAAGGGTGTAACCCGCAGCGCAAATGGCGAAACGCAAACATGCAACCGTAGAAACCACCGCAAGGACATCCCGTTCGAAGCCGTCCGTGTCAGTGCAAAAATGTCTCCCTCGAACATGTTTTTTGATTTTCTTCAAACTGGGGATTTGCTTTGTGAGAAAATATTCATTTCGTCCATCAAACGCACATGCTGCACGTGCACGCAGTAGACAGACACACAATAGGCCTTTTTAGAGGGGGCAGACATTTCAAGGTTAATCTGTGTCAATTTCCAGAAAAAGCACAGAGCCTGTCTGTGCTCAGTTTCACTCGGCTGTGCTCACAGGGCTCTTGTTTCACTCGACTCACTTCTATTAACATGACATTGCGTACCATCATGACATGACTGGAACTTCCTGCATTGTTTTTTCACACAGGAAGGTACCTGCTCATCAGCCTGTGTTGACAGTGTGTGACTCACACTCTCGCACACTCGACCGGATCACATGTCCCCAGTCTTTCTGCTCGTCGGCGAGGGTCGCACCGGGCTTTTCTTTTTTGGGGAAAATGTCTGGCCGGAAACACTGAATGTATCTAGGGCTGTGTTCCAAAACGCATGAGTGCATACTACATACTTGTGCGCTTGGTAGTATGTGCTGCCAGGCATGCTGGTGAGTAAGTCACACCAAGAATTCGAGGGAACAGTATAAGCAAAACTGATTAGATCCGGAATGCACTTTCGCATTGTTGCCGTGTCATGAACTTCCAAAGAATTTTGATGCACACTCAATCGCTTTTACTTAGCTTCGGAGCAGTACTTAATACATCAGAAATAAACTTCTGTGCATGTATGCATTTTGATATGCATTTTGGACACTGATTAGATCATCATTTCAAGCTGGACATGCCAATCATATTTAGATCAGCTTCGCAAAGATTCTACTTTCTTAGTTTCATCTTCTATCTCTTATGAAATCCGACCAGCAAACCATAAAAATAATTCCCCCTCCCACCAAGGTGCATTATAATGGGCGTGAGTTTCAAGGCGTGACAAATGTGTTACGCCTAAAATGCCCAGATGATTTCAGATGGCACTTCTGTGAGGCCTTTACTTTGCCCCATAACGCAGTTTGGACCTATGAATGCGCTGCTTTTGTGCTTTGTCCTTGTTAAGATCAATTCTGGCTGATGCCTGACTCAACCCCATATGCGTGGGCATGCAGAGGACATGGCACTTTCACACTGCCAGGAGATTGTCACTGGGTTGAAAAAATAGAACACAGTTGCATTTGGTTATCAATGGTGCCTTTTACACAGCCCTTGCTATTGCTATGGCACCCTCGCTCTCTCTCTCTTATCGCCTGGCTCCATCTGACGTTGTTTGTTTGCCGCCCTACCGGGGGATTCTGTTAGCAGTCTTTCCAACCAACCCATAGCCCTGCCCCCCAAAATCACTGTTCCGGCACAAGATGCAATGTCACAGTCGCAGCCATCTCAAGCAAGCGGCCATGGGCGAACTATCGTTCGCGGGAGACCACGACCCTTTCCTCACCCTGTCAGAAAGATCTGGAGCCAGAAATTCACTACAGGGCGACCTCACCCTTCCACTGACCTTGCAAACACCGTTCCTCTACTTTATTGAATCAATCTCTGCGTGAACCTGTCAGCGCATCAAGTATAAAAAGCACAGAGAGAGAGAGAGAGAGAGAAAGGAAACCTTTATTGGCTTAAACAGCTGGGGAAAGTCCACATTAGTCTCCAAAAATGATACAGATAAATCAGTTTAAAAAGCCCCGGGGTAGGGGTTGTGAACTTTGCTATGGTGGCACCTCCCACCTTTCCCAAACCAAATTCCCCCAGCTGTTGTTGGCTGTCGCTCTCACGTTTTCGCTGGTTCCTCCCGACCTCCCTGCTGTAAACCTGTTAGAGGATGTTAACACAGAGTCACAGATGGATGGCCTGACCCGACTGTCATCGGCCCATTGCCGTTTCTGCCTGGTTTATGGGGGCCATCGGTGTGACTGAACCATGCCTGATTTACGCCGGTGTAGCAATCCTATCAGCACCTCTTTAAAACTCTTCCCTGCTTCCTGATTTATGTTCTGGTCCCCTGCTCTGCATGTTTCCTCCTTCTGCTCCTCCCTCTCGTCCTCATCCATGACAACCCTACTAATTGGGATGACTACAATTAGAGGTAATCCCAAACCAAAATGACGCAATCTTTCTGCCAAAGAAGTCAAAAACCATAACATCGCCTGGCCAAAATAAAAACCAATTCCCCCAACACCATTCATGCTGGGGTGGAAAAACCCACAAAAGAGACCAAACTACCAGGCTGGCTTCTTACAACAAACTAGCAAGGAAGGACAAATATGACTATTTCCATCTCCCTTTAGTTTACATGATTTAACAGATACATGATTTAAACAAGAGGAATCGGGGCGTCGCATCAGGGCGTGACAACATGTACTGTGCCTGCCAGCCTGGGAATACCACGGTTATGAAGAGTAAACGACAGAATGGCAACAGGTGTGTGTGTGTGTGTGTGTGTGTGCGTGTTCGTGTGTGTCCCCCACCTCTACTGAAACCCACGTGGATGCACTCCAGTGCAATGAACAAACGGTCTGATTGACAGCAGGGGCGCTACTGTAGGAACCACAAGACCTCGTGAACACATGCATACTACAGGTGCTCCAAACATAACCATGCATTTTTTACTGAAGGGTACAAACGGCTGTTCAGTGTGCCTGCGTGTGCGCATGCGTCTGTTAACTGGGAGTTAGCTGCCTTTACCGGGAGTACCAAGATTCTCTTTACCGTGACCGTAGCTCCACGCACAGGAATGCCAGAGGGCCCAGGAGGTGTGTTTATCTAGCCCGTCTGTGTGATTCTGCTGCTTCTACACGCATGAGGTATGCTGTATTATGTACCAGGCATGCGAGCATGGCTGGCTGGAGACAGCTGTGGGTAACCCGACCCCACGGTTACCCTGCGAGCAGTTGGCATCCTGCACACTTCCTGCAGCCACGCTCCGGTGGAGAAGAATCCCCCCTTTGTCCCGTCGTGTGAAAGGCCCTGTGAGAAACACGGCTGCCCCATCTCTGGCTGTGGGGAGATGTAGCCCCATCTATGTGTCACGCTCACTTCACCCCCATTTTGTCACGTGGTCTCGAGGGGGCGGGGGGTCGCGTCACGGGTGAGATGTTAAATCGAGGTCCTGGTGCTGTGACCCTTGTCACGAATGGTAGGGAGGTTCCCCTGGGTTCTGGCAAAGTTCCAAATCTGGCCCTCAAATCACTCTGCCCCCCCTCCCCACCCCCTCCACCCCAGCTATGATCAGACTCCTCCCTGGCAACCTGCTGTTTGCTGAGCGTTCCAGTGAGATCCTCAGTGAGATCTTTTTTGTATTTTTTGTTTCAGATTTTTCCCCCCCCCGTTTTTCTCCCAATTCGGTAGCCAATTATGGCTTCTATTTCTTTTCGGTTTGAGCCTCCCCCACAAACTCCCCACCCGCCTCCGCAGGACAAGTTAATACCTCAAGGCAACGTTCGCCTCCTCCGAGACGGAACTCGCCCATCCCCGTTTACAAGGTTGCCCTACCTTTCCTTGGCGAGCTCGTGCCAGCTCTTCCTCCCCCTTCCCCCTGGGGCAGACAGCCAGACGCCGCCCCTGATCGGGGATCCCCACCCGGGCTGGTCTGGTACAGTTGAGTTTCGAACTGCAATCATGATAGGCAGCTCACACTCGTAAAGGACCAGCTAATACGGATGCATTAGATCTTTAAAAGGCACCACATATATGGCTGGCATTACAATGATGATAATGATGATGGATTATTATTGTTATTATTACTATTGCGATACACTCCTGCTGTCATCTCCATCACTGGCACCATGGATACCGTGTCCCCACAATGACACTGGTTCCATGTACCAGGCAAACCTGGATGTCAACACGGAACAGGATGGTTTTCCAGCTGTAGTGCTTCCTGATCACTGTCCTGTCACAGGCTATGGCACGCCGCCACATACCGTGCAGCCAGTGGCGCTGTGGGTCCCTCTCCCAGTAAGATTGATCATTTTTCATTATCCGGCACGTTTTCAAATTTTGGGACAGATATTTCCATCTTTTAAAAATATTTTCATTTTCGTTTTAAAGATTTTTCACAATGCAGGAGAAAGTGCATCTCTGTTTCCACCTCACAGTGACCACATAGCCTTTCTCCCTTTGACAGCCATGACGTTTTATATATAAGCCTCAATGGCCAGGCTGTGGTCGCAGGATCTGTCTCTGGTTTGCATCTCTGATGGTGCAGAGATACACGGCCAATGCGCAATCATGTTTTAGGGTCTGATTGTAATAAAGTTTGCTTTTCATTTTGATTATTGTCCCAATGTTCCAAATAGGAGGTGTTGATTTGCTTCATAATTTGGTTCACTCTAATTTGTGTTGGATTATTTGCAGATTGAGTTTGAGCCTGGTTTAGTACTATTATTTGGTTAGTAAGACCAGTTGACACTGGACATTTTTCAGGGTTTAGCTCTTGGGTTTTGAGTGCTTCCAATTGTAGTGTGTTTTCGGGACCTGATTTTAGGTGCGTCCAAAATTGTAGCACTTTTTCTGGCCATTTATTGTCAATGGGAACCTGCTCTCTGGGTCTCAGTGCTACTCTTTGTGTCTCTTTGTCTCAGTGCAGCTCTCTTTGTCTCAGTGCTGGCCTCTGAGAGAGACAGGACCCCCCACCTCCCATGGGAGGAATAATTCAGAGGTCACATGGGGGGGCGGAGTAAAGAGGTCAGGGGTGCGGAACTAGCCCGTTTCCTCTCTCTGACCTTGGGGAAAATGTCCCCCATCACACCAGTGTTGACATTCTCCAAAATGTTTGAATGTTGAGGTTTAAAAAAAAAACAACAAGGCAATTCCAGACATTTTAACATTTTGAGACCGTACAGTACTTACAGTTAGTGATTTGGGATATCTGTTACTGGGAAAGAACAGAAAGTCCCACTTTTCATATGCTGGCAATGTGCTAAAATCAGGGTTTTAAAATGAACCCATGTCTCTGTAAAACCTATTGTGTCTGCCAGTCTGCATTAGCTGTGGGAGTGGAGGAGGCGAGATGGTGAATAATGTGGCTCAGCATTATCCCCAACCACGAATGCCGACACTAACAGAGGAAAAAACCCTCTGTGCGGGTCCGACTGCAGATTACAGCGTTCCTGTTATTTTTAGCTCTGAGAGTGCCAGATCTGTGTGGAGCAGTGCTCCCTCTTCTCAGTCTGAGAAGCTTTCTAGCTGCGGCGAGGGAAAGATATTTGGAAATTATTTTTAGATGTGTTTAAGGTCTCAACTCGCATATGTTTTTACAACATACATGATGCAACTTTTAAAGAATCGTTGCAAAGCTGTTTGAAGAGTGATGGTGTATGTTGTTGTATTTGTGTTTAACAATGTTCATGAAATATGAGCACTCTGTTTCTCTCTCTCTCCCTCTCTCTCTCTATATATATATATATATATATACAGTATATATGTTATATACACTGCCATCACCTGTTCTGTTTATATACTGTATACAACTCACAATACAGTCAGGTCCAGAATTATTGGCACCGTTGATGAAAATTTTGGAAAAAAAGACTGTAGAAAACAAATAATACCATTACTGAGATATAATGTAATTTTCCAACATGTGGAATCAAAATAACGAATTTTTCGAATGATACGTTTTTTTTTGCAAAAAAAGGTTTCAGAATTATTGGCACCCCTGTTTTTAATGCTTGGTGTAGCTTCCCCTGGCAAGGATAATGTCACTGAGTCTATTTCTATAATGCTTAATAAGGTTGGAGAACACATTTGGAGGGATCATGGACCATTCCTCCATACAGTCTGCAGTTCTTGAACAGTGGTCCTTGTGTTCTTCTTTGCCTCCCTCACCATCTTCCTCACTGTGTGTGGGGACAACATGCACTTGCGTCCTCTTCCTGGCAATTTTGCAACTGTTCCAGATGTTTGAAACTGATTATTGCCCTAACAGTGGTATGTTTATCCGTTTATGTATTTTTTTTAACCCATTACCCGACTTGTGTTGTCGATAAATATCCATCTCTTTTAATTTGAGTTGTTCTTTGGCCTTCCTCATGGTGATGGATGACAAAGGGATTTTACATGTGCCTTACCAAATTGTATATCAGTGAATTGGGAAATAATGGAAGGCCCCAATATAGATTTTTTAAGATAAGTTTGGTTAGCAGAACAAGAGGCCACAGGTGGAAATGAGTTAAAGGCAAATTCCACATGGATATTAGGACATTTTTCTTTACACAGAGAGTTGTCAATGCCTGGAACAGCTTGCCAGGTCAAGTAGTAGAGGCAGAAACACTTTCAAGTCCAGGCTGGATCCAGTACTAGATACTCTTTAGATTAGGACATGACGAGCCTAGATGGCCCTATATGACACCTATATTTTTCAGAAGAAATAATATTACTCAATAAAAATGAAACAAAAGGCTGCTAATTCTGGACCTGACTGTATGCATACATAAATGCATAAATGATGTTTGCATTTCTCAACAAGATGAAGGCTTACAGCTGAAATGTGTTGGATTTTTAAGATTTTTGAACAATTAAGACCAGAAATGGCTGAAATGTTTATGCCCAATTTGAAAATGTCAGGTGTACATAAACATTTACAAGAGGGCAGTTTCCAGTCAGTGCCCCTGTTTTCAGTAAGGCTATTTATGAGTTTACCACAGCAAATCCAGCAAAAACCCATGAGCTCAAATAAGGGTGCAGCTCCATTTCTGTTGCAAAACTGACTTTTTCTGACAGATATGCATGAGCGTAACATTACTGGAATCGGGGATTGGAAATAAAAGATGACGCAGTTTGCAGAGAAGCCAAAAATACAACATTAATCTCACAGCCTTTTTATTTGTGCTACAGATTCATTCCTAAATCCCTGTCAGGGGAAAAGCCGATGTATTTACATGTGAATAAACTAATCAAACCACTAATTAATCATTGAAATTCACCAGCTATCTTTTTAGACAGTGTCAGGGGGGGCGAGTGACAGAAAAATAGATTTTAGAATTAAACCCTCTCATTACCCCACGCTCTGCTTCCTGGTTGCTCTTTATGATGCAGAATACTTGTGGCTGACGTTCTCCACAAGCGTTCCCATGACTCTGTCATATTTAGAAAGGAACGCTGTCATAACATTAAGTCTTCGGTGACTGACCTGCGACCTTTCCTCCTCTGAAATTCTCTGTGAGTGATCTCAGTTCTTTCATGTGTTCACATGTTCACTAAGGGCAATCTCTGGACTGGGAGCCAGTGTCTAATGCAAACTTTATATTTGCACACAGCCTTTAAGAGGGGCTGCTACGGTCCCCTGGGGTGGGGCAACCGGTAAAGGCACTTGGCCAGGGCGCAGGTTGCCCACTGCGGTCAGAGTTCAATTCCCTGGCTGCGCTGGCCCAGCTATGGCCAGGAGTCCTGTTCAGGGGTGGTGATTGGCTGTCCACCCCAGAGGGAGGGGGGATGGAAGTGGGCATGAGCTCGCTGCATGTACAGAAAGCTTCTCTGGACATATCAGAATCGTGGTCGGCGCTCGGGTGACTGTTGTCTCGAAGGAGGCGGTTCACCGTCCCTGTCACCGCTGGTCCCGGAGTAGTGGTTGGTTTCGTAGCTGCAGGCGGCGGGCTTGTTGAAGGGGATGTGACTGGATCAATAGAGGGTACAATTGGCCACCAAATTGGGAGAAACAGGGGGAAAATTAGAAGAAAAAAACGGGGACTGGAATCCTGACTGTGCCGGTGACAACTGTGGCCAGCTGCCCCACAGGAGGTGCATAACTGGCTATACAGGGTTTTAGTTGGCAGGACTGTTCCCATCTCATCACTGAAAAGCAACTTATCTCGTCGATCCGGCACCTACAGTCTGATTGTGCGAACTGTGCATGAACTGTGCTTCTCTGGTGCAATGACTGCACTCTCCCGAAATGACAGCGGACATTTCAGTGATGAACGAATATGATTGAAAATTCTAAATTGGGAGAAAATAAAACTAAGAGGATAAAAAGCACAGCTAAAATTGATCATGTGTATTTAGGCCTTAACACTCCCTGGAAGTGTTATGTGTTTCAAGCACAAAATGCCCAAAACATAAAGCACTAATTGCCTTGTGTTCATACTGTAGTTTATCACGTAGCACAAGAAGGTCAATAGATTCGGCTGAATCTAGCCAACCGTCTGTGTGGAAAAACACAAGCCCCATTAGAGTTATGAAAAGTGGTGATAACAACAACAACTTGTCCTAAAAATACCAAATACTGTTTCAGAAAACATATTTGTGCAAGGCAGTCTTGCTACCTTGTGCACAGACCGGTAATGACCTAACCCAGAAAGCTTTTTTTTCTCCCTCAGCACAATTATCGCATTTTGAAAGGGTATGCGCTTGCCAATGAAAATAATTTACTTTACAGTGGAGTGCTGGCGCACTTCTCCCAATAACACAACGCTTCCAACAGCTGCACCTCTCCAAACGCAAACAGCACTGCTCCACAGCTGGGCTCCCGGAGACAGAGAATTTTAATCCCCAGTTTTTGGAATCTCTGGCACCGCATCAGTTTTATTTGGTCGTAAACGGGAGAGGAATAAATAAAACTAGCCCACAACCTGAGTTGCGGACAGAAAAAAACGGGAATAGACCCAACCTGGTTCTAAGGCTGACGTCAAGAATTTGATTCTGAGTGGAAGGTGGGGGGTCAAAGTGCACAGGGAACATTGCTTTATCTAACAGAGAGGGGTGGGGGGGACACATAGCCTACAACAACACTCACTTCAGCCAGCGAAGTGTGCGGGATAATCAGCTGGGACAGGATAGGCTGGAGTTGCGAAGCCTACTAGACTTCATCCTGTGAGATTACGATTAAAAAGGAATCAATAACCTCCACGAATTGCTGGAACTAATACTCGCAGCTATCCCCAGTTCCCTCTCTTCCATCTTGAAATGAAAACAAACTTTTGACAACCCCCAACCCCCCCAGATCACTTCCAGCTGTGGCTCTAGCCTCCAGTTGGATATCAATCTGGTCACATTGAGGCTAAACAGGGAACAGGATCGGGCAACACGGATTTTAACATTCTGCCCTTACCCGCTGCCACTTCCTTCTTCTGGCCGTTTGAAAGAGTAAACAAAAGCAGACAAACGAGACTTGATGAGATATTGCGCCGACTCGTTTCGTGTTACCGTCAAATGTCAAGGAACACCTTTTTACAGCGACGAGTCTAAAAAGCATGCCGTGAAAGAATGCGGGTGGTGCTGAGCGCTGCGCTGGGATTTCCTCAAGGCCTTGTGCCCAGGGTCAAGTTTAGTACTAAATGCCTTGACGGCTTCCCGCGAAGTCAAAGCAGAACCGAGAGCGGGGAGAAAAACTAGATCCCTTCACCCACAGCCGTGACCCGCCTGCACAATGCACCGGGCGCGGTGCTTTTTATTCAACGCGCGTGCGGCGCACCGTACACGCGGCTAAAGTGAGCACTTCACATGCGGAGAGGAGCACGAAGGGAGAGGGAGGGGGGAAAGCAACGTTCTTTCGGAAGTTGACAATGACGAAGTGAAGCAACACATCTGGAATATCGAATGCACAGCTGGGCCGGGTGTCATAAAAAAGATATATACGTCTCCGAGAACAACCACGGAATGGCACGTAGACTCATCCCAGCCTCTGGGGGTAAGATACAGCAGAGCAGACAGCGAGGCGGGGTGGGGGTGGCAGGGTGCAGGGGGCACTAAATCTCTGGTTTTAGAGCACTCTCAGGGCACGATGCCCAAGAGGTAAGGCATCTCTACATGGGAAAAAAATGCCCAGTCTACGTAGCACAACAGCACAGAATCGCACGTCTTTAAATATGAAAATGGATTTGAAGAGGCATCACGTGAGACAGGTTGCTGCTGGAATCGCGGCCGCACCGCGGTACAATTAAAACACCGCAGGCCATTTGTCATCAGATTTAGAGTACACTAAAAACATGTGCGCATACTGTTATTCGTTTGCATCCAGGTCTTACATGCCACAAATTTCACATATTTTCCAGTTATACAGCTGGATTTTTACTTAAGCATTGCAGGGCACAACCCTCCTTAATGGCACAACTGCAGTGCCGTGCTCAGGACTCAAACCCGCAATCCCCCTCAGTTATAAAGCCAGTTCCTTCACCGCTACGCCGCACAGTGTGAGTTCTGTGTGTCTGTAGTGAAAAATAACAAGCTACAACCATGACGTATAATTATACATGTATAACTGTTCCACAGTAACTGAGCGTTTCAATGATCTCAACGCTGTGCCACCACCATGCTTTTAATCAAAGGCACCTGGGCCAGGATTCAGTAACAAGTGGTCATTCTTTAATCAGCATTACCAACTCACTGTCTGAAAACAAAACAACACTCTGATGTCCAGCTACGGGAAATATCCAGAACTGCTTAAATCGGATCTAAAGTAGGGCAAGGCGGTTAACCTCAAACCCAAGCCCATTAAGTAGAATATCATTAAATGCTGGTTTAGGGTGTGCTTTGAGATTGGTGAGGGAAAAAATAACCTCAGGCCAATATGGAGCCAGAGGAAGGATATTGCCTACGTGCGTCTAGATAGTTTTTTAACAATTTTATCACAATTTTAAATATTTACCTGTTGTATTATTCATAGTTGTCACATCAATCATGTGTTGTCGGTCCTTTGCTACTTGGGACTTGGCAAAGTGTCACTCCCACATCATGGCCATTGTGTTGGCTTTTTACAGGTCCAATGTGGATTCATACCACCATTTGCGTGTCATTGGTCACTAGTATGAATAGGAATCAGCTGGCAGTGCCGTCATTTCAGCGCTGTTATTTTGTCAGCATTTTTTGATGCGAAAGTGTCCACCATGGCTTACGGTGGGAGTGTGCCATGTGTGCATTCACACATGGGGCAGCATTGTAGCAGGTGTCAATCAAGTCCCAAGAGAGTTCCAGAACATTGACACAATGTAAAGTAAAGATGCATCAAAACCATTTACATTTACGTTAGCTGTGGAGAACTTTAATTCCAGGCCGTGTCTCTGCGAACACTGTGCCCCTGTGATGCTTTCTCATTTCCCTAAATTTCCCATCCGTTCTGCATGGACAACAACCACAAACTGATCCCCTATGTCTTAACCGTGAGACATCAGCACGATAAAAAATGAGATCTCTTGATTATGTTCCACACAAATACCTCATTCGCACAGGGGAGGAAAATAGCTAGCTAGCGCACAAATAGCTCCACAGCTGAAAGATTAGATAACTGGTAAAGGTTAAACTTATCTCATCAAATAAAATAAAAACCTTCAAGTCTCGATCAGCACGTCTCAGAACTTAAGACCGGTTGCTATTACCTTTCGGTCTGGTTTGCTGTTTTACATCGGAGTTACAGAAAAAAAGAGATCCAGAAACCGAAATACCAACATGACAAAAAACAAATGCCACTCTCTTTGAGTGCCCAGCAATGGGGCCATTCTGACCAGGGTTACTGGCCTGGCCTCTAATTATACAGCCTACACCCGCACATCTGTGTGGGAAAGTATTTATTCTCCCTTTCCAAGGAAGTCTCTGCTTTGTCCGACTTCAAGGAACACAAAGGAAAGAAAGGAGCTTTCTGTACACGCAGGGAGAATTGACTACGGGCGACGAGGAAGTTCATTATTCGGTGGTCAGTTGTGCTTTTGTGGCTGATAAACGGCCAGTGAATGAAGAACAGTCCCAGGCTGGAAGAAAGGAGGCACACAGGGGAAGAAAGACAGAATAACACCTTTGAAATGTTTATTTATTTAATGATCTATTACTATTATCATTTAGCCTAGCATTTTCATTTTAACACTTTTTTCTCTTGTCCCTGAAAAGTGTAACGTGACATTTGACCTCTCCTATTTGACTAGTGAGAGCCTGGTTTGTTTCCCTGGGTGTGGTGGTGTCATGTGATGAAAAACATCGGAGAGTGAGAGTGCCAACTCGGTGAATATTCTGTCTGCGAGAACAACAAAATTAATGTATGCAGAGGAAGCAGTATGCTCCTTTTGAATGGAAGTCAATGGGATCTTGTGACAACTCCATTCGCTAGTTTGCTCACAGACTAAATGAGTTATATTTTTAAAATCATTTATTAGTAATGCCTAGGTGGTAAAGAAAATATTTTCGTAAAAATAATTTCATATGATGCTAGTGATGCTCAGTGCTTTATCATGCATATTCATGATTTGACAGTTCTTTGTGAAGTTACCTTGCCGGATTGAATAATTTAATGAAACTGTTCATACTGTCACTCAATTTTCTTACACCATTGAGAAATAGACTGGCTTGCGTTTCTTGGAGTGTGCGTCAATTTCTTTACCACACTTGGTTCAATGACCAATTTATTTTTAAAAAACATTTGTGTCGTTTGTTGGATATATTGGAGCAGGTCTCATAAATAACCCATTTTGTTTGAGCAACTACTAACTTTTCACTGGTGGCCGGATTAAGAGCTTTCTCAATGACATTCAACATGCTGTTGCTTAAAGCCAACATGCTGCTTGAATATTCATGAAAATATTCATTAAGATTGTTTGCTCAATGCATGTGCAGTAAGTTCCCCGATGGACTACAATCTGACTACATCTTGCGGACATCAGTCTTCATTGACTTGCAGCTAACATTTCTGTTTGACACATCCTCCACCCTCTTTAACAGCACCTACCCTGCCCCCCTTCTCCACCATCCTCAGCCCTTTAAGAATGAGGGATGAAGTGTGTGAGACATGCCCTCTTCTTATGTTGACCTTATTTTAGTTATTATAATCATTGCACAAATATATCTATTATTGTGTGAATAATTGTCACAAATCCATGCTGTTATCATGTCATTGTAGATTACACACTGGTTGTCTGGGTAATACTCTATATTGTGAAGTCCTGACAATTACAATTTGAGAGGGTGAAGGAGAGAGAGGAAGTGAGAGAGAGAGAGAGAGAGAGAGAGAGAGAGAGAGAGAGAGAGTCTGCACCTATTCTCTGTGTCCATGTGGAATGAATGGCTTGGGGGCGAAGTGAAGACTCAGGTTCGTTGGGCCCCATGTGGAGCTGGCTGCCCCGGGGATGGTTATTTGGGAGGAGGGAAGGGGCGGGGCTGGGTGGGCTAATTGCAGCCACAGGGGCTGGTTGATGTAATCCTGCTGTGTACAATAGGCCTCTCTGTTTGGCCAATAAGGTGCTAAAAGCTCTCCCAAAGGATGTTTGGTTTAGCTTCCCCCCTAAACTGATTGCTCCCTGAGTGTCCAAAAACTGTTTCAGTCTTCACTGCCGTTCCTTGCACAGTAGCATCCATCATGTAAATATTCCTGCTGAATAACCAAGACAAATAGATGGAAAGCAGGTTGTTGAAGAAAGTGTTCAGATGTATCTTCGTAAAAGGTCTACCCGCTGTACCTTTAGTAACCTGCAAGAGTGTCCTTCATGCCAGCAAAGCATTAAATAAAGAGTTTGGCAACTGTGTTGGAGTAGCAAAACTCTCAGGTCAAATTAATTCCATCATTAAATCTCAAAAAGATGACTGTGAATAAAGTACTTGTCTTTGCAGTAGATATTTTTAAATTATACATTGCTAATATATGAAATATTAATGGAAAAATAGTCTGTAGGCTACTGAAACTGTCAGTTATGCCTCAGTGGGGAGAATTTTTTTGTGTTCATTTTCATAATCCATAGCGAAAAGATCCAGGGGTCCATGGGTAAGTATATATGCCTTTATGTGCTGTATATATGCATATATGCGTTGGTAAATGTGGGAGGTCCTTGGGGAGGGGGTTTGAGGGGTAAGGTTGGGGGGTGCGTTTGCACTTGAGTGGCTTTTCATTAACGCTTCCCCCCCCACCACCACGCACCTCCATTCACTCACAAACAAGGCCTCTATCTGCCGCTGAAAGGCTAATGCATGTGTTTGTGTGTGTGTGTCTGTTTGTCAATGGAACAGTTGCTCTGTTACTTCATATCAACATAATTAAGACAGTATAAAGCAATTACCACCCATGGTTAACTGACAGCTTCTTTCTAAGCTAAATTCCTGCTTTTTCTGAGGGATATATTTTGGGGGAGGGGGTGTACAGAGAACAACATGTAAAAGGTACAAAGAACAAAATTCAAATAACAATGAGCAAACAGTAGTACAGCCTCCAGTATAATTCACGAATAACAGATACTGCATAAATATCCTGAAGGGACACAGGGAACACAGGGAAGTGGACATAGCTGCAATTCTAAAAATACTTTGTAGTAGTTAGGCAAGAGGCTAATAAAATGAAGAAAAAGAAAAACATTACACTCGTTCAAATTGAGAAAGAATGGACATCAGTCAGTCTTTCAGTGTAACGTGTATTGGCCTGTTTTGACGAAGCAGATTAAAATTGAGTAGAACAGTGATAATGTTGAGCAAAGTCTGTCAACAAAGGTGACAGGCAATTGGCGCCTGAAGGGCTGTTCATACGCAGTGAGCATTAGGGCAGCAATGACGTAGCTGTGGTCTCAGCTGTCTGCAGCCCTGCTTTGTTCCTTCGTTCCTCTATTTCACGAGTCTCTCAGTCACTGAGTCTAAGCAGTCAAACTGTAGCAAAAACAATGCGACGGTTGTCAGTTGAACTGTTTAGCAGAAACCTTTCCCATCTCTTATGGTATCTCTGTAATCCTTAATTAGTCAATGTAAAGAACTCTGTCATAAAATTTCTGAAGGGTCCACAATAAAGTTTCAAATCAACTTTTTCCCGACTGTATATTCAAAAAATGTGCTGTCTTCTTCCACGGTTCTGAACACGAGCAAGCTGACCAGGTGCAATGGTCACCAAAAGAAGGCATTGAAATCAATGTGCACCAGTCTCATTGTGGTGGCAAGAGCCCACAGAAACTGGTACTCATTGATTTCAATGCCTTCTTTTGGCGACCATGGGTGGCAGCACTGCGCTCGGTCGGCTTGCTTGTGTCCGTAAACCACAAAACCCAAGAAGAAGACACCAATTTTTCCAGCCTGGAAAAAGTCGATTTAAAACCTTATTGTGGATGTATTACTTGGTTGTTTTGCATTAAATGAACACAGAGCTCCCATGAGCGTTGGGCTTTATTCACGTCCCTGTAACCAAGTGGCGTAAACCCGCACTTGTTGAATTAATGCCTTAACTGTCGTAAGGACAATTACGACATATCAGTACATCATCCTTCTTTCAAACAAACATCAAACATAGACAAGGTACCATGCAAGAATTGTAACTAACTGCAACAATAAACAGTTATTAGACCACAGTATGACAGATCAGCAGTATGGATAAGAAAATACAGCCTGACTACCAAACGCAGATATTATATATCATCCATCCATCCATCCATTATCTAAGCCGCTTATTCCTGGTCAGGGTCGCGGGGGGGTGCTGGAGCCTATCCCAGCATGCGTTCCGGGCGAGAGGCAGGAATACACCCTGGACAGGTCACCAATCCATCGCAGGGCACACACACCATTCACTCACACACTCATACCTACGGGCAATTTAGACTCTCCAATTAGCCTAACGTGCATGTCTTTGGACTGTGGGAAGAAACCGGAGTACCCGGAGGAAACCCACGCGGACACGGGGAGAACATGCAAACTCCACACAGAAAGGCCCCCGGCCTGGATTCGAACCCGAGACCTTCTTGCTGTGAGGCGACAGCGCTATCCACTGCACCACCGTGCCACCCCTTATTATATATCAGAACAGTAAGAATACTTTTTTGTTTTCTACAAATTAAGCCTCTCAAGAGGCCTAATATTGTGCTGTGACCTGCGCAGTCTGAGGGGCACTAAAACAGGTCCGCTTGCTGAAACATCTGTGCACTGATCCACTGCGCTGTCCTGCTACACAGTGGTTGGATCCCCACCACACGCTCCTTTAGCTTCCTCCTGGATGGCATAGGGGACCACCTCTCTGTCCTGGCAGGCCTGAAATGACTCATTTGTTCCCAGGAGACTTCTCCTATTCCGCCAATACGCATGTCCGTCTTCAGTCGTGACTGCGTACGAACGAGGAGCCACCGTTTCCAAGACTGTCGCCTTCCTGCTCCATGAGTCTGGTCCCTCAATACGCACCACATCATGTCTCGCCAGCGGGGGAAGGATCTTTGAAACGTTGTCATGATAAGAGTTTTTGATTTGTCTTCAGCAGCTGAGTGCGACCACACACATCTCTGGTGTTGTCCACAATGTCGAGATTAGGGAGACGAGTGCGCAACTTCCGACCCATAAGAGTCTCTGCAGGCGACTTCCCAGCCTCCAGTGGAGCCGCTCTATAGGCCAATAGAGCGAGGCATGGATCCGTAAAGCTCTCTGCAGCCTTTCTCACCAGCACCACATCATACGTCTGAAGCCGCCGCATCATCATGCGTTGAATGCGCACAGACGTGTCATTCAGGCTTTTGCGTGAGATCGCAATCAGGGGTTTGTGGTCAGTTTCCAAAATGACCTTTGGCAAACCGTAAATGTAGCTGTGGTCAGCACCCGGTCAGCTTGCTCGTGTTCAGAACCGTGGAAGAAGACAGCAATTTTTGAATGTACAGTCGGAAAAAAGTTGATTTGAAACTTTATTGTGGGCCCTTCGGAAATGTTATGACAGAGTTCTTGGAATTTCTTACATCCGAAGACTGGTCCCAGACACTCCTTCTCTATTTGTGCATATCGACGCTCTGCATCTGTCACGGAGCGTGATGCATAAGCCACTGGCTTCCACACACCCTGGTGCTCTTGGAGAAGCGCAGCATCAATTCCGTCCCTAAGAGGCGTCTGTAGATACCTTCGTCTGCCTGCTCAGGTGGAAAAAGGTCAGGACTGGTTCTTTAGCCAGGATGCGCTTTGCATGCTCCCACTCTCGTTCATGGTCTTTGGTCCACACAAACTCAATCTTCGCCTGAAGGAGCTTCTGCAGGTTTGCCGTTCTGGCAACCAGGTTGGGAACAAACCTTCCCAAATAATTCGCCATTCCGAGTGCACGTTCAATACCTATTTTGTCAACAGACTTTGGTATGTCATTCATTGCCTGGACCTTCGACTCATCAGGTCACATCCTGCTTGAGAACAATTTGTCCCTGAGGAATGTCAGCTCCCTTACACAAAACTGATATTTCAGCTTAATCAGCTTCAAACCATGTTGCTGTATCCTTTTCATGGTTTCAGTGAGTTTTTCATTGTGCTCTGTCACAGTGGACCCCCACACCCCGAAATCATCCACAAAAACTCTGACCCCCTTCAAGCCTTCAATGGACTTGTGAAACAATTCTAGGGCAGAGCGTATTCCAAAAGGCAGCCTCTGAAAAGAATAACTGCCAAAGGGGGTATTAAATGTACACAGCTTGGCACTGCCATTGTCCGGCCTCACCTGCCAAAACCCATTGGAGGCATCCAACTTTGAAAAGTAATTTGCCCCTGCCATTTCGCTCGCTATAGATTCTCACGCAGTGGCACTGGGACATGCCTGGGAGCATGGACCACTGGTTTAGCATCGGCTGTGAGAGTGATGGAGTGGATGAAGGGCAATGCACTAAATCCTGTGAATACATCAGGATACCTCTCTAGTATCTCCTCTCTAGTATCTCCTCACTAGCACGGTTGCTGTGAACGAAGCTAGGGTCACAAATGGTGTACACCCATTTCACTAGGACCATGTCTTCGCATGCTCTGTTTCCAAGCAAGGAATCATGCCCCTCCAGCACAATTACAAATGGCAACGTGCAACTCTTGTTTTTTACTTTCACAGTCAAGTGGCAGGTGCCTTTTGTTTCAATAGTCTGCCCGTTGTAAGCCTTTAATGCCACCATTTTGTTTGTCACAGCCGGTCTCTGACTCAACTCCTCAAAATCCTTGACATTAATCAGATTGGCTTTAGCGCCAGTGTCCAATTTTAAGGGTAACATTGTACCATTCACCAGCAACAGAGCAATCCATTTGTCTGTCATAACTGTATGAACTGTAGGAAGTTGTGAAGTTGTGAATTTTGGCAGAGATGACGCTTGCTTGTCCTCATTAAAGTCCACAGTGAATTCCCCCCAAAGAGTTCCCTCCTCCACTGTGTGTACATTTAGCCTCACAGATTTACCCTTTGCAAAGCAAATTTTGCCATATGCAGGGCATTGTCTAGGCTGGTGCCTTGTACTACATCTAGTGCTATGAAACTGTCTCTCTCCTTGCCGTTTGGAATTCCTATGATAAGAGCGCCCTCTTGTGTCTTTATAAATGACATCAACTGCGCCTTTAGTTCGAAGTCAGTGAGAAAAACATCAAACTTCTCTCCTTGTTGCTGTACCCGGCAACGAAACACATAGCGTTCATAGGTTTCATTCTTGTTAGGTGAACAGAGAATCAGACTGTCTCAGTACCTCCTCAAAATTGACTTTACCTGCTTCCACAGCAAACGTGAATGTGTTGCAGATAGGGATACGTTTATTTCTGTCTTTCTCTCTCATGCACCAAAACCACAGATGCACACTCTAAACCAGTCATACAACACGGACAAAGAGAATAGGTGCAGACTCTCTTTATCTCTCTCCCTCACAATCTATAAGTCTTGTCAGGAATGTACAATGTAAAGAAATAAATGTAAAAAACGATACCATTATGATAACAATGTGTCCAACGCATGACATAACATTTTGGAGGGGCTGGTGGTGTGTTCATTGAAAGCACTGGTTTCGATGCAGTGATGCACCCAAAGGCCCATGATCGAGCCCTGACTGGCAGTGGCAGGGAGACCTGCGGGTGGAGGAACATCAGGAGGGGTCCGTTGGAAAGGTTTCCCCAGACTCATATAGAAGCAGCTCCCCTAGCTGAACAGGTGCAGCAAGTTTCACTGAGCAAAGAAGTATGCACTGGCCTCACCAGCTCTTCGGGGTGCACATCCTCCTTACCTCATGTAAGATACTAAGCAGTGATTTATGATTAACAGTATGTTGCTGATGGTTTCTTTGTGTCTCTGATAATATTTGTTTTCAGCATGTCTGTCATATCAGCCTGCACGAAGGAGGAAGTAAGATTTTCACACAGCACAACCCTGAACAGACTGAAGTCAACAAGAAACAGGCCAGGATGTGAATGGACATGAATGAAGAAAAGCCCATTTAAGCTGGACAATGTACAATATATTTGTTTTGTCACCACTAGTCATAATTTCCATGTGACTTTGTTAAGACCTAAATATTTGATGTGGAGTGCACTCAGGTTAAAGGTATGTTCTCATCCTCTGCTAACATGGCTGCCAGGCTTGGCTTTGTCAACCAGCTGCCCCTGATTTCGCAGTGACCTGTGGGATTGATGAGCAGGCTGGCTTGGGGGGACTTGAGAAGAAATAAACATGTAGTGCTTTGGTGACTAGTTTTTGTAAGAAACCAGTTAGCAGTTTGTATTTTTGTGGGGCTTCTTTGACAGATGACGTCACGTTGGCTCGGGATTTTGAAATCAACATGGCAATCCCGTCCCATGTTTTTCTCCACAGAAAGCCTCAAATACAGCTATACTTTATCCTTGTGCATTCATACCATACACTCCTTTTGTATTTTAATGTGAACTTTTAGCATTACATTTAATAGAGCATAAATATGTGCTTTCTATCCATGTATTAAAATACTTCTGAATAACAACATTTTCACCACTAAGATATTTAAATGGTCAGAGTTCTATGCATTTATAAATGTTCTCATTTATTTAAATTGTAGCAATAGCAATAACACGCCACAGCACAAAATAACTAGCCAGCTTTAAACCTAGTATGATCTGAAAATGTTTTTAAAAATTGGCATCGGCCTTGCTCCCAAATCATGGCAGGAAAACGCTCCCACGCCATTACGGTACCACCAGAACCCCTCACGACTGGAACCAAGCGTACAAGACTGTATAATTCTACAGGTGGTGCACTCGTCCGTTTGCGAGAACAGGGAGAAAGATTTTTCATTGGACCACTTCACCGCACTGCTCGGTCGCCCATTGCCTGCGCTTTTTTACCCGTGTTGTGTTGACCAGTTTTTCAACTTCAACCCGACTACGGTATCCCGCTCTGTGGAGTTCTCGGCGGACTGTTTTTGATGAAACAACGCGCTTTCGCCCAGCGTTGACATTTGCGGTCAACTGATCTGCGGTTGCTCGGTTGTTTTGCTCGGCACTTTGTATTAATTCACGGACATCACGGTCCTGGAGTATGCGCTTCCGCCCACTCTTGCCCTTTGCGGACGATGTCTTTCCCTCGGATTTCCATGCCGACATCACCTTAGACACCGTTCCTCGTGAAACATCAGCAAGTTGAGCTGTCTTCATCACTGAAGCTCCTGCCAAACGCGCCCCAACAATCACCCCTCTTTCAAAGTCGCTGAGGTCTCTCCTTCCAGCCATGCTATCTATATAATTAACTCCGGGAAGCTTCCCTCCAATATAATAAGTTTGAAGACTTCCAGTTCCCTCTTCCTGGTTGTATTTGCCACCCTTCCTTCCAAAATAAAAGTTCGTTCCTGCTGTCGTGTTTTAAGGATCATATAGGCTACCGGAACTCTGATGCAGCTAATGTCATACATTCCATTTCGGAATGTAGAATTATGCGGTTTTACACCTGCTGTACGCTACGACACGATGAATAATGCGTGTTTGCACACTTTCCAACAGGGGTGTCGTGCACCAAAACTTGTTGAGGGGGCACTGATGCAACCTCAACTTTATTTGCACTGCTATTCCAGCTGTACATTTCTACTAGTTTTTATGGAACGCCGTTTATCGGTTATAGATATCGGTGACATCTGTGATTCTTTCTAGGCGTAGGCATAATGCGTAGGCTGGGATGATGAAATATCCTCCTTTTAAAAAATATGTAGAGTAGACTAAAATACTCGAACAGCAAGTCTCTAAAACCAATAAACGTGGAAATAAAGGTTGCCTGCATCTTCCTCCGTGAATGTGCTGCCCTCATCTCGCTCAAGAGCGGCGAATGCATCGGTCTGGCATGTAGCCATGCGTCCTTGCTACATGATTCTCTGCTAATGTAGCTACATTGCATTACATTACATTGCAGGCATTTAGCAGACGCTCTTATCCAGAGCGACTTACAGTTTACATTTATTTACAATCCATTTATACAGCTGGATATTAACTGAAGCAATTCAGGTTAAGTACCTTGCTCAAGGGTACAACGGCAGTGTCCCACCTGGGGATTGAACCTGCAACCTTAACGTTACATGCCCAGTTCCCTAACCATTATACCACACTGTTGCCATTATACCATTATATAACCATTACCATATACCACACAGCTACATTAACATAATAATAATAATATAAAAGTCATTCCGTTTTTGTCTCGTGCACATTTTAGTGCAATGGATGGGTTCTACAAATGAATGGCATGGATTTTACGTTTATTATTAACAATAATAAAAATATAATATTTCATGAGATAGTATTTCAACGGCACGAAGTAAGCTGGTACAACCTAAGGCAATGTTATTTTTTTTACAACTATATAATGCTTTGTGCTGGTAGAATAGAATAATAAGAGGGGTGATTTGTTGTTAAATCAGTGTGCTTTGTTCAACTAATCTCACCACTATATAAAAACATTTAATATAATTCCCATATGTGGTTATAGCCTGCGGGGAATTAAACATCTAACTCTAACTAAACTCTTACTCTAAACTTCAGATTCTAAATCGATGAAAGTGAGTTGAAGTATATTCCTCTAATTATGACTAGTTACTAAATCAGAACACTGCTTTATCGTCCAAATTGAAATGCCCATATGATATGACAGTTTATACTCAATCTACTCACTCTGCAGATTGCATTTATAATTTATTAAACGTAACTGTATTAAAATGTATATATGCTAACTGGTGTCAGCTCCTGAGGGTCCGTTTACCAACTGACCTGCACAACTGTAAAGTCTATGGGTCAACCAGTTTGAGTCATATTCAATGGGATGCTATTTTCTGAATTAACCTGTGTGGTACCCTCTGCTTTGCATATGCATTGTCCTAATTTATCCAGGTGTTTCCATCGTTATCCACAACCTCTAGGTTACCTGTCTAACGTAAGAAGAACTGGACAGTTAGATCGCTAGCTAGTCACAATATCGACTGACAAGACTGGAAATAAACGGTAGACATTTTATAGACCCTTTCTCTTAGAAAAGCTTCCTTTTCATCTGAATATCTGGTGTGAATATCCTCTAGTCTTGCCATTTCGTGTTTCGCAGTTTCCCATAATGTCATAGTATAGCAAAGCACTCTTACACTGTAATCGCCCAATATCAACCAGGAAGTATTGATCAGATCCGTTTCTTCCTTAGAGGTCTTTGCCAATGAATCGAAAAACGATATACTGCTTTACTGCCACCTACTGTGCAGGAATGCGAATGAGCCGTGTCGGAGCGATGCCTTTACCGTGCGATGCAAGCAAGTAAGTCTATGCGTAATGTACTTACAGTATTTGGCCTTTCAAGTTGTGATAAATTCTGAATTTGCATGTAATGAATGATAGTTAAATAAAATGATAGACAAACACGGACATGCTGTTGTACACAGGATATGACAAATAGTGACATGCTGTTCAACACAGGCGTACTTGCAGAATCTTTTGCAGATTGAGAAACTCAGGGGTGCTCATCAATTTAAGCCTGCACAATATATCAATTTTCAAATTTAATGAGAAATTAATATATCAAAGTAAGAGCGTTAGTTACCTCAACTTTTAATTGATTCTTTTTGAATGTATAGTGGCTTTGGAAAGTATTTAGGCCCCTTCACTTTTTCCACACTTTGTTGTGTTAATTTAAAATCGATTAAAAAATATATTTTTTGCCATCAATCTACACACAATAGCCCATATTTACAAAGCAGCATCCTGTTTCCTTTGATCATCCTTGAGATGTCTCTAGAACTTGATTGTAGTCCACCTGTGGCAAATTCAATTGATTGGACATGGTTTAGAAAAGCACACACCTGGGTATATAAGGTCCCACAGTTCATAGTGCATGTCAGAGCAAAAACCAAGCCATGAAGTCCAAGGAACTCTCCCACCTCCGAGATAGAATGGTGTTAAAGCAGATCTGGGGAAGGGTATAAAACATTGCTAAAGCATTGAAAGTTCCCAGTAGCACAGTGGGCTCCATCATTGTGAAATGGAAGAAGTTTGGAACTGGCGCAACTCTTCCTAGAGCTGGCTGTCTGGCAAGAAGGGCCTTGGTCAGGGAGGTGACCCAATGGCCACTCTAACAGAGCTTCAGAGTTCCTTTGCAGCGATGGGAAAACCTGGCAGAAGGACAACCATCTCTGCAGCACTCCATCAATCAGGCCTTTATGGTAGAGTGGCTAGACGGAAGCCACTCCTGAGTAAAAGGCATATGACAGCCCGCATGGAGTTTGCCAAATGGCAGTTAAAGCACCCTGAGAGCATGAGGAAAAATATTATCTGGTCTGATGAGACTCTTTGGCCTGAATGCCAAGCACTACGTCTGGTGAAAATCAGGTACGGCTCATCCAGGGCTCGAGACTAACACCGTCCCGTCGTCCCGGGGACGATAAAATATGTATTTGGGACGAACAGAAATCCTCCCCGGGACGCAGTCGGGACGAAGAGGATTTTTTTTTTCCACTTGTAAAATGTCAACTGAGCCGACTGTCAGTGCGCATATCACTGTCACTGGCAAACGGTGCGCGTCTTCTGAGTGCTCGCCTAGTTGACAGTGGCACGAGACCACTGCACGAGACCCGCGAAAATATCAGAATGTTTAATAAAAGTTCCCGCGCTACTGGCCATCCTCTCAGTCAAGAAAGCACTCGCAAACATGTTACGCTATTTGAAGAGGATGAACACAGCAGAAGATGGAGAACAGACACAGACTGACCAACAGGGAACTGCATCTAACCCTAGTACAACCCCTGAGTCTAAGGTAAGGACACATTTAAATCACAGAGGTGTAATGTTCGTCTATTGGAACTGTATACAGTAGTCAGCTGCTAGCTAGATAGCGGGTGTGAAAAAACGGTGTTAGCGCTAACTCCATACTGAGTGCGAGCACCCACAATAATTAGCAAGGCAACCAGCGAAGTGTAAGCTACATTTAGGCTATTTCAGTATGTTATTTTTGTTAATTACACTATCTGGTTGATTCCGTGATGTTTTGGTTCATATTAGTGAAGGTAAAAGCGGAGAAATCCGTCCGGCTACTGACGCTACACTTCACTGCGCTACACTGTTGCTATAAACGGTTGCTAGGGCCGCATTGAGTGGCGGCAATCTGCCAGCCCGTTCAGTTGTTCAGTCCACCACAGAGGTATTTTACAAGCGTCTTTGAACACACACAATAAACAATGATAATGCGAACCTGCGTTTCGGAGAAATCAAAGTTTTTTGTCTGACACAACGATAGTATGAGTTACACAGCAGTAATAGCTAACAGTTGAGCAGTTGATTCGATTGTGAGTGTGTATCGTTCGCTCAAAGCAGCCCGCCCCATGTTAGCTAACGTTAGCTGTATCTGTTGTGATATGACTATGCTGCCACCGAGTGTTGAAAATGTTCAGTTTGTAATAAATATGGCTGAATGAACACACTCGTATTCCTTACAGTATCCATGAAATTCGACACTTTGACTCCCTTAGATATGTCAGATGATTTCTGTACTTTTCACTAGGCTACATGTTTTATTAATTCATAAACTATCCTATCAGTCCTTAAAATAATAGAGTTGCAAATATCCATAATAATCTAAAGACATCATTAACACTAACTATATATATATATATATATATATATATATAAATAATCATAATGATTCTTGTGAAATCTTTCCACCTGGGAGCCTTTTGACTAAATCATTTTATTTTCTCTTTCTCTACAGAAACAAAGCTCTGGCTATGAAGCCAAAAGGAAAAGAACATTTCTTCTAGAATGGAAAAATACCTATCCATTCATTGAATATGACCAAACAGCACAGATAATGTACTGCAAAACATGCAGGAGCTGTCCAGCTGAGGCCATGGGGAACAGCCTGTTCCACGGGGTAACTGGTGAGAAAGTGAGAGTGAGGAGCATCAAGGAGCATGCAGCCACCACTGCGCACAAGTCATCAGACGGTGCCCTACAGGCAAGAGCTGACCCACAAGGAGGAGCTTTGGTGTCAGCTTTTGACCGAATGGATGCGGCAATCAAGGAGAAGATGGTAAAGCTCTTCAACATCGCCTACTTCATTGCCAAAGAGGAGGCCTCCTTTACCATGTTCCCCAAGCTCGTGGCTCTCCATCAGACAAACGGCCTGGATCTTGGCTCGACATACAGCAATGACCAGGCATGCCGCATCTTCATTACGGCCATCGGTTCCTGCTTATTTGAGGAGGTTCAACAATCCCTGAAATCAGCCAGGTTCTTTTCCATCATGTCTGACTCTTCAGTGGACCGATCAGTGAAGGACCAGGAGCTGATCTACTGCACCTACCTCCAGAATGGTAAACCAGTGAACCAGCTCATCCAGATCGTTGCCCTGGACCATGCCAATAGCCAGGGCATTTTGGATGCCATTCTGGCTGGACTGTTGAAGGTTGGGGTGGGAGAGGGGGACCTGAAAAAACGGCTGGTTGGCTTTGGGTGTGATGGTGCCTCCGTTATGCTGGGTGTGAACAACGGAGTGACCGCCAGACTCCAGCGTTTGTGCCCGTCCCTCGTCCCGATCTGGTGTGTGTCTCATCGTCTAGAGCTAGTTGCTCTAGACAGTGTCAAACAGGTTCCCCAGCTGCAAGACCTCAAGCAAACGCTACGCGCCATCCACAAGCATTACACCTGCTCCGCGAAGGCCTCACGGGAGCTTGAGGAGATCAGCAAGGCGATGGAGATCTCCATTGTGAGGCCAGGCAACACTGAAGGCACTCGCTGGCTACCACACATGTCACACGCATTGGAGGCCTTGATGAGGAACTACAGGCCCATCTTGATACACTTTAAAAACCATACCAGTGACCCCAATGACAAGGAGGCAAGTGCAGCCATGAAAGGGAGGGCAAAGCTTGTGCAGCAGTCCCTGAAGCAGTACAAAATGCTGCTATTCATCCACCTCATGCTGGATGTCTTACAAGAACTGAAGCAGCTCAGCCTCTTGTTCCAGCGAGACGGCCTCACGTTGCAGATTGTGTCGGATGGACTGCAGACGACAACACTGGCTCTTGTGGCCATGCAGGTGAGAACAAAGCATACAGGAGATGTGAAATATTAGATCGTTCATATTGGTCATTCATATTGAGACATACATCGTAATGGAAATGGACAAAAGATTTATCTTATTATAATATCATACAATAAATGGGTCAATGACAGTGTTAGTCAGTGTTTTTTGAGTCCAAAACCAACATTTTCATCAAAAAACAGATATGTTTAACTGATTCTAGTGAGGGGACATGCATATAAAACGTATTAATTTTAAAATATGCACGTTTACACCAACTGACCTTTTTACAGGAGTAAAAACATCAATCTAGAATAAAAATGCATTTCAGCTATTTTGTATGTATTGAAACAACTATGATTAGTTAAAGAACATTCATGTGGGCTTTTAGTTTGAGATTCATTTTAGTGAACTTTAGTTTACTTAGATTTTTGTCATGCTGAAAACCTTATATATCATTGACCCATAGACATACATATTTAAATATTTGATAGATATATTTTATTTAATATTGTCACAGCTCAACATAGGCCTACGTTTTTGGGGGTAATTAAAATGACTAAAATATTCTTAACATTTTTATTCTTCTTTTTTTAAAACTAGACAAACCCAGGCCCAAGGCTACACCAGTTTATGGAAGAGGTTGGGACAGGAAGCATCTGGCAGGGTGTCCAGCTCAGCAGGACCAATGCTGATGATGACACCTTCAACGCACTCAAGCTTCGCCTCACCAACAGCTTCTGTGAGTTCGTCTCAGAGCGTTTCAAGAGTCTGGAGACCGGCGTTCTGAAGGCAACCTCCACACTCTTTGACCTATCCAACTGGCCAGAAGACACCACCGATCTGGCAACATTTGGCACAGCTGAGCTGAATGCCTTCATGGAGCATTTCCATCCAGTTCTAGAAACATGTGAGGACTTTGAATCCGTGGAGGCAGCTAGGCGAGAGTGGCTTGACCTCAAGGTTCTCATCGCCCGTCACTACAGGCACCTTGATTCTCAGGTGCTGTGGCAGCGGCTGATTCAGGTGCCATTGGAAGGGGCGGCCAGTTCCAGCACATGCAGGTGATTGCAGAGATCAGCCTCGTCCTCCCCATGAGCTCCTCTTGTTGTGGCGCGGCTTCTCTAGCATGAAGAGGATCAAGTCAGACTGGAGGTCCTGCCTCTCCAACGAGATGCTCAACTGCCTCCTGCAAATATCGGTCCATGGCCCTCCTCCACAGCACTATGACTCAGTGAAAGCTGTGACGAAATGGTGGAGTAGTGGCTGCAGGGCACGAAGACCTCAGTACAAAGACTGAGGCAACTGAGACTGAGGCGACTGAGATTTGATTCTCTCTCTCTCTCTCACACGCACACAGTATTACTCTGACAATAAGATAAGAAAGGTGTTTTAAAAGGCCTGGGCTCATCACCTGGCTAATACCATCCCTACGGTGAAGCATGGTGGTGCCAGCATCATGCTATGGGGATGCTTCTCAGCGGAAGGGACTGGAAGACTGGTCAGGATTGAGGGAACAATGAACTGAGCCAAATACAGAGAGGTCCTTGAAAACCTGCTCCAGAGCACATACAACCTCAGACTGGGGGGCAGACAACGCTGGAGTGGCTTCGGGACAAGTCTCTGAATGTCCTTGAGTGACCCAGCCAAAGCCCGGACTTGAACCCCATTGAAAATCTGTGGAGAGACCTGAAGATCACAGTTCACTGATGCTCCCCATGCAATCTGACAAAGCTTGAGAGGATCTGCCAGGAAGAATGGGAGAAACTGCCCAAATCCAGGTGTGCAAACCTGGTAGCGGCATACCCAAGAGGACTCAAAATGAGTGCTGAATAAAGGGTCCAAATAATTATGTAAATGATAGATTTCAGTTTATTTTGAATAAATTTGCAACAATTTCTAAACGTGTTTTCGTTTTGTCATTATGGGGTGTTGTGTGTAAATTGATGGCAAAAAAAATATTTAATCAATGAAGTCTATAACACAACAAAGTGTAAAAAATAAAGGGGTCTAAATATTTTCCGAAGCCACTGTATGTATTTATATTTTGGTAGAGACTCTTATTTGGGGCAACTTTGGAGCATGTAAATGTTTACGGCAAATAAATGGTATTTGTGTTAAAGTTCACTACCGATGACCTTGACAGATGTAGCAGAGCTGCTTTTGGTTTATTTCTTCAAGACGATGCAAATGTACCAACGTGTTCAACCAGCTAGCCAGATAAATACACCTCTCTATAATCATGGAAGAGTAATCAATCAATCAAAGTCCCCAATTATTTTTCATCAATAGATTTACGGACTGTGAAATTTTAGCACAGTGGCAATTTGGAGAGTGAAACAATCATGCGCACAGGACTCTTTTGAATGGAATTATGCTTGTTGGTTAGCTAGCAAACAAAATTTTTGCTTCTAAATTGGGTATCACACATGGCTTGGTTCTGTGACTAATTCTACCGATTTTACTTAGTTTTACTTATAAAATAGTATACCATTGCCATGTAATACTTTCTAAATGGAATTATGCTTATTTCAATATACATCACCTGTTGGTTAGCTAGCAAACTACATTTTTGCTTCTAAATTGGGTATCACATATGGCTGGGTTCTGTGACTAATTCTACCGATTTTACTTATAAAATAGTATACCATTGCATTGTAATACTTTCTGAATGGAATTATGCTTATTTCAATATGCATCACCTGTTGGTTAGCTAGCAAACGACATTTTTGCTTCTAAATTGGGTATCACACATGGCTGGGTTCTGTGACTAATTCTACCGATTTTACTTAGTTGTACTTATAAAATAGTATACCATTGTCATGTAATACTTTCTGAATGGAATTTCGCTTATTTCAATATGTATCACCTGTTGGTTAGCTAGCAAACTACATTTTTGCTTCTAAATTGGGTATCACACATGGCTGGGTTCTGTGACTAATTCTACCGATTTTACTTAGTTGTAGGCCTACTTATAAAATAGTATACCATTGCCACGTAATACTGATTTGTACTTGGATCGCCATGCATGCAGTTACATCGTTGTTTACACAATTAATTTGCGCAAGCTATGAACTGAACTTAACTTTCCGGCAAACATACAATAGTCATCAATCACATCTTTACCTGTTCACATTGGTTTCATGCAAATGTTGGTTCCTGACTTTGTAGCCTACCCTTCAAAATATTACCATAAGGTGGCGCAAAGGAATAGGTATGACGAAAATGTAAGTATGACCCGTTTATTTATTTACATCCCAAACGAACAGCCTCGAAACCAACTGCAGGAAGATAAAAAGAAGAACCCGTCAGATGTTTTTAAAACCGTGACATTGTGTTCGCGCTAATTGAAACTCTATAATAATCTAATGAATGTGACGTTTAGCAGTTGGAACTGAAATACTGTAATGAGCAGGAGTTTTTGCTGATTAAAGAGACGGACCCCGGTCCTGCAGTTTATTCTGATGTACCGCGCGATCTCCCGAGTTCTGCCTCATTCCTGGATCTCTGTTGCACCGATTTAATAGAAAAAAATGGAGTTTTCAGAGAGGAAACGAAGCAGGAAATCGCAAAGCTTTAAACTGGTTAATGAGCAAGGTAAGACAGGGGCTCCCAAGATGTTGTCTGCAGTGTTGTATCCGCTCTTCTGTTGTAATGTAAACATAAAAGGCGAAATGAGACTAAAAATGACAAAGAACGAGGGATGCACCTGCAATGTCTGCCAAATTCTCGTGACGTTTTCATCCGCGGGGAATAGAGTAAACTTGTAAAATAAATATGTCTGTATTTTTTGCCATACCAGTTTATACTGAAGCCTGAATACTGAAGTGTCTGTTTTTGATTGAACCACTATAATAGCTAGCTAGCTCGTAAAGATGTAATCCAAAATCAGTTACCCAGTATTATTTTAAACTTGTATGATTATTGCGGTATCTAAAGACAACCAGTTAATGTATTCCCAATAGGAAAATCAATCGTACCGAGTATTTACTTTTTTTGGTGAATTGAAATGCAGTGATGCAAGACGTTATAAGAACATAGTGTGTCTGATGTGATCTGAGGATAAGGCAGAGACTGACTTGTGTTCCGCCTACAGGTGGTAGAACCTAGCAGGCGGTAGAGCGGAGAAATGTAGATTGGCTCCCAGCCGTGTCTACGTAGTCTCCCCATAGTCTCAAATAGGCGCTTTAATCCTGCGTGATTAAGGCTTGAATTTTCCATCTTTCAGAAAAAAAGTTGTTACATTTTGACAGTAGGCTATACTGTGGCATTAATAACTATATGGAAAAGGAACGCATACCTAGATGTAAGCATTCTCGACAGATTGAATATTTTCTACTTGCGCAGTGAGAGTTTTAAGTGTGCACTGGAAATCAATGTTCCTTGTCCCTTTGTTTCTAGATTTTGAAGCTGAATATTTTGGCACTGCCGAAACAACTGATGTCAATGGCGAAATGAAAAGTGTAACCATGCCTGAAGGTACAACATTATTTGTTTTTGGGAAAGGAAACTAATGGCTGCTTGCTGTTTGTGCTATGGCAAACACATTGTGTGCAACCTTTGAATGTTAGATTTCCTCAACTGACACTTTGCATTATGTAAGTATACTCATTCGAGGGCACAGACAGTTTTTGAAGTCAGCTGTTGTATGCCGTCTGTGGCTGTATTGTGCCAGTGATGTGTGTGTTCCACAGGCACTGTGTCGCAGTGCATCTACAGGTGAGGCGTTGCTGACTCCCACTCAAACACAGTGTTGCTCTCCAGCTTGGCTAGGTGACGAGGGCATGGAGATCAAGAAGCAGATCACAGGGATGATGAGGCTGCTGAACGACAAGGCGGGCCGTGTGTACCAGCGGGTGGGGAAGGAGGGGGAGAACCTGAAGCAAGAGCCCCAGGAACTGGAGCTGAACTGGGCCAGGCCCATGGGCCTCTCCCCTGAGGAACCCCAGCTCAGTGACTGGACCCCCGAGCTCACCTTCAGGCCCCAGGTCTACGGGCAGTACGGAACCCGCTCCAAGACCCTGAAAATGCTCAGCACGGCCAAGAGTGCACTCAAAGCCAATGGTGGGTCCCTGCATCTGTCCTGACCCGGCAGGGTGGCAGTGTAGTATAATGGTTACTGGGCTGGGGCACTGGTGGGGCACTGCTGTTGTACCATTAAGCAAAGTACTCAACCAGAATTACGTCAGTAAATATCCAGCTATATAAATGGATTGCATGTGAAGAAATATAAACGCACCCATGTTGGCTGGTCCTTTACGAGTGTGAGCTGCCTATCACAGTCTTGGTTCGAAACCCGAATGAACCAGACCTGCCCTGGTGGAGAGCCCCGATTGGGGGCGGCGTTTGGCTGTCTGCCCCAGGGGAAGGGGGGAGGGAGAGCTGGCACGAGCTCGCTGAGGAGCGGTAGGGCAACCTCGTAAACAGGGTTGGGCGAGTTCCGTCTAGGAGGAGACGAACATCGCCTCTAGGTATTAGCTCATCCCACGGAGGCGGGCAGTGAGTTTGTGGGGGAGGGTCAAATCAGGAAAAAATAAAAAGAGGGTATAATTGGACAAAAATCTGAAGAAAAAAATAATATATATAAACAGTGTAAGTCGCTCTGGGTAAGAGTGTCAGCTAAATGCAAAATGTAAAATATAATGACCCGCTCCATGAGTTAACCATGCTCTTGGTGAGAATATGAACTTATATTCTATATTCTGCATTGTTAAGCTTTGCTGCCTTCAGTCTGAATGTTTTCAAAGCAGTCTCAAAGCGTTGCTTCCCGTCTCTCTTGCGAGGCGTAAGGATATTCCCGCAGTACTGTCTCCCTAGAGCAGACTCCCTCATTGATCACGTCCAGAAACAGGCATTTCATTGCCGTCAGCTGCTTCCAATTTATTATTGTTTTTCACTTGCAGAACGTAGGCGGGGAAAAATGCTTTTGGATTGGTGCACTTTGATAGATATTCCTACAGCAGATGGTTTAGCTTGTTCTTAAGGGTATATTTAACAAGCATTTATAATCGCAGTCAAAAAATCTTGCTTGTAAGTACGACAATATCTCCTCTGTTTATTGCTGTTATTTCTGTTTGTTGTGTGAAATGCTGGCCAAGCGAACAAGGTGTCTGCTTCCACGACCCTCATCTGAGTAAACGCGTCGCCACCTTCACTGCTCAAGAACCCGAGTGGGGCTCTGACTGCTCTCTGATGACCAGTCAGACAGTTAGTGACTCACTCAGTCCAACTGTGTTTGATGCTGTGCCCTTTGTCGCATCTCACAACAGAGAGCTTCACGTGGAATAGCGGGGTTGCGAAAGGGCCAGAGCCTCAGCATTTGCGGCAATGCAGTACGTGACATTATGACATCATCAAAAGTGGCCGTGTCTGTCCGTGATGCCCACGCAGGGGGATGTGATTTCAGTCTGTTTGTGTCGCGCAGACGTGGTTACGCCTGTGCCCGGCGCCGCGGAGCCCAGCTGCTGCATGTGCAACTGCAAGAGCACCCTCCAGGCCATTCTGCAGGAGCTGCGCTCCATGAGGAAGCTGATGCAGACACAGAAAGGTCAGTGATAACCAGCTCTCAGTCCTCACCAGAGTTGGACACAATATCACTGACAACCAAGCCCCTAGAAAAGGGCGACCCGTCAACACCCAGGCAGGCAGTGTGGTATAATGGTTAGGGAACTGGGCGGTTGCAGGTTCAATCCCAGGTGGGACACTGCCATTGTACCCTTGAGCAAGGCGCTCAATTGCTTCAGTTAATATCCAGCTGTTGGATTGTAAAGAAATGTAAACTGAAGTCGCTCTGTATAAGAGCCACTGGACAATGTTGACCCGTCAACACCCAGACCCAAATCAGAACAGGGTCACGGGGACCTCCTGAACACTGCGAGGCCCAGCCCAACCACACACAAAAAACTGTTTTCAGCCAAGATTAAAATGATAGTTATATAAATGCTAAGAAGTGACATCTTTGTGCTGTGATTATGTGGAGGATTTTCAGCGAGGTGTTCAGATCCTCGCTTTCCTCAGGCGCTCCGGAAAAGCAGCGGGCCCAGGGTTCAGCCAGCCCCGCCCGTTCACCCGCTCCGAGGAAGAGGCCCCGCAAGAGGAGGCCCATCCACAAGGTGGCGCCGCCGCCGGCCCCTCCCAGCAAGAGGGCCGCGCCCGTGGCCGGCGGGACGGCCGAGCCGTGCGGGAGGAGGGAGAGGGGGTCCCGGGAGAGGTCCGTGCCCGCCCTGCCCGCCCCCGCCCGGCCCTTCCTGCCGACGCCCCCCTCGCCCACTGCGGCTTGCTCAGGGAGCTGCCCTCCGCCGAGGTAAGGACCGCAGAGCCAGCAGCTGTTACACCTGAGCCACGACGCTGCCGGAGGTCAGAGCGCTCACCGCCTTCATTGTGTGGGAGTGCGAGTCCACTGTGCAGGGAATCCATGCCTTCTGCTGCCTTCTGTCACGTGCGGAAGCTGCAGATGCCCTTTTCCTCTCCACGCGTAGCTGTTATTGCGCTTCACCGGAACTTTCCAATTAACCTGAAACACTTTGCGTGGGCACCTCTGTGAAACGTACCACATGGCCGAAACACTTTCGGGCAACATCCCAGCGGTTTAATGACGTGCCAAAATTAGCATTCAGTGCCATTTCATCCTGCTCAACCACTATCCTTCTCTAATTAAAGTGTTGTTTTATTTGGTGGAGAGATTTCCTTCACGCGATTTCATTTCGATGTTTGAAATGCCATACCTTTCTGTGGTAGCACGTTTTACACTCACACGGGTCTGCTCTTTTCGAAAGAGACTTAAAAAGTCCAGTTTGAAGATAGAAACTTGCACACGATGCAATAAAGACGTGCTAAAGTTAATCTGACGAATCGGCAAAATGCGACCGTCCTGTCTAATAAGAGACTAGTACTTCATGGAAGAATCTGTGCCATTATGCTGCATGCTTTCCCTCTGCTCATTGTTAATCTGTATTCTTTACCTTGTTTCACCTTCCTTTCTTAAGGTTTTGAATACAGCAGTGTCACGATAGTTAATATTCCTGAGTTAATATTCAGAAGTGATGACTGGACTTCGGCAGCAGCCCTGCAGAAGATACAAGTCTCACCACCACATCTGTTGAATTCTTATAAAGTCAACTCAGCAGGAAGAGATAGAAAGATCTATTTATGTTAACCACTCATCTCCTGTGTGTGTGTGTGTGTGTGTGTTTCTGTGCATGTGTGTGTGTATTCGTCTGTGTGTGTGTCTGAGTGTGTCTTTATTCCTGTATATCATTATGTGTGTGTGTGTGTGTGTGTGTGTGTGTGTGTGTGTGTGTGACCGTGCGTGTGTGTGTTTGGCCCTCAGCCGGAGGTCCAGCTGGCAGCAGACTATGACGTGTACATTCCCAAGTCCCAGTTGGAATCCATCCTGGTCAATTACACGCGCTCTGGCAGCCTGCTCTTCCGGAAGCTGGTGTGCGCTTTTTTCGATGACGCGACGCTGGCCAACTCCTCCCCAACGGCAAGCGGAAGAGGGGGCTGAACGACAACAGAAAGGGCCTGAACCAGAACATTGTGGGGGCCATTAAGGGTAGGCCTCTTTCAGCACAGAACCACAGCTATGGAAGCCATCTTCCAAAGCACTACAGTTCTCTTGTGCAAACTATGATTGTTCTTACCATTTATTAATGCACGTCTTGTAAGTTGCTCTGGATAAGAGCGTCTGCGAAATGCTTAAAATGTCAAATGTAAATGTCAAAATGTAGAAGGCATTAGCACTCATTAGCATTTGCACTCAGCAAGACCAGATAACTTTGACACTGTCCCTGGAGCTCTTTTTAAAATGCTTATTGACTTTTTCTACACGTTACCTGATAATGGCAAGGTTAACCACCACTCTAAGCTGTGCGGCGGTAGTACTGGTGTAATCTTGGTGGTTTATTAAGGCTGGTCGCCTTGTCTCATTTTTGGCAGCGTTCACAGAGAAGTACTGCACGGTCAATCGGATCGAGAGGCTCCCGGGGCCCAGAGACTGGGTGCAGATCCTGCAGGATCAGATTAAGCTGGCCCGGAGACGGTTAAAAAGAGGTAATTGGGGTGAGTGCTGTTTGGAGGTGTGCCACAGTTACCCAAAGCCAAGAAATTCAGTTATGATATACACTTTGATATCTAATACAGTAATAACTCAAGGAGAATGTTTGGCCTGAACACCGTGTTTATAATTATGAATTCATAAAGTGAGCTAAAGTAGACTTATGCAAAAGAAAAATAAAGCGGCGGAGGGAGAAACTGTGATTCTTAATGATAATTGCTTAAATTAATTAAGACTTGTTACAGATTTACCTGGGGGAGTAGTAATTGTGAAGTTTTCACTTTAGACTGCATTTGGAGAGGATTGGCTTTTCCTCTGTTACTGAAATATTTGTATGTTATTGGTTCAGCAGAGGCTGTGGACTGCGAAGAAAGTTTGGCCAGAGCCTCCATGACAGCAGGTACCTGCTCAGGTATCTGTCCTTTACCATTCCACCCCTGTGAGTTATCCTAGCGCCCGCCCCTCCCTCCGCATGCGCGCCGCCATGCTGTCCTTGCCCTCAGCTCTGCAGTGTTCAGCGTTTCTCTGCCGCTGCTCTGTCTTCGCTCCCTGTCCCTGCGCCACCCTCTCTTTGATTGGCTCATTATTAGTCCATAAATCTCCTCCACTCTTATCCCAGGGAAGATCTGACATTCCCAGGGCTATCTCTGGCTCCTGAGATGTCAGCTAATTATCGTCAGACGCTGCTCTCTCCACCCCCTGCCTTTATGGCTGACCGCTGGCCTGTCCTCTCCACTTCCCAATCATCTCCACCGCACAGCGCTCAGCCTACACCCCAGTGGGGTCCCAACAGATGGGAGTGTGTGTGTGTGTGTGCGCGCGCGCGCGTGTGTGTGTGTGTGTGTGCATGCATGTGTGAGTGTATGATGTGTGTGTGGGGGGGTCAGACAGAACATTTCAGAGCATAGCTGAACAGGCAGGTTTCTCCATCTCTCTTAAAGGCACTGGTTGCTCTAAGAAGAAGTTAGTTGAATCAGGCGGTTTAACTCCTAGCAGGGACCAAAGCCTCCAGACACTACAGCCCTCCTAGATCTGCAATTCAAAGTGTTGGGGGGGAGGTTATAAGGAGGCATGTGTGTTCAAATTTATATATGAATATAGCCCTGTACCTGAATAGCATAATAATTCATTGATGAGCTGATTAGAAAATCAGTTTTTCTTATTGAAGCCTATTTACAAGGCTGCCTCCCTTGTAAATCTTGTCTCCTGTTGTAAACAGAAGAGAGCTGCAGGGCAGAATGTTAAATTCACTGGAGTGCCTGGCGGTGGAGCGTAGAGACCCAATGGAACAGCAGTCTGACCGAATCAATAACTCAGTTAGCCTCTTGCCAGAGTCCTTGGGGTTTTTTCTGTGCTGTAATCCACACCTCCCCGTATGAAAATATCCCTGGGGAAATGCTGATTTACCTTAGGGCCCTGTAGTAAATTGGCCAGATCCTATATTAACCAGGCGTGTCCCATTGGATGTACTTAGGAGGGCTCCAGAATGGCGAATTTCTCTTACCCACACAGCAGTGCAGATATTATGGATATGGCAGCACGGCGTGGCACTAAACATCTCCTTCCTAAGACGCGTGTTTCTGCTGGTGCTGTGCTCCTTTGACGGTTTGTGTCCATTCAGTGATAAGCATACAGCTTGCAGTGTGGTTCCATTTGCTCCATGCTGTTTACAGTATGAGATATAATGATTGCTGCATGGTTTTCTTTGTTCAATTTAGGAGAAGAATTCCACTGTTCCGAAGAAGGGAGGGAAAGGGTATTACCCCCAACAGGTAACACACCTGAACCGCTGATGTGTGTTCTCTTTCTCACAATGACCGCATGTCGCAAGAACATTCCATGTATCGTCAGGAATTAAGGCCTTGTGTGTTCAGTTCTTATCTTTGTGCGCTAGGCTGTGATTTTGAGAAGACGGCAGAAGGAACTGACGTTGCTGCTGAGAAGGACGTTACAGCCTAGCCCGTGTTACGCCACCAAGCATCAGCCGATTCACATTGGAGATATGGCGGTATAGCACCCCTCCCTTTTAACTGTGTACCACTTCCAGCATCCATTCTGGAGAGCTTGTAGTTATTTTACTGTGAGACTGATTAATTTGCTGTTGTTGTTGTTGAGAAGGCAACGACTAAACCATTAGGTAAGTCTAGTTTGCTTTCACGAAATGTTCGGCAACATGATGAGGTCTTTATGTGACTTTTGTCAAACAAAGACTCTGTGTAGTTATGGAGAGCCATGCTCTCTTGGGACCTCCCACGCAGTTCCTGGAAGAAGTAAGTTACCAGCTGCATTGAATGTCTTAATCAAGCTACAGTCTCCGTAGGTTTATGCGGGTATCACTGGGAGTGACATCTTTCACCTTACCCAGTCATCCTCAGTGTGTCTCAACAGATTACCTTGTGTTGCAGGTGGATGTGGTAAAGTCTACAATGTTCCCATTTCAGATGCCTCTCTGTTTGGTGTGTGTGTTGTATTTTCCTTTACAAACCTGGGTTCTGTAGTGCTGTCTGGTTATCTAGTTATACTGTTGTTTCCAGCTCAAGCATAAATAATGTTCACATATTACAGGAAGTATCTGTTCTTGATTACCTTTGCTCATGAGAATGAATTCTCCACTGAACCTATTAATATTCACTGGTCTTTATATTATCTGGATGGCTCATCTTACACTGTGTCTGATATCAGCCCATCCACATGAAATAATCTGTCCTACTCAGAATAACAGCCCTACTCAGAATTGTTCCCTGTTGGAAGTTATGGTTGGAAGTTATGGATGCTGTCTTATTTGGCTATAACTGAGGAGTAGCTATTAAGTCCCTACATTTGAGAGAACAAGATTAAATTCCACTCAATTCAAATTGTAGCTCTGCCAGAACCAGCAAATACAGACGAGGCACCTTTGTTCTGGTCCACTGCTCTGATCTTTCATGGGAAAACTGCTTATTCAATTAGGAACAATACGCCAAATAGAGTTTCTGCTATCTACAACAATTTTCACCACACTGAAAACTTGCAATGTACATGGTAATGTAATGGGGTATGAATAGAGACTGAAAATGTCAATGTCATGAAAAGATGTCTAAAAATAACAGATTTTTGTGGCCATTTCTTAATCACTCCATGCCTTTCATAATTTGTGTAATTATAATTTTGATATGTAAATAGACAAAGTTTATATCTATAAAAAATATTCAATATTGTTGCGATGTAATGTTAAAAATATAATATTTGTATTAGATGCTGTCTCACAGTATATTACGCAATGTGTTAGCAACAAGAAAGCCCATGCAGGTTTAACTTTTCAGCACTTTAATTTTATTTCCGTGACTTGGGCTAATGAATTAACCAAATCGGTTTATATACTCAAGATAAACTAATGGCTTCCGCTAATGTACAGTGTTGAAGTTCTAGAAGTTATTGTTTAGGAACAGCAGAGATGTGGACAAATGTAAAATTGTACAGGTGTTTACTTGGTGTTTACGTAAGAGACTTGTTTACAATTTGTATGTGAAATATACAGTATACGACTGCTGTTTTCTATGGTGTGCACAAGGCCCAAATCTGTAATCGGTTCCTTTGTCTTAACATATATAAAGTATAAGTAGCCCAACAATACTGATAATATCCCTTGCCCCTTGACTTGCCTAGAGCATTAGTATTCCTGACAGAATAAAGAAAAATTGGCTCATATTTTTGTTTGACTTGTTGTTTTGATTTCCACGAATTTGTATGATTTAAGGGGATAAACCAGACATGTGTGTTTAGGAATTAAAAACTGCACTGAAGCCCTTACAAACGTAGGATGTTTAACTGTCAGCTGAAAACGAGAATAAACTCCCGTTTATTTGAATGCGGTCAAAATGCAAGAACCTTTTCACATTATTAACAATATGGGTACGGGACCCTCAATTAAAGGTACATTCCATTGTTTACTTTATTCTTGCCATACTTCCAAATATTGTTTAAAGGGGAGGTAAAGGCGCCAGTCTTCGCGTAAAGGACCTTGTCCAATCCCATTATTTAACCTTTATTTTCATGCATATTAGCCTTATTTTAGGGGAATTGTAGTTTTTCCATTGAAAAATGTTTACACGTATTTCATAGTGTGGCGAATTTAACGTTAGCATGACTAGTTCTACTGTAAAACCACTTTGTCCTGTATCATAATTCTCTTCAGGCATTGTTTAAAGGCGCCCCTCATGGCCCCAATGCATTCTGGGACTGTCCCTTCTTGTATCGGGAGGCGCCGCTAAACCGAAACCGGTAAGGAGTACAGAATTAAAGGGGAAATGAAATGTGAATATAATCGTCCTTCTTCTGTAAAACTGTGAGGGGTACTACTTTAAATATTTCTTAGCAAGTTAAAAAGATCAACGTTGTGCAAAATGCAAGAAACGTTGTAGTTACTGAAGCATGCAGAGTGTGTTGTATCTTATCACACAAGGGTTGATCAAGGGTTAATTTTTTCAGCCGCCGACATTTTTAGATGTAGCTAGCCCGGTTTCTTCGAAACGACAAAAAATGTTGCCGGTTGTCAAACCAATATCTAAAGCAGGGCAAATGCATTGCATCGCCAATACAAAGTCTGCGGACGATTACAACCTTGCAGTACGAGCTATATCATAGTTGTCTGATGTTAGCTAGTTCGCTAACTGCGCATTCCATGTATGCCCATGCCCACGGCATGGGCTGCAGCTGTGGTACAGCAGAGAAATAAACAAGGGGTTAATACATGTAACTTTGCTATCCGTTCCCCCGTCATTTTCCCTTTTAAAAGTGTGCGCTTACAATCATGCTTGACTTGATTGGGTGAGAGTTAAATGTACATCGAAATGCAAGCGTCTAGTAGCGTTTACTACGCACCCGAAACTTTTAGCTCCTTGCTTTTGAGACTCGTAGCTCAAAAAGCTACAGGCCTCACCCAGCGCGTTAAGGCAGCAGCTTTACATTTCTTAAGGTAACCCCGAGTTACTGGTTATCGCAGGGCAGAGCGCCGGCAAAGTACGATACGTTTGCAAATGATTTATGAATTACATATACATTCGTCATTGCTTTAACTATTCCGCAAATACGCATGTAGCTAAACATTAAAATGTAATTTATGAATGGAAGGTGCTTCAGAAGGCCTTGGTTCCAGTTGAGTGGGTGTTTTGGCTAACAGACGTTGGCTAGCTAAAAAGCTAGTCAGCGATTTAACGTTTAGTAAAGCACATGCTAATATCCATTCCCGTAGGGTGAACTGCATCTCCCCAGTAATAACACACGCTTATGATGTAATTAGCGAGCTAGCGATGTCAATCGTGCATGAAACAGAGTTGAATATCACCTGTAGCTAGTTTGTTTAAGCACTACAGAAGTTAATTGTCTATAGTTTATGGATAAACCGTTAGCTCTGTCATGTTAAATGCAGTGACATTTGGCACACTTTAGGTGATGAAAATTGGATTGTAAAACAGACGAGTTGGACAAGTGCTGTTCGTTTTCATTTTTAATACGGTGAATAAAATGGCAATTATTTGTACAGCAAATAATTTAAAGTTAATTTAAGAATATGTACCGCCAATTCTTGAAGTACGCATTATTAATTCCTGTAACTTTGAAACGGTTTCTTTATAATGTCACCTTGATGCGTTTCTGGTTCTACATAAGCATTACGCATATTGTGTATCAAGTGCAATATTATACGTGCACCATGTTGTTATCACATTGAAACACCTTAACGTTACATTATATGATATGTTAAAAATATATATACTCTCCTGGAAAATATTTGAGCTCTGATCCAAAACAAAGGATCATAGTTTCATTTTTGCACTTGAACATTTATCCAACCTCAGTGTAAATTAAACCTAAAAAAAATTGTTTGGTTAAAATATCACCCCTTTACACCTCAGATGCTATTTGGTTCTGAAAATTGAGTGTTGACGGCATATTTAGCATCCTGGGTAGACCAGAGGAAAATGTTAGACACAATAAAGAAGATCCAATGTCAAAAAGCTTCAGTGAAATTAAGTCTGGTGAATAAGGGTTAAACGTTCATGGCCCACAGGGAGTTCAATATGCGGCGCAGTCAGGTTCTGCATTTAAATTAGTTTACCCTCTTGGTTTCCCAAGCTATGCAGGCTACTCTGAGTTAGGTTTCCATTCTCTCCAACTATTTACCTTTCTCCCCCTATTACTCCATGTGAGTAAGGAATGTCTTCATTAAGCTTGAATGGTAAACTGGTCTGTCACTGCCAGATTGAGAGTTCTGGAGAAGAAGACGTCGGATCACTGGTGAAGGCCCAGCAGCTTTTCCCAGCCATGTCTGTCCGGGAGGCCTTCAACCCCGAGAGCTATGAACTGGATAAGAATTTCAGGCTAACGCGCTTCACAGAGCTGAAGGGAACCGGCTGCAAAGTGCCGCAGGACGTCCTGCAGAAGCTGCTGGAGCCTCTGCAGGACAACCACTACCAGGAAGATGAGCAGTTCCTCGGCGCAGTCATGCCCAGATTAGGTAGGTGCTGTCGTCGCCCCAGCACATTGAATCTGTGTTTAAATTCAGGCCAGCGGTGTGGCGTAGCGGTCAGTGGAATTGGAGTCTTGACCTGAGATTTACGGGTCAGAAACCTGTGCGGGATATCGCTGTTGTACCCTTGAGCACAATGTCCAAACATCCAATGCATGCTTGAAAAGTAAAGATAAAGAGTAAAAGCTTTGTAATACAGTTTGAGATCATCCATAAAAACGCCTCTGTGATTGTGTAATTCCACTGATAATTGCTCCATATTTGTATGATTGCATTCATTGACGTGTCTGTCTGTTGTCTCGTACATTAAGGTATTGGCATGGATACATGCGTCATTCCTCTCCGACACGGCGGCCTCTCATTGGTTCAGACCACAGACTACATTTATCCTATTGTGGATGATCCTTATATGATGGTGGGAATTTTTTTTTTTTACAGCTATGCATTTTGTTCCAAATGTACAGGTAACTGCCAAAATAAAGGAAACATAAAGTGACTTAATTTGGCCACCACAAGCCGCCAGAACAGCTTCAGTGCACATTGGAATAGGTTCTACAAGTGTCTGGAATGCTATTGGAGGGATGCAACACCATTCTTCCATGAGAAATTCCATCATTTGGTGTGTTTTTTGCTGCTGGTGGAATATGGTGTCTCAGGTGCCACTCCAAAGTCTCCCATAAGTGTTCAATTGGGTTGAGATCTAGTGACTGAGATGGCCATGGCATATGGTTTACATAGTTTTCATGCTCATCAAACATTCAGTGATCACTTGTGCCCTGTGGATGGGGCCATTGTCATCCTGGAAGAGACCACTCCCATCAGGATAGAAATGCTTCAACATAGAATGAAGGTGATCACTCAGAATGGCTTTGTATTTATTGGTGTTTACCTTGCCCTCTAAGGGGTTGAGTGGACCTAAACCATGCCAGGAAAATGCACCCCACACCATAACAGAACCGCTAGAACCCTTTATTACTCAAGTCTTTACTTTATTTTGGCAGTTACCTGTATGTATATTTTTGGGTTATAAATTATGACATTTTAATGCACGTGCAAAAGGTTCTGTTCTTTGTTCACAATGACGAGTACTTCCTGCCCTTTCCTGTTCAGGGTCGAATCGCCTGCGCCAACGTACTAAGTGACCTTTACGCCATGGGGGTCACAGAATGTGACAATATGCTGATGCTCCTGGGAAGCAGTAATAAATTGTCAGATAAGGTAAACAGCTTTGTGATTTACTTAAATGTAATATAAAGGTACAATAACTGACCGTGGTAAAATGTATTGTGTGCTAATGTGATGTGATGTTTCTGTGTGCAGGAGAGGGACAAGGTGATGCCTTTAATAATTCAGGGGTTTAAGGATGCATCAGAGGAGGCGGGGACCTCGGTAACGGGGGGCCAGACGGTGCTGAACCCCTGGATCCTCCTGGGGGGAGTGGCCACAGCCGTCTGTCAGCCCAACGAGTTCATCATGTGAGCAGATCTCTCCCTCCCTCACTGCCTTCCTCTGCCTCCCTCACTCCCTTCCTCTGCCTCCCTCACTCACTCACTCACGCACATTCACTTGCTCATGCACTCACTCACTCACTGACTCACTCACCCATACATACACTCACTCATATTCACTCACATTCACGCTCTCACAATCTCCATCACACACACACTCACTCATTCACAGACTCACTCACCCATACATTCGCTCACTCACACACTCACTCGCACACATTCATTCACTCACTCATTCACTGACTCACTCACCCATACATTCACACACACAGTCACTCACAAACTCATTCACTGACTCACACACTCACTCACTCAATACTTTCCTGTTCATTTCCTGTGTTCTGCACTGTTCCTTTTCATTGACGTTGTGTTGCAGACTTGTGAATTAGAGGCAATGACCAACATAAAGGAAATGTAGCTGGTAGGTAGCAGGCTTAGTCTGTTGAGTTTCAGGTTGTGTGTAGGAAAGTTAAAGACAGAGACGTTTATCAGCAGAGATCCCCCCTGACCCCTATTCCTTAAATTTCTGCTCTTACACAGGTGCTTGTGTTTGTTGTTGTGATCTTGCACAGGCCGGATAACGCCGTGCCTGGAGATGTGCTGGTACTGACCAAGCCTCTGGGGACACAGGTAGCTGTGGCTGTTCACCAGTGGCTGGATATTGTGAGTCTGAGTACATATACAAACATACTATACACTACCCTAAAAATAATACTATACACTACTCTCAAAATAATAATACACTACCCTAAAAAGAATACTATACACTACTCTAAAATAATAATACTATACCTCCTCAATACCCTCAGTATTTGATTAATGAAAGCAGGGTATTTTAAATTTGGGTTTGTATCACTGTGGATCACTGTTTCTAAGACTCACTATAATGGGCTGAAAGCATGTGGTTCCCTGAATGATCAGTTTTCATCATTCATTGTGAAAGATGTTCCATTAGCCAGACTGTGGAGACCTGTTGGTTTGATAAAAGAGACCAAACACCCACTCTGCATCATTCCAGCTGTACCTTACAAAAGGGGAACCCCCCCCATGTGTTAGAGACGTACAGTACAGGTGACGAGACTTCCACCATACTGAGCTGATGTGTTTGTACATTAGCGATAGTCAGGGAGTACTGGAAACCAATCAAATGAAATCCATGAAGTCCATTTTTATGCCTGCTGTTTGATTCCTCACTGATTGGATTGCTGTGCTAAAACGTCCTCAAACTGACCTTGAAGGTGTCTTACTACTCTACACAATATGTGTGATGTTTTTTACCGATAGACTTGAATGTGAGTGTGACGGGAAGAGAGAGGGAACGGAGGAAGCCGCAGGCGGTACGTTAGATCAGCGTAAGAGCTCAAGCTGAGATGATCAGTGCCTTATCTCTTGCGCTCCAGAGAGATTCTGAGGAGAGCAGAAATGCGTTGTGCTGGTTTTTATCGAGGAAATGATTAAATTGGTATCAGTTCGTTTACTACAGCTGAGGGAAAGGCAGATCAAATTTGTTGGCATTTTTGTTGTTGTGGATAGCATGGTTTAGAATGTGTATTCGTTTATGCATTAATAAAGCAGTAAATATGTATTAATAAGCATTTCCACTGGTCATCTCTACAGGGTTGAGGGGTGAGTTCCCAGAGTCAATATGTCCCATTAACACCACTGACTGTACGCGATCGTTATATCGACGGTTCTTTAAAGTGGAGCAGACCGTAACCCACGACGTTGTCTCACTCCTGATCAGTGCGTAACGCGTGGCGTCTCTTTGCAGCCAGAGAAATGGAATAAGATTAAACTGGTGGTGACGCAAGAGGACGTGGAGTTGGCGTACCAGGAAGCCATGATGAATATGGCCCGGCTGAACAGAACAGGTAAGAGCATATTTAAGGGTGAATAATAATCTGCCACAAGTCACCGTTCTCCTAGCAGGTGCCCTAATACCGCTTGATTTATGTAGCCGGCGCATTGCTTGTTGTCAGCCGCGTGTTGGCTCAAGCAGTTCAGGCTAAGTACTGTGCCCAAGGGGATTCAGACCTGCAGCGCTGAGTTTCCCAGCCTCTCCTCCACTCTGCTGCCCTGTCGTGTGTCCGCGCGCATGCTCGGTCGCTTGCCTCTGTTGTCTCCATGTACACAGTGCCTGAAAACGCCCCATCAGCAGGTTTTTCCTGCGTAACGGCATGCTGCCAGAGCAGATGGTGTTTATTAAAACGTGTGAACATAGTGGGTTATTAGAATAATTTATAACTGCAGGTATTTGTAAATGCAGTGTGCGGGCATTCCAACTTGTGAGTTCTTGCACAGTACAGAGTGGTACGGATCGAGTGTGATTTATTAAAGAGAGTAAATCAACGGCCTCCCGGGTGGTGTAGCGGTCTCGACTGGGACGCAAGTCGCCCACTGCAGCCGCGGTTCGAAACCCGACTGCGTCAGTCCGGCCCTGACCGGGAGTGCCACTAAGGGATGGAAATTGGCTGTCCGTCCCAGAGGGAGGGGGGAGGGATAGCCGGCACGGCTTGCTGAGGAGCAGTAAGGCGACCTGGTAAACATGGGCGAGTCCAGTCTCGAAGGAGGAGGATTATTGCCTCGAGGTATTCACTTGTCCCATGGGGACGGGCGACAAGTTCATGGGGGAGGGTAAATCGAAACAAAATGGAGGGTATAATTGGCCACCTAATTGGGAGAAAAACAGGGGAAAAAAACCAGAAACAGTGTATCAGTACACTGGGTAAAGCAGGCAGGGCACATGTATGCATGTCTTTATACTCACTGTCGCCTACTCACTCCTATCACAGGAAGAGTGATGTGCGACACTGATGACTGATAATTAATGAGTGATCATTTTCATTAGCATCATGAGTGATGCTAATGTTCAGACCAAACGACCGTCTCTAATCTGAACGTCCTGAGATCAGACTGAGGTGAGACTTCCTGGGAGGCTCGGCTGTCTGCAAACAGGTTCAACACGCAAGGGGATTCAACCAGCGACGCAGTTCATCATGTGGCCCGCGGTCCTGACCCGTGTTTTCTGTGTCTTTGTCTGGCAGCGTAGTGTAATGGCTAGGGAGCTGGGCTTGTAACTCAAGAGATGGCAGGTTCAATTCCCAGGTGGGGCACTGCTGTTGTACCCTTGAGCAAGGTACTTAACCTGAATTGCTTTAGTAAAATATCCAGCTGTATAAATTGATTGTATGTGAAGAAATGTAAACTGTGTAAGTCCCTCTGGATAAGAGGGTCCGCTAAATGCCTACAATGTAATAATAATGTCATGTAATGTTTGTTCCCGCAGCCGCCTGTTATAGCCTGATGCACACGTCAAGGGATCAACGATCTTCACCCTACACACCTGCAGCCTCTCCGTTCTGCTACGGACATCACCTGGGTCACGTCTCCTGGATCCTGGGCCAGCTGCCAGAACCTGGGTGCACCTCTCCCGCGGCAACATAGTTGCGGTTTACCGAGGTCTTAGGCATTATTTTCTGCACTGATTGCTTTATTGCTACAACCTGATTTACCCAGGGTCCTAGTTTAACTATGGCCAAGATGGCTTTCAGCAGCTAAACTGTTGTTGACTACGGTTAACAGCAAGGGATAAGAGCCTGCCAAATGCCTATAATGTAATGTAATGTAATGTAACAATGTTTGTTCCCGCCTCATGCACGGCACGGACATCACGGGGTTCCCAGAGACCTCCGGAACCTGGCGCAGAGCGGACCGAGGTCTCCTTCGTCAGCCCGCTTCAGCGCCTGCGGGAACATGTTCACAGGGTTCTGTCGCGAGGCTTTCCGTTCACCGATTTTTATTTTATCAACTGGAAAAATTGTATATCTAAATCATCATAAATCATAAAACTGCTTATTTTCACCTGTTAGTTGTTATATGAAGATTATTGTGAGCTCAATAAAAGGGAAGCTAGATCTGTTCTTTGGAAAGTATGTAACATTACAGCTTTCATTTGTCATCTATAACTAAGTTCTAATTTTAAGCCATCTAGAAAAAGTAAGAACTTGAAAAGAAACCTGGGGGATATGTTTAACTGGATGAAGCGAGGATACCCTGAGTTAATCTCACGAGTCCTTCATAAACGCCACTGTCTAAAGGCCTCAGCTCTCAGCTCGAAAGGCCAGTTCAGATCAATGTCAGCTCGTGAGACGCTCTTAGAATGTTTTCAGAAGAAATACGGTTCCATGTGACCTTCTGAGTTTTAGAACGTCTCCTGACGGCTGTTGTAATCTCCTGAGATTCCACACGTCGAGACAGATCCGTTCAACCATCTCATAACTTGTTTTAATGAAAACCACTGTCAGCCATCATTTTGATGTGGACTGCGTGCAGTCTTTTCTCAGTATCATTCTAAAAAAGAAAAAAACACAGTGGTCTCGTCAGGTCTCGCAGTTTTGATCTGAACTGGGCTTTAAGCAGCTTTAAGCGGATGTGTGTTGCTTGCGATACTAATGGAGAGGGATTCTGTGTCGCAGGAGGCCTGTTGATATGCCTCCCCCGGGAGCAGGCTGCCAGGTTCTGCGCAGAGATCAAATCCCCCAAATACGGGGAGGGGCACCAAGCCTGGATCATCGGCATCGTGGAGAAGGGAAACCGCACCGCGCGCATCATCGACAAGCCGCGGATCATCGAGGTGGCCCGCAGATCGCAACGCAGAACGTCAACCCCACACCCGGGGCCACCTCTTAGTCCAGGACAAGGGACAAGGGCCACACCTTTTTAGACAGACATTCTAGTATCATCCTTGAGTGTGTGTGTGTGTGTATGTGTGTATATATATATATATATATATATATATATATATATATATATATATACACACACACACAAAATATATATATATATGTATATATATAAGGCTACTATGTTAATGTGTATCCTGACTGCTCGGATTTTGATCTTAAGGCAGATCACACGTAAAAAAAAAACGGAACGACAACAACGTAAAATCCATTTATTTTTTGTCTGTTTTTTTCTGTTACATTAACTGAGGACGCACCTAATCGTAAGGCAGCTTCTAAGTTGAGAATATTATTATCTGATACTGTTGATTCATTTTGAATCTTTAGACACTTCTCGTCTATTGCCGCATAGGCTTTTTTTAAAGGTGCTTTTGCCAAGTGCCCATTTGCCAACACGATAGCCCTTTTGTTTGTCTGGTCACTATGTGTACATTTAAAAAATGACTAGTGTAAAAGCTGTAACAGATGCCTTGAAAGACCGGGAGAAAAATATTATAAATAGAAGGTGGTGTATAGTTATGGGGTTGCATGTTGTTTTTCCAAATGAGTTTTTGTATTGTTTTGTCCCATTTTATAGCCCCCCCAGGCACTGCTAACTGTGCATGGCTGTGCTATCGACAGAAGGAAGGGAAACTGACGCACACAATAGACTCCATCAGTTATCATACCGTAGGGCACAGGTGTCAAACTCATTCCATCGAGGGCCGAGTGTATGCAGGTTTTTGTTGCAACCAATGCACTACAGCAGGTGATTTCACTAATTAGCTCCCTTCTTCAACTAAGGAGGGGAACTAATTGAAATCACCTGGTGTAATGCATTGGTTGCAACAAAAACCTGCATACACCCGGCCCTCGATGGAATGAGTTTGACACCCCTGCCGTAGGGTTAGCGATTGGGGGGTAAGGCTTCATTAACCGCGTACTGGCTGGAGCTACCCCGATGTTGTCAATCAGTAAATTGTATGAACCAATCAGAAGACAGCAAACAGAATGTCTCCAGTCCTTTTGCAGTTCGTGAAACCTTGTGTACGTGTGTATGTATTTACCATGCATTTTGGCGAAGACGCTGCAGATCTGGAGTGTACGAGAACTGCAGAGAATGTAACGGCCAAAGGGCAGTCACTGTGTAACATATACCGTTTCTGTGGTCAGTTGTGACAGTTTTACATTTTGTAAAGTGCTTTATGCAGTAGGCCACCCGAGTGTCCCGAGCGCGTGGCAGTGTTTCATGCTGCTCTCCGCTCTCTTCCCACGGTTTGTTTTGCGAAAGGATTCGCACTCTCGTCCGACATGCCAAAACTGCAGCTGGTAACGCCCCAATAAATATATCATTTTTTATGCCTCTTGTATTAGAAACGCGTTTGTCTTTTTGTACTGAGAAGCGTAGGGAAAATCGTTTTCGTTTGTCAAATACAATGGCTTTGTACATTTTGAAACCAGGACAGTTTCATGTGTTGTTAGCATTACCCAGTCGAGATTGGGATTGGGTCCTCCGATACAGGACATTCTGGTACTTGATACAAACACTAACCTACGCATGGGAAAAGGCACTGTGACCACGGAGCGTATATCTGGGGTGTTCCGTGTCAAAGACGTTGACGTCATGGAAACGTCAGGAAACGCGCCCCGCTGTGGACGCTGTACGGAACGGGCTGCCGCGCTCGGTCCCGGCCACTGTGTGCGCACAGCAGGGGGACACGCTCCAGAGAACAGGGTGGAAGGGCAACCGCGCCATCTGTGTTAAAGGGGCGGTGGAGGCTGGAATGAATGCAGCAGTCGGAACGTTCCAGAACAGGTTCACACCGCTGATTGCGCCTCTTCAATAAAGGCAGCTTGCTGTTAACTCATCCACTGCTCTTATCTTGTTTTGTTTCAGAGAGTCCCCAGGAAGGCACGTGTATTTCAAAAATCACTTTATTTTCCACTGGGATTTTGTGTTCTGTTGCATGTGTGGGATTGGGTAAGGGAGTCAAATGGGTTAGTCAAACGATGGGTTAGTGGTGGCTCTGGGATATATACAAGCCTTTCGCATGTTTGCAATACATTCAATACAATTGACATACAGTACTTTGAGGTTTCAAATAATTAACCTTAAATATGTAGTTATTTACACAAGCTGTTCATTAAATACACAGTATATTCTAAATAAGAACTTTCACTAATATAAACGGCTGTAAATTGAATGTGTTTTTTTGACCTCTTGGGTCATTTTCAAGCTTTTCCTAGCATATCATTTCCATATAAAGTTAAGTCTTTATAACTGATTTACATTTTACGGCTTTGCTAGACATTAAAGATTTTTGTCTAATATCAGTACTCTTAAAATGCAGCCTGCTGAACGCAATACTGAAATAATTGGCCACTTGTTACATTACTTGTATCATTTAAAGTAATGCATATTTTAAATGTGAATTCTAAAGCAGGGCGTTTCTAAGATAATACACTGTACAGCATTTTTTACAATTTCCCCCTAGGTGAACATCCTGGGAGTTGTCAGAAGTGGCAGCGTGTTGAAGCATCTGAATCCTTAAAGTCACAGCCCGTTTTCCTTCATGGCGAATAGAGCTCGGATGTCCAGCATGGCCTGCCGGATGTTCTGCCCGAAACGATAGGAGTCCTGGGAGGAAGCCCAGCACAGTGTCATTCAGGACGGTGTCCAATAGGGGGAGCGATAACAAATGTAACAAACGGGTACACAAAACCTTTTGTGGCACGACGGGTTTTCCTGTCCGATAGCTCTAGCCATGTTAATGCACTGTTAGATTGTAAGGGTTGTAGGGCGGCATGTAGTGTAATGGTTAGGGAACTGGACTTGTAACTCAGAGGTTACTAGTTAAATTCCCAGGTGGGACACATATGCCATTGTACCCTTGAGCAAGGTACTTAACCTGAATTGCTTCAGTAAAATATCCAGCTGTATAAATGGATTGTATGTTAAGAAATGTAAACTGTGTAAGTCGCTCTGGATAAGAGCGTCTGCTAAATGGCTAAAATGTAAAATGGTTGGAAGTGGAAGCCCATAGCTCAGAGCTTCGTCTCCCATTAGCAAGCACTGAAGCTGAAAGGCCCTGGGGTGAGTTCACTACTTATCATGTCATACAGCATATCATTAAACTCACTCCACAACCTCCCTCAGGACTCCATTTCCCATGAGTACCTCTGTGAAGTGTGCTGTGGTTCTTGGCATACTGAACTTAATCCTAAACGATGCTAGGCGCCCAGCGGACAAGAGCGCGACCTCACCGTCTCTGGGCTGGAGAACTTGCTGGAGATGTGGAACGTGATGAGATTCTCCCCAACGATGATGTAAGAAACACCGTATCCGTCGTCAGCCACCTGGGGGGAACGCTCGATCAGATTTCCCAGAATGCATCATTTGAATCCCTCGGCAAAATAAACAAATCCAGAGTGGTGCGATTTACAGGGGCTGGAGTGTGTGCTTATGCCAGATTTTCATTTCACATTTCTGAGGGAGTGACCCATTTCCTTTTGTGGGTTCTGAAATGTTAACAGCCAAATACATATCTCCTGGACTGAAAGATTACAAATAAACAGCTGTATTCAAGCGGGAGAAGAACAGATTATGAATCAACCAAACATGCTTTCGGTTCTTGACTCCCACCATATCTTGGGTAAGGTGCACCTCTAGGTTAGTTCCATAGACATATTCTTGTGTATTAATTACTGCATATGTTTTGCCTCCGGAATATGACATGCGATTTGACATCGCTGGACGTGCAGCGATAACTTACTGGTCCAAAACCTCCACCGGCGCCCACGTATTTGGGGAACTTCTGAATATCGACCAGGTTGAGCTGCTGCTGGGGCGTCTGGCTGGTGGACAGTCTCCATGGCTCCGAGAGCACCTGTGGAGGAAGCACGGCAGCTAATGTCCCTCTCCTCAAAGACCTTTTCAAACTGATCTCAGCTCAGCGTGTCCACCCCAATCCTAGCCTCCAAGCATGCATAATGAAATCTTCATTCTGATACCAGATCAGTTGCCTACAGCGCTGTGTGCTGTGATCCACAGGCTCTGTGATCGGCTTGCTGACCTGTTTGAGGAACGGCGAGTCGATGCCCAGGTATTTGGAGACGATGTAGAGGCAGAAGAGGTGGCGGTCGATGCCTGAGCCGGTCATGGCCAGGCGGTACATGTGCTGGTGCTTCTCTGCCGCCTTGCAGAACAGAGCAAGCCTCTGTGCCTTCTGCGACAGGGTAAGAGTCACGGCGATTACACAATCAGTCTATCAGAGCAGTCGCAAGTCTACGTTTATCTGTACCCGACTGGACTGACGAGCAAACTGATGTAAATTAGTGAACCGAAGGAATTTAACGGCGACACTTCCTGGAGTGTCCGCAGCTTAATCGGTCTGTCTCAGTTGCCCAATTATGCAACCTAGACAGGCTCCACGCAACAGAGAGAAACGTTCTTCCAGAGAGGAATGAAAAAGGTCAAGACAAGAGAGTTGAGACCAGTACAAACGCTGGGGTCTGTCACCGCTGGTCTGGGATCTTACTGATTGGAGAGGGTCCTCCATGGCCCGGACGAAAGCCGTGGACTCGCCGGTGCAGGAGCGCACCGTCTCCGTCCGGCCCTCTTTGAAGATGCGGGTCATTGAGGCTTCATACGTCAAACAGAACTCTCCTTTGTCCTAACCAATGAAAACACACCGGAACGGCCGTTGTAAGAGCAGGGCCGTTTTATCAAGGAAAGCAGACGCTGCAGATGAACTGATCCTTACAAAACAGGGATCAGCTGACATAATGAGATGAAATGACTGGGGTGAGCTATCCAGATGATTTAAAGATCAATGAACTGATGCACGATTTCTTCAACTTCTCTTCATAAGTAGAGTAGCTACGCATTCAGACCAATGACTTCATTAAAATGAATTAGTGGTGAAATGGACTGTGTTAGGACATACTAATTAGCCTCCGTTGAGATAGCTGCCCCAGTTTTGTGGAAGGGGCAGACACTAACAAAAGTCCATGGCGGCTGGTGAGTTGGGGATAGAGGAGGCTGAAATCTTACCTTTAAACCCACCATTGGTCTCAACCAGTTCATTTATTTTGCTTATAATCCGTTGGTGAGCAATCACAAAGCTTCTTCTGAACTGTGTCTCACACTGTAGGGTTGAATTTCTTAAAGCTATGCTAGAGAATGTCAATTACATTAGGGGTTATCTGAGTAAAAATCTACTGAAATATTTCTAAACATAGGCTACACTTTTAACTTAAATTCCTCTGTTAACTGTATAGCACATTTGCTATAATGTGCAATACAGCCAAACAAACAAACGTCAGTTCATTACTTCCACTGTGTCTGATAAACCTTTTCATGAGCATTGAACTTCCTGACCTGCACAGAGCAGATAAATGGGTATTTACCCAGTCCATAATTAAATAATAAGTCCATTTTGACTTTGGGCATGGAGACCAAAGAGCACATTTAACCACAAGTTCAGATGATCCGCAGATATGAGAAAGTGTTACACAATTTTGTGACAAAATAAAATTGGGAGGCTATACCTACTGGTACTGATCATCCAGCAAATTAATCGCTTGATTGATAATGAAAGAACATTAAATGGGAGCAGGGTGGGAGTAATCGTCGCTTTAAAGGTACGGTCCTCCTTTATTTCAAGCCAACCAATCACTGCTGACAAGAGTATGTGGGGTAAACCCTGTGTATTAGTGAATATCTTTAAATGGGCACAAACGCAAACGCGCACAAGTAGCAGATGATCTGCCCGGAGGTGCTAAACGAATGAGTGCCGTTAACAGCTCAATCAAAGCTAATGAACTAAACGCAGGTGGAGCATTAAACCGCAGGACCCCCCAGGACCAGGGCTGTGACACACCGTCCGTATGTTTGCCCACACTAGACCACCGGCACACAACACCCAAGGTTGGCAGGCGGTAGCAGTGAGATAAGTGATAAGTGGTGGTGAAGTGCTGTTTGGAGTGTGCGGGCGGGCGGGCGGGTCTCGCGGTCGCACCCTGTAGTGAGCCAGCTGCAGAGCCATCTGGATGAAGGCGTCGGGGCTGCTCCTGCACTTCTTGATCAGGCCTTTCCCGAACTCGTCAAACAGGCAGCCGTGGAAATCCACGTCCTCGGCGATCTCCGTGGCCAGAGTGTACGAGGTCTCGATGACGCTCTGGCACTGCGGTGAGAAACACAAACGCAACCGTCAGGATGGTGACATGATCACTTGCAAAGTGGAAACTCTAAACGCTTAGAACAGCAGTTCCAGTAAAAGCACAGTGGTAAACCCAACGTTTAAAGCCTAAGTCACTCTCATATGACCCGTGTGTATTTGTTTATTTCTGCTTGGAGAAAAGTGAGACTGGTGTGGAATCTGACACGTCTTATGTTTGTTATGGAACGTTCAGGGCCCTTGGACGCCGTGTCTTGCCGGTTTGGTAACACGTGGAGCTGTGTGGTGGGTGTTTTCGTGAGCAGTGCTGACTCAGCGTGACGGGCTGCTGCTGACTCGACGTCTTTCACACGCATCGCTGTCTCCACGGTAACCTGTCCCTTATGACTCAGAGCGTAGGACTGAGATACAGCCAGCTGCTTCTTCCCCCCCAGCGGCTGAACCCGGATCAGCTTACTCACACTTCATCCTAACCCAAACCATAAAACAATGTTCCCATTAAGCTTGGCCCAGTTTTGAACGCCTGTCCCATTTCTGCAGTGTCCTCCCTGCAGTTCTGCAGCGTGCACATTAGCGTCAATCTCTGACAGAGCGTCTGCATACTTTCGTTAGGCTTCCTGCAATCTGATTGGTGCCGGCAGACAGTCCAGGCAACCGGACGCCCCCCGGCGCTGTGTTTAAGCGCAGCCTGCTGTACCTCGGCTGGGATGTCCCACTGCAGTTTCAAGGGAGGGGGCAGGTCCTTGCTGACTTCTCCATTGCAGTGTCCATCTCCCGTGTATCCCAGCTGGAAGCAGTCGGTGGCCAAAACGTACTGAAACAGAAACGTGAGCGGTGAACGTCCCTGCAGACGGGCCCGCGCTCCCCCAGGGCAGGCTCCCCCTCCGCTCGACCCTACCTCCCACATGTGACCCACGATGGGGGCGTCGGCCCACGAGTGCTCCGCGTTCAACCCCAGCTTCCCGTTCTCGTACGCGATCAGGTTGAAGGATTTGTCAAACCACCTGGAAGAGGAGAGGATACGCTTTAAATGTCGCGCACAGCGCAGGTGTTTCCCAACGGGCTGCCGCGGTAACAAGTGTACCTGTCGTAGCACTTCCCGTGCAGCAGGGACTTGGCGTACAGGTCCAGGGAGCGGAGCTTCTCCGGGTCGTAGCCGTGCGCCTCGTCGTCCAGGGTGAGGAAGAAGGCCGCCGACTCGATGGTCTCCAGGGACGCCTTGTTCGGGCCCTGGCTGAAATACTTCAGCCGAGCCTGTGCCCAGGGAACTCTGGGAAACATGGAATGGCGACATTGATACAAAAATAAAAAAGCTCCCTGAAGCCAGGTAACGTCGCAGGTATGATACACCCACCAGACACTCTGCTCCACATTACTAACACTAGCTTCTGTTTCTCTACTGTTGGAGCCAAAACATTCCAATTCTATGCATCTTTTAAAACTTCGTGAAGGAGTTGTGACCCAGTACGACACTGTGGCAATGGACGTTCTGTACTGTAACACAGCACCGGAACCTCCTGCAGTTAAGAAGCAAGAGAGGAGCGCAGGAGCTGGAGTATCTGGTGTGCGTGCGTGCGTGTGTGTGTGTGTGAGAGTGTGTGTGTGTGTGCGTGCGTGCGTGCGTGCGTGCGTGCGTGCGTGCGTGTGTGTAAGATCTGCGGTCACGCGACGGCGTGCGGAGGACAGGCCCACCTCTTTCCGGCGGTCAGCGCGGCCAGCTTCAGCTCGCCGGGCCGCGGCTCCGCGGGGTCGTCCAGAATCCTCTGGAACTGCGCCTCCAGCTCGCTGGGCCACAGGTGCCGCCCGCCGTAGTACAGCCACACCCTGAAGAAGCGGCCCTTGTGGTACACCACCAGATGCTTGCGGTCCTTCAGGTGCTGGATGATGTCTGAACAGAACCGGGGAGAGGGCCGTGCGTCAGGAAGTCCATTTGTATTATTTCTGTCTAAGCCAAGAGGGAGTTATTTCATTGGCCCTCGTCAGCCCTGACCGGGGACTCATTTACACATCTGGAGATGGTCATTGGTCCAGCCATACTTAGAAAAGAGTTTCATTCAATTTTAGCCACAAAGGACAAAGCAAGGCAAAAACCAGCGGGAGTGGCCTGTCTACACTCGAAATGTATGCGGCTCACAGTGTGGCTTACTCAGGCGACGCCGAAGAAGCATTGCGGGCCCATTCTCGGCAAGCTTTTTCAAAGATAATATTGGCACTGTGATGCGCGCTAATATGCATCGTTGCGGCAGCAGTGTGGATGAACGGAGGGGCTTCAGACGGAGCTCTCGCTCAGGATTCAGGAGGGGGGGGGGGGGAGGAGCGGCGGACTGGGGAGCCCTGTATCAGCCTGTCTCCATGGTTACCTGTCTGAATGCCAGGGATCCTGGTGGTGTTGAACATTCTCTCCATCTGGTACGAGCACATCGGCACCGTCCCCAGAGCTTGCATCTGAAGGACGAAAGAGAGGGAGAGAGAGAGAGAAATGTAAAGGGGTGGGGCGGAATGGACGGAGAGAGAGAGAGACAAACGGCTTTGGTTGTGCTGAGTCAGCAGTGCGATCAGTATTTCCCTCATATTGCAGAGTCCCTGTCTGTCACGGCAGGGCTATAAACCCGGAGCGGCGCATTAGGAATTCTGCACAAAGCGCTCAAAAACTGCTCCTTCAGCATTAATTATACAGCACGGTTATTGATGCAAGTTTTTACAATTCTCATTTGCGCCGTTGTGCTGGGTTTGAATATATTAGCGAAGTATCGACTTGTGCTGTCCTCGTCTCGGGCGTGAGAAATGCTCAATATTGCTATACCTTGGTTTTTTTCTTCCATTTTTGTTTTACCCCATTGCTTAGTTGAAAGGGGCGCATTTATTTTGTGACAAATGACGGATTGTTCCTCTGCTGTTTCTGTGCTCCTGTGGGCTTCTTTACTACGACTGGCCTGTCGTTAGGATAATAAGCAAGTGTGTCACTTGGGCGGTCAGGGTGCGGTGCCGCGCGATTGAGTTTACAGTTCGATACACAGCAAGACACCAATTAGCAGATCCGTGCTGTAACGACATCGTCACGCTGAGGACACTGTGGAACTTCTCCGGGTGTGACGGAGTTACGTAAGAGCTCAGGACTGGTGAGTGTCAGGATGCTCTGCGCCTGCCAGGGCTCTACAGCGCTGTAGGGGGCAGGGTATTGAGTGCCCTAAGGGTGTGCTGGATACAGAGAGGATGCTTTGAGGTGTTTGAATGTAGACCGGGGGATATTTACAGAGCTAAACAGAAGTAGCCAGGAGCATGCAGCAGGGTGCACAGGCGGCCAATCTCAAAGTGAAATTAGGGAGAGGAAAAAAACACAGTCCATATTTCAACCAGCTTTTCAACATTTGTACTTTTTTCTCCCAGCTTGTCTGGAGGATTGGGCAGTAAAGTTTGCATTTGCATTGTACTGCGTGCCACAGGACTGTGTTTAACGGGGGAATCGGGGTGGGGGCGCAGGGGGCTCACCGGCGTGTGTTCCCCGCGCTCCAGCTTGCGGCGGTACTGCAGCATGGCGTGGACGGCATTGCCTGCCCTGGCGGTCTGGCGGTGTGTGGGCGTGATATACAGCAGATCCTGGAGTGGGGAGAGGTCATGTGACCTGATGATATTCTCACACAGAACCCCCGCCCAGCAGAAACACAAACAGATTAATTCTTTACATACACACACATCACACATACACACATCCACACACACACCCACACCCACACACACAAACATACACACACACGTGCGCACACACACATATATACACACACACATACACACGGACACACTCGCTCACTCAAGTCACACACACACACTCACAAACATACACACTCATGCCACAAACACACACACTCATGTCACACACACCCACACGTCACACACACACTCACAAACATACACACACACACATATACACAGACATGCTCACACACACACACACACACACACACACACACTCATTCTGACTGGACAGGGGTGAATAATGAATAATAGCATTTCTTATCAGGGCCTGTGGGCTCAACACTTACCATAACATAGAAGTTGCTGTTGACCATGATGGGACTCCTGCCCCTGAGATAAATGTACTCTTCCCACCAGTCACTCACCTGTTGACACATCAAACCACTTTATGTCAACAGTGCATATTTTACTATGTGTTTACATTCACAATTTATAAAACTGCTGTAGTCCACCGTCATGAATATACATTACTCTATGCAGTTTATGAGCCGAAAGCTCAATATGTATTAAGAGAATACCGTACGTACATAATTTGTTGCCCACCAGGACTTCAAAACAAGGTATTTCTGTAGTTTTGGAGCTAGGTCCTTTTTGAATTCGTTGGCAACAATCTCCATCTGGTTGTACTGCTCATCGTCCAGTAGAGGGCGCACTGACTCCAGGTACTGCAAGGTAAATTGAAAATACAGTTCCAGAATTAAATTAATGAGGTCCAAAATAACTGAGAAACGTGTCAAAGATATTTTCAAACAACTTTACTCTCTACAGGACAGGATACTTATTTAAAATATTTAAATATTTTGTGGTGAATACAATTTGAACCATAACCCCAAGCTGAATTTCCATTTGCTGGAAGCCTTACATTTTCATCAAAACAAGAATCTAAAAGCTGTCAGTGGCGTTATATGTTTGTAGTGTGAGAAACTTTACAACACACCGTTTCATGTTAACGTTCATAAAAAGTCTGGTGTGCTGGTGGTGTCTCACCCTTTTAATGGTGTCTTTCACACTGGGGACTGGCAGTCTGGGCAAGGAGGCCTGGAAGCTGTAGAGCAGTGGCTTTCGTCCAGAGAACATCTTCACAAGCATCTGGTACAGACACAATACTGTCATTTTAAACGCGCTCCGTTACTCCACTCGGATGTCAGGTGAAAAGGGAAACCAAACCGCACCTACCAGCCATATCCTGGTGGAGCAGCTCCTTTTGCCGTGAGGTTCAAAGATCCAGCCTTGGTAGGAGAGCAGTAATTTGAGGGTGTAACGCAGGATCATGATGAGTGACAGCCAGAGGCCCGTGGCAAAAAGCATGGCACTCAACAGAGTTTTTGTCTGTAGTGTCAAATAGTCACTGCAATGGCATCACAAACATTACATTACATTACATTACAGGCATTTGGCAGACGCTCTTATCCAGAGCGACGTACAACAAAGTGTTAACCGTAGTCAAGAACAGTTTAGCTGAAAGCCACCCTAGTGGGAAGTACCATTCCTAGGTGCTAGGCGCAACCACATAGTTAAACTAGGACCCTGTAGGTAAAACTGTAGCCACAATTCAAAGGTAGCAAACACAGCAACATAGCATGTTAGTGTCATAGGATCTATATGGATAGTTTATAGATTGAAACTTAGCTAGCTATTTAAGTTTAAAAAAGGATCTGTTGGATAATTGGACATGAATGTGCTAGCATAAAATGCCAATACATTTGTAGCTAAAATGTTTACATTGATATAGTGCGGGGATTGGCAATCCTGGTTCCTGGAGAGCCACAGCGTCTGCTGGTTTTCATTGTTACTCAGTATTTCATTGATAATAAAGCAGTTGATTAGTTACACAGATTCATATCGCCTGCTTTCTTGGATCTAAATTGGTTGCTGATTTTACAAAAATAGACAGACCCTGTAGTTCTCCATTGCCGTCGATGGCAACCCGTAAATTGTAAACTGTAGCGTTATGTTTGTTGATATCCAGAGACATGGCCTCACTAACCTCACAGGCAACGTCGCCTTTATTGTGTCAATCATGCCCATAGAGGGGTCTATTCTGGCATACATGGTGCTCATTATCGCCACGACAACGACCAGCCAACTGGACGGACTGGCAGGATAAACTCCAGTGAGGATGCCGTTCTACAACAAAAGATTATTTTTTTCATACAACATAGCTGGACTATATAATTACCATTCAATTGTGGTTATTTAAACGTTTGCTAATGTTACGTTAATTGTTCATGTCCAGTCAGAACCCAGATTAAGGCCTCCCCACGGTCGCAAAACGGCTACCTTGAACCGAATGGCGCGCTTCCTCCACGAGGTCACTCCGGACAGGTAAATATGCTTCAGTACCTCCCGACTCAGGTGAAAGTCGATCCCTTCGGCGCTGACAGTGAACTGAAAGCCCACCGCCTGGTGAGCCTCTGCCATCGCCCAGGCCTGAACGTAACTCAGCGATGGTTGTCTGAAGAACAGAAAAGCAAAGGGCTTTACTGATGAAAGTTCGGTGTCGGTTTAAATTACCCTGCAGCATTATTTTCAACCGACAAATAAATCGAATCAAAGCAACGGGCAACGACCGCTATGCAGCAGTCAGACATGTAGCCTGCTAGGTAGCCAACGATTTGAACACAAACAATGACAACTCCCATACGTTATTGAGTGTTTTTAAGTCGAATTAACGAAATATTAGCTAGCTAGCTAGCTAGTATACCATATACAGTCGAACTGGAGCTTGAGTGTACAATTTGACAATTTACCAAATGCTGTGACGTTTATTTTAGATCGTTTGTTCCCTAGCTTGGCTAGATATAAAATTAGCTAACAGTTATCCTTATGCAGTAGTGAAGCTGATGGACACATTTAAAAATGCATAGAACCTCATGACATTGTTTTATTAAGTTCATTTTAAATATCGTACATAAAAAATGGGATGTAGTCAGCGAACGTTAAATAAAAAAATCGAGAAATCGATAGAAAAAATATGTTTTTTAGAGGTCACAAAGTTCTGCCTAACCAAGCCTGAATGACATTTTCCACGTCAGGTGACTGGAGTCCTATCAAGTGGGGCAAAGTTGAAGCGCCAGATATAGCGGTGCTGCATGACGCAGGACACCTTATAAATATAAACACAGCAGTCGGCAAAAAAGCACGTGAAATGCACCGAATAACTTTTTGACCAAACGTCTCATTAGCATTCAAAATTTAATTCAAATGAGACCGCTTATGTAAAATATGTACAGTGCATGTGTCTTATTGGTTTCAAGTTATAAGAATTCATTCCTGAACACGATGTATGCAGTCTCCGTACACCGTCTAAATGTTTACTCAACTTTACTTTTGACCATTGACGCGACTCTGCAGATTAGATTAACAATTTCATTGATTTTATGCTGTCATGGTATGAAGCAAATTCACATTTCTGATTATTTTTATACACCAATAATATGGTTTATAAAATCATGGGCATAAATAACATATGAGCAGGTTAGTAGCTACCTGTTGTTAGTTTCTGTATGTATTACTGTGGGTCAAGTGTGGGCTGTTAAGTTCAAGTAGCTGTGTTATGAAATCCGAGAGGCATTCTAGCATGGTCTATCACGCAATATGAATATATATTAATCTTGTCTGTAACCCTGGAGATAATAAGAGATATTTATTGAGGTAAAATGCACAATAAGTTGCAATATGGCACACGTACATGAAAAACCACCCATAAATCCCATAGACAAAATGTGCGAGAGGTAACCTAACATTTCCTCCAAGAAACAATAGCAGAATTTATGACCAATAAATTAAATCATAACCATGGGAACAACCAATCAGACCAAACTCTCTTTGTGGAAATATGTCACAAGACTAAAAATGCAACTATGTAACAAACTAGCACCTGAACATGCACAGAGTAAATGCTCCAAGACTGAACACAGCCTAACAGTCCCCACCTCAGAAGATGCCATACCTTAGTGCAGTTAGACACAGATGTAGAACGTGGAGCAGGGTTGAGGTACGGTTTCCTCAGAACTCAGCTGGGGGCTCTTAAGAGCAGAGCTAGTTCAGCTTGTATTCAAAAAGCTCTGTGACTTCAGTGTCCTTCAAACTTTTTTCTGAGGTACTGAGAGTGAGTCCTTTCCTGTGAGTGTCTATCACTCTCTCTCTCTCTCTCTCTCTTTCTCTCTCTCTCTCTCCCTCCCCAGTTGCTCTCTCTCTCCCCCCTCTCTCTCTCTCTCTCTCTCTCTCTCTCTCTCTCTCTCTCTCTCTCTCCCTCTCTCTCTCTCTCCTCTCTCCTCTCTCTCCCCTCGATTGCTCTCTTTCTCCTTCAGCATAAACTGCTCTGCTCTCTGTGTGTAACCAGACACCATCCAACGCTGGACTGTACCTCATGGGCAGGCATTAGTCTAATCTCAGACTGCCTCCAACAATACAGCTATAATTTGCCTTCCCAATGTGATGGCTTACTGAACTAATCTAAACATGTTTAAAGTGTAGGAAGTAGAGAAGGACACAGCACTTAAGCAGAGGCTTCAGAGTGTTTCTTTGGAACATGTTTGTTCCAAACAAGGCATTGCTATGTTAGCGCTCGTACCTCTCTGTCTCAGAATATTTTTCCGTGAGGTCAGCTAAATTCCGCCATATCAGGGGTAGCACACATCCTCAACAGCGGATTGTTTATCGGACAATAATTCAAGCTTCGCCTCACCTGTGAGCTCACTGAATGTGAAGGGGTGAAGACGGTTTGGTGGAACGCTAATGTATTCCATACTGCCTTACACGCCTGCCATACCAAGGGCAGATATTTGCTGTCATAGTCAGATGGCTTCAGATGGCTTCCATACCACCCGCCATCGTCACTATGCAGTGAGATTGACATCGCACAGCCTCCAGCCCACAGGTTACTAATCCATTAATTATCCTGGACCCACCCCACAGTTTTGTCGGCAATAGGATTCTGGTATGGGCACTCAATGCCACTATCGTGGCTCTCATTAATGAATTGTCACTGGTGTGCTTTGGGAACTTGTGATGTTTCAGAAATTCCCTGTGGTCTTGTGCGTCGAATGACAAAACAATCGCACACAGTCTGTTTGTTTTCTTGGTCTCTGTGCTAAAAGTGCAGGTGGAAGAGGGCTTCATAGCTGGTGGAGAAGGGGAGAGGAGGGAGGTGGAGGACGGAGAGCGAGTGGAGGTTGATTTTGACAATAGAGTCGTGCTCTATGGCTGGCATGTAGACCTCATTGTTGAGAATCGTCCCCTGGCCTGCAATCGCTATCTTCTCAGTGGCACGGACCTTCCCCCACCGCTGAGTCTCCACACAGAATGATGTTACCACATTCTCTGACTTTGTCCCTCCAATCAGGCACAGCTTGTCCGTCGCCCCCAGGAAGTACAGGCTGGGGATTTCAGCGTCTGCTCTAGTCAGGGTGGGGAGCAGCTCCGACCAGGAATCTGGGGAGGGGGAAAGCACCACTCTTGTCAGGGTGGGGAGCAGCTCTGACCAGGAATCTGGGGAGGGGGGAAAGCACCACTCTTGTCAGGGTGGGGAGCAGCTCTGACCAGGAATCTGGAGAGGGGGGAACTACCGCTCTGGTTGGGAGTTTATCCTGAGTTTCCACCTCAATTTAAATTGCCTGGAATGTGACCTGAAGCTAATGGTTCACCCAAGGTGACATCTCGTCTAAGTGAGCCTAGTAATCCAGCAGCCACTTTGACGCTGTAAGAGCTGAGTTAAACTAAATCCTGTGCCCTGGATACTAATGGTTTGAACCGCTCTTACCTGCACAGCTGCCTTTGGATTGGACGCTGTTCTTATCTGCAGCAGCTCTTTTTATGTGTTTTGCTGTTTTGCTGTTTTATGTGTCACCATTATATGAGGATTTAAAAGGGGCCACAGAAAGAACTAACAAACTCTAGGGATCTGAGAGCATTTCTCTGGTGACAGAAGTGGGGTAACACAGCTTAGTCACAGCTGCTCAGTTTGGAGTTAAAGGAACATACCCACACTTACAGTGATTCATTAACACGCACACATTTGTAAATGAATCACTTAGCAGTCACTGGCAGTGTGTGGGAGTATTCTTTTGCAGCCACCTGTATTACATTTTTACTCTGCACCTGTGAGTACATCTGTGTGTGTGCGTGTTCATTTGGCATTAACCGTGCCCCAGCTTACCGTGTCTGACGTCATACTGCAGCACAAGCTTCTCCCCGGTCCTCTGGACAGTGCCGATGACGTAGACGCAGTGCCGGAGTGCGGTGGCCAGCGGGATGTCGTGGGACAGCGACATGGTGAAGAGGAAGTCGGTGAGGGGCAGGGAGGAGACGAAGGCCCAGGAGTCGGCCCAGGGGTCGTAGCGCTCCACGGCGGTGTAGAGCGCCGTGCTGGAGTCGGGGGACACCAGGGAGTCCAGGTACCAGCCCCCGACCGCGAACACCAAGCCCTCGCAAACCGCCGTGCTGAAGTGGCGTCTGTGCTGAGGGGCAAAACCGCAGTGGGTTTCCAACGTCTGACCTTTGACCTTTGACCTCCCGCAGCCATCGGCCGTTTTTACCAGGGTTAGGGTCAATTCCGTTTCAATTCAGTCAAATAATTGAAATCAAATTAATTTAAACATTTAACATTATGGGCATGTTCATTTTCAGTTCCTGAATTGAATTTCAGTTCCTTTCCTGAATGGACTGAATTGAAATGGAATTGACCCCAGCCCCAGTGCAGACGGCATTTTCTTCCTTACCTTGAGAAGGGGAGCAGTGGAGGCCCAGCTGTGGGTGAGGGGATTGTATCGGAAGGAGGCCATCTTGAATTCATACCCCCTCTTCACCCTGTGCCTGTACCCTCCAATGAGGTACAGGTAGTTGTGCAAGACTGCAGTGGTGAAGCACCATTTGTCGGCGGTGAACGGGAGCTCCGCCTCCGAGCTCCAGTCTCCGCCCTCCTCAGATCCCGATAGGCTGTAGAGCTGGCGGGCGGCGGCCAGCTCCGATTGGTTCCCCGTCGTCAGGTTCTCCTTCCTCAGGGCGCAGAGCTGCTGGGTGCCCTCTGACCTGAGCCGGACGAGCTCCGCCCGCTCGCCTGCGTCCAGGCCGCGGGTCAGGTGACCCAGCTCTAAGAGGTTCCTGCTCAGGTATCGGAGCACAGCATCCTGCAGCTCCGGGCAGCAGATCTCGCGCGCGAATGCCAGCCACGCCAGGCAGTTCTGCGGGGCTAAGACGCCGGCGAGGGACCGCAGGCACTCCGAGACGAAGCGCTCTGCCAGCAGGTAGCCGCCCACCTGGATGTGGGTCCCCAGCTCCCCCTCAGGCACGGTGAAGCGCCGCAGGAAGGTGAACTCCAGCAGGCTGTGGAAGGCGGGCGAGGGGATGTGCTCCAGGAGAACCAGGCTGTCTGTGGTCTCCCTCATGCTGGACTGGGACAGTGCCCTGAAGTACTCGCTCTCCTGTGACAGCTTCCCCAAATCAACCTGAAACCCACAAAGTACAGAGATGAGCCACAACCGAACGACATGCAATAATTCAATAGCTATGGGAATAATTAACCTCCTAGTGGTAGGGTTCAGGCCACATTATGCGACAGTAGTGCCGCCATGTCAGCCGCGAGAGCTGGGTTTCTTCCACAGGTCTACAGAAGCATTTATCTCTGGGCAGCCGTGCGATAGGTGCTTACTTGGAAAGCGTGTGTGCTGGTCCGCACCGTGACCATGGGGCCATCGCCGCTGGAGTAGGTTCTGGATGCCATGTCCGTTTGCCAAGACTCAGACACCCTGCTGTCACTGTGATCAGTCACCTGACCACCGCGAGCCAATCCCCAGCTCCTGAGCCCAGAGAGAACCCACCGGACCCATTCAGTCCCGTATTTAAAGCACGCGGTGAAACACAGCCACAGCAGGGAAACATACTGCCTCCAAGGCTTCATTGTTAATGTTAAACCTGTGTTGAATAACTGGTATTCACTGTCCTTATTTATAAACCAAATTGGTGCTACAGTGGAGAAATAAACTTTTCTTTTGAGAAATTTAATTATATTTTTTATGTTGAAGCATTTGATAACATATGCTTTGTGTGTTATGATATGATAACATATAACATTTGTTAAGCAGGCAGCAAAAACAGACAAACTAAAAGTACTACACACACACGTCTAAAGAAGAATGAGAGAGCTGACACAAAGCAGGTCTAAAAGATGTAAACAAGATACTTCCAAGCAGTCGCACTGCACTAGCACAGTTCTACAGCCATTAGTCAGAGCGCCAGTCTTCGAAAAACTCTCCAAACAAAACCAGGATAAATCCAGCTTTCAGACTTTCTCTGACAGGAGACACCATCACATATCAGCCTCTGTGTCAAAAAGATACGCCGCTGTGGTCGTCCCGTAGCGAGCTTTGTGGTCGTCCCGTAGCGAGCTTTGTGGTCGTCCCGTAGCGAGCTTTGCGGTCGTGCCGCAGCAAGCTCTGTGCACGGATATGTTTTGAGCGGGCCTATTGAGCAGTCTATTTTAGGCGACAGAGCTTCTCATTGGTGAAATATGACTCCATGTTCCAGCAAAGGACTTCTACCCACAAATCTCTACATACCCAGGAGTTTATTTAAAACGTGTGTGTGTACATGTATGTCTGTTTGTGTGTGTGTTTGCACACATATGTATGTGTGTGTGCACACGTATGTATGTGTGTGTGTGCATGTGTGTGTATGTATGTATGTGCGTGTTTGTGTGTGTGTGTGCAGTTATCCCTTTGCCACAAGGGAAATTGGATAGGTTGCATGACAAGCACCCACTATGCCAGAGTGAATTTACTATACGTCCAACTTCCCAGCGTACACACGCAGCAAACACATTCCTGCAGTTGTTGACAGTGCGGCTCCTTGCTGTCCAGTCCTTTTCATTTAGTCCACATTGGTATATGATTTTGACATGCTGTGAGCATGAAAGGTGATGTAATGTATTTTGATTAGTTTCACCGTGGTATGCTTGGCTCTCAGAGCAGGGTGAACACAGTTTGACGGATAGCCCTTTCCACAAATGAGAGTGCAGTTCTGCCTCTGCATTGACCATTTTTAGATGTGGAGGGTAAATTCATGTTGTGGCAGTCCTATTAATGAGGAGAGTCTGCTATGTCTCAGAGAGTAAAACACTTTTCTGTGGCCTCGGTGTCTTTACTTGTCTCTATTTTTATCCTTTTAATTTTCTCCTATACCTTTTCCCTACATGTTGTATCTGCAGGAAAGGAAACCCGCTTTAAAGACATATTTAAACTGACTTTTAAGAGATTACAGTTAATTGTAGCCTGTGAAACCAATGTTGTATGTCCCCCTGAAATAAGATGAAACAAATATTCTTGCTATCAGAGAGTTTATTAACTTTTAAAACCACAATACACAAATGGATACAAATAAACTGCCATGTTATCAGCTACCACAAAAATAAAGATTTTGCATAATTACAACATTTTGCATCATGTTCCGCTATTCATCTGTAAACCATGTCAGTTTCACTGAGGATATTTATTCTTTTAGACATCACAATTTCACACAACTATAACATAATTTGAATACCTGTGTGTTAAGGTGCATGTTCTTCAAAGATCGAATAAAACTTTTTTTCATAATTTTGCCATAAAGATCTCTGATTAAAACAAACTCTAAACTATGCTTTGATTGTCACAATGACCAATAAATGCAATCAGTGATTCTTCTTAATCTGGCTCAGTGTAAAATGAAAAATAAGCACATGGACACCGAACTCAAACTGAAGAGAGGGTCGGTACAGTGTGACTGACGACAGATTTATGAATGAATGAGACCTTTTCAGCTGAATGCCTCCTACTTCATCATTAGACAAACATGAAACAAACAATGGCGAAGTGAATAAACTGACAGATAGTCTATATATGGCGTGCGTCGTAAACATCCACCTTTTAAGGGACACCCTTCATAAGAGCTGTGCTTTATCTTTTTTATAAAACAGAAATAGCTTTTGACAGCTTTTCAAATTGACGTTGTAATTTGTTACACGTGTCATTTCCCCATTTTCTCCCCAATTTGAAATGCTAGAGCACTGCACACTGCTTCCCACTGCGTTGGGCGCTGCACAGCAGCTGCAAGCAGACTGCAGGCTCCTGATTGACCAGAGGAGGTGCTAGGGCTCCATGAGGCAGAAACTATCCCTGCATATAAACCCTCCCACCCACCCCCTTCCTGAGCCAATCACATGCCCCTCCTTCCCTGAGCCAATCATGTGCCCCCTGGCAGGACCCCCTCAGAAGGCACTCGCATGGTCAGGATTCAGTCCAGCCCTGAGACACATCATTGCACTCCACAGCCAAGAGTTCAACTTGGATCAGTTGCACATAAATAAATGTATATGGATTCATTATAATATGTCATATAATGAATACATTTAGCAGCTTACAAATTGAAACCATTCAATTAGAACCCTATAAAATGGGCTCCAGCACTATTACCACAATGTACACTCAAAACGTATATTGCTCAAAATTGTACATTGTTGAAAACGTATATATATAGTGATTAAATGTGCATTATTCAAAACGCTGGTTGGATTTAAGCGGTGACGCGCATAGACAAGTTCAGAGCTGCAGCCAGCCCAGAGTGTACAGTAAATACGTGGCATGTTCACATCACTCTTAGCTTTGTTTTCACAACTGGGTCTTGCTCTCTCCCATAAGCAAACAAAGAGAGCTTTTCTTTTAGACAATTACACCTGTGTGTTGCTATGGTACAAGGCACAAGCACATACATTATAGAGTCTAGGTCTGATGTAGAGACATCATCTGTACCGATGACAGAACCACGCGTGTTGGATAGAGACATTTATGCAGATGACAGAGCCATGCCTGTGCAAGTATACCATTACACTTCTTTGGTCCGCTCTTACTTTTGGGGCTGTGAAAACATGGACACGGCTAAAATATGAACAGCATAACATGGATCAATCCTTTCAATTGTACAAGAACACTAACATTTTTGCCAGCGGCAGTGTAGCGTAATGGTTAGGGAACTGGAATTGTAACTGAGAGATTGCTGGTTCAATTCCCAGGTGGAGCACTGCTGTTGTTCCCTTGAGCAAGGTACTTAACCTGACATTCAGTAAATATCCAGCTGTATAAATGGATTGTTTGTAAAGAAATGTAAACTGTGTAAGTCGCTCTGGATAAGAGCGTCTGCTAAAAATGTAAATGTCAAGAACCGTCAAACCAAAGAGAAAATATTTTCAGTCATTGTACATTCAGCCTTTTGTAGTTTATCATGCATAACCCACTCAAACACATAGCAAGGATATCTAATGCAATGTGTCAGCTCATCTTTGTTCAATGATATCTACAACCAAGATGATCAATGGCAGTGCCTGATATTGGAAACAAATTGGCTCTCTGGTTTGGTCAAGAAAATGCCCTTTTGGCCTGTTTGGTAATAGTTTCACTTTCTGTGTAAATCATGACTGGATTTTTAGACTCTCCATGCATATTGTTTATAAAGAATAAAACTGGATTGTTTCCTTTTGTATTCATGAACAAGCATCTGGGCACACAGTTTTCACATGGTCGAAGGTCTGAAGATCCAAATATTTGGTCTCATTCCAAATGCATACAATAACAGATGCAATAATGAATATGAAATAGTTTAAACAATGATTAAGCTCAAATGTGCAAATTAGGCTGAAATATTGCAATTTATTCAGAACGGGCTTCTTGGGGAATGGCTGTGGCTGGCAGCTGGCATTTTACCTGCCTGAATAAACACAGAAGGCGTGTACTCTTGTAAACTCTATTTCTGTGTGCTCTCCACCAGTGCTTAAGATGCACCTTCTCACCAAGAGATTCAAAGGAGAAGAATTAAAGACAAAATTAGATAAAACTGTGAACAACTGGTGCAGTTGACGCATAAAGTTGAGTATATTCACTGTGACGGAGATGGAGATGGAGAGAAAAAGGTTATGTAAACAGCTTTTTTTGCTTGAAGTATGCATCGAAACGACACTGCGCGTAATCCTGAAACGACAGAAATGAGACATTTCAAACGGCATATGAGGGGCATTCTTAACCGTGTCAGGGTTTCTGGGCTCATCGACACACAAACAGTCCTGAGACTGAGCCTTGCTGAGTCTGCACCTCAAAAGCCCCAATACACCACATTTACAACCCTGGCGGAGGAGTGTGAATATACTTACCATATAACCAAACTCAATTTTGGATATTTTGGCTTGAATGATGGACCACAGACCCCAGAGAAAGTGTGCAGCCAAAGTATACCTGAATGGGGAGGAACACAGCTTAAACTTCAGCAGCACACAAAACAGAACAGTGTACTTCTGCAGGACAGCAAACAGCGCACTAGCAACTATCCCATTTACTGTCCTGTTCTTGAAGAACACAAAATGTTTCATGTTTCAGCAACAGGAGTAAGGAAGTACCTTTAAAAGGGCAGCAAACTGACTATTTTAATGGTTTCTATCTTTAATAGATACGTAGCTAAACATGGATATAATGTATATGTTTTTAAAGCAGACTCGTTATCCTTCTTCTTAAAACATGAGTTTTCCTTCAAAAGAATAATTTCATTTTATGATAAAAGATAAAGAAGAATGGTCAATAAACTCTATAGTAAATTTCTAACCACTCTGTATCCAATTTTGCTTGTGTATAATAATAATAATAAGACATATTCTTCATCTTGGTATTATTATTAGAATTGTTACCATTATCAACAGCAATAATAATACAGACACAGTGATCGTGGTCTCGTTTGTTATTCATTCGAATGACTGTTTTGTTGAGACTCGGGATGTATATGTGGTACTGTCCATTTTCCTTTGTTTGCACAGCATGCTCCCTGGAATGAGATCATTGTACTTCCACTTCTACAGTGGCACTGTTCTCTTTTGTGTGACGCTGAAGTGCAGTACAGTCTACGGAACACTGGGGGAGCACCGGGACAAAATATAACAGCAGAGTGCAATCTCAGTTACAACAGCTACTGGAATGAACAGACATTTTCCCAACCTGTTGGCTTCCAGGATCATCTCCTCCTCAATCCTGGCCCGGTCATCAGGCTTTGCAGCTCCAGCATACCCGTTACTTTCTGACAGGTAGCTTCGAATGAAACGCAGCTATGAAAAAAAGAGCGAATATAAAACAAGGTATGCATATCAACAGTATACACTGATGGAAGTACTGTTAACAACATGCAAGGAGGATATGGAATCAATTATTTATTTACATATTTATTAAAAACGTATGAGCCTTCTCCAAGAAAAACGAATCTTAATTTTCAAGTTAATATTTGACTTAAACTGGTAAACTGTCAGGTAAGCTACTTTTCAGAAGTCAGCCGAAAGTGCATTTTAATAGCCTTGCCAGTCGTGTCCACTAGGTGGCAGTGTTTACAAAAAGAACAACATCATTATGTTCCAAAGAAGACGTGCTCCATATGCGACAGTACTGAACCAGTTCACTCACTTGTTGCTCTCTGTTTGGGTAATTGTCCATATTTGCCTTGAAGAAGGGCCACTGGTCATGTGTGTAGCAGTACATCCACTCGCAAAAGTGATTGCCAAGGTCAAAGCCCCTTTAAGACAGAGTATTTAGTGTTGGTATTTTGTATAAGTGTGCAAGTGAGTTGAAGCAGGATTTACACAATGGGTAAAAAAGAGAAAGATTTTGTCTTCAGTGTGACCTCTGCGTGCTCATTGGTGTTTACCTGTAATTATAGCTGCTGTACTCAAAGTCAATCAGCATGAGTTTGTCTTTAGAAGAGGGGTCTTGGTCCTCCAACATGAGGATGTTGCCTACAGAATAAACCCAGCAGAGATTTAAAAAACTATTCTGCAGCATCGTTTCATACAAAAAATGGAAAATAATTTAAATATATTCTTAAATCTTTCTAAAAATGTAACGTGTACAACTTCACGTTTCAAAGAGCCATGTTCTTTTTTAACGTCCAAGAAAGTAATCGACTGCCAAATTTTGTAATATATTTCTTTATCGATTGCAAAATCATACCGCCAAGTTTCTTCAATGAATTTAGGTCTGATTTGTGCTATCACACAAGGAATGTACACGACTGTTAAGAACAGCACTTATATCAGGAGAGTCATGTGATTCACTTTGGTTTTCCAGGAAGACAGTGGTGCCCCATCTGGAGTTGATCAAACAGCGGGAGAGGTGTGAAAGCCTGTTTAACCCTTACCCGGCTGCACGTCATTATGACAGAACACCACCGGGGAGGGCGTCTCTGCCAGCACTGCCCTGTAGAGGGGGTAAGAGAGACCCTTCTTTTATGATGTCATCTGCGATTGAATTCACTGTAGTACAAAACACATCTGGACACAACAGAGCAATTTGGACCTCGGGAGCAGGCCTGTATGTCACACTCCCCCTGAGGTCTCCTCCACACAGGCCGTTAGAACGTTGCCTTTAGTGACACTGAGTGTTCTGAGCCCTGCCCGAGTCAATCAAACCAATCCCCGCCTCTACCTCAAGCTCTGCCCTCACCAGAGAGTCCTCAGCTCCGCCTCCAGGTTGTGCTCCATCAGCTTGTTGAACTTCTTCATCTGGGCGTCACGGGCAAACTTCAGCCCCAGCACCCGATCCATGTACCTGAGCCACAGGAGAGCTAGAGACACCATTTACCTGCGTACTTTGGGAACAGCGGGTTCTTTCAGAAGCATTGGGCCATTCCCAAGAGTCCGTCTGTAGTTTGCAATTATCGTTTAATAATCTCATCTCATCTTCAGCCGCTTATTCCTAGTTAGGGTCGCGGGGGGGCTGGAGCCTATCCCAGCATGCATTGGGCATGCATTGGGGCATTGGGGAATACACCCTGGACAGGTCGCCAATCCATCGGAGGGCTCGTTTAATAATATTTAACATTTTTATCGAATTGGAACTTAACTGGAATTTAATTCAAATGTTCTAGAAAAACTTAATGGGAATTTGAAAATATACCCCAGGAAAAGAGTTTAGTTGGCCACCACGTCAACAGTCCAGAAAAGGTTAGTATATGCACATATACTGTATATAAAGGCTGGTGTATGTACTTATATTTATATGCATTCAGCATATGTAGTATGTACGTGGTGCTTCTAGCCAGTTACCCTCCTCTGTTTTTTTCCCTCACAAACGATGTTCACATTTCCCAAAGTGTGGATCTCATCTTGGGCAAAGGAACAGAGATCTTCTGTTGACAATGTGAACCCAGATAAGATAAAAAGTGGCCTGAAAACTGTACGGCAAACGTGAGCACATCTCAGGGCTGCTGAACTTTAAGCCTTAGAAATCACACCATGCGGGGGACACGCCCACGGGGTTCTCAGGTCTGTGCGCAGGGGAATGTCCCTTTGAGAAGCAGCTGTTCATGAACCGGAAGCGTCAGTGACCGCATCTGTGTGTGACCGTGCCTGTGTGTGACCATACCTGTCGATGGTTCCAAGCAGCCACTTGGGCTTCTTGTTGAAGGGCATGACCATTCGGTGGAAGCAGGCCATCTTAGCGGCGATCTCCACTGACAGCTCTGGAACACGGAGCTGCTCTGTCACCAGGCAACGGCTCTGAAAACAGACCCACAGACTGTCCTGGGTGAGTCAGACGGGGGCCACAGGCTGTCCTTAGTGGGCCAGACACGGCCTCAGGCTGTCCTTAGTGGGCCAGACGGGGCCTCAGGCTGTCCTTACTGGGCCAGACAGGGCCTCAGGCTGTCCTTAGTGGGCCAGACACGGCCTCAGGCTATCCTTAGTGGGCCAGACACAGCCTCAGGCTGTCCTTAGTGGGCCAGACATGGCCTCAGGCTGTCCTTAGTGGGCCAGACAGGGCCTCAGGCTGTCCTTAGTGGGCCAGACAGGGCCACAGGCTCTCCTTACTGGGCCAGATAGGGCCTCAGGCTGTCCTTAGTGGGCCAGACAGGGCCTCAGGCTGTCCTTACTGGGCCAGACGGGGGCCACAGGTTGTCCTTAGTGGGCCAGACGGGGCCACAGGCTCTCCTTACTGGGCCAGACAGGGCCTCAGGCTGTCCTTAGTGGGCCAGACAGGCCCCCAGCAGCTCAGGTCTCTGATGTGTGATGGGAGGCATCACTCACCGGCATGTACTGCTCCAGACGACCTTTCGGAAAGATCCCATAGAGCTGTGGTCCCAGAGTCCTCTCGGCCAGGATGGCAAACATCACACTCTCCAGGACCAGAGACTCCACGTCCTGCACACACACACACACAGTTCAGCCTACACACTCCACATCCTACACACACACACACAAGAACCATAACATACACCATGGGCAATGCAGGATCATTCACCCTTTCTCCTTTGTCAGAACATGACGTAATGCAATGCAATGTAAGACATAATTGAAAAAAAATATTTTAAACTACATTTTATCCTTAAAAAAATGATCTCCCAATTTGGAAAGCCCAGTCATATTCATTGGTCCATTTCATGGCTACAGTTTTATCTGTCAGTTCGGGAGAGCGCAGACAAGCACACAGTCTCCTACGAAGAGCGCAGACAAGTACAGTCTCCTACAATGAGCGCAGACAAGCACACAGTCTCCTACGAAGAGCGCAGACAAGCACAGTCTCCTACGAAGAGCGCAGACAAGCACACAGTCTCCTACGAAGAGCGCAGACAAGCACATGGTCTCCTATGATGAGTGCAGACAAGCACACAGTCTCCTACGAAGAGTGCAGACAAGCACACGGTCTCCTACGATGAGTGCAGACAAGCACACAGTCTCCTACGAAGAGTGCAGACAAGCACACAGTCTCCTACGAAGAGCGCAGACAAGCACACAGTCTCCTACGAAGAGCGCAGGCAAGCACACAGTCTCCTACGAAGAGCGCAGACAAGCACACAGTCTCCTACGATGAGCGCAGACAAGCACACAGTCTCCTACGAAGAGCGCAGACAAGCACAGTCTACTATGAAGCTCTACCCAATCTGAGTCACTGTGCGATGAGATGGGACAGCCTGAAACCTTGCGTCCCTCTACAGCCCAGTCAAGACAGCAGACCCATGTCCTTATAAATAACCCCTGTACTATCAGGCTTCGTTCCACGTGTTTGAAGTAGCTGAATGTGTGTCTCACTCCTGTAACGTTTCCCTCCAGCCCAGGTGAGAGGGGAAACGGAGCGACTCACCTGCAGGATGGCCCCATAGACCCGCAGCAACACCTGGCGAGGCTCATGCCCCACACACTGCACACGGTCGGGCAGACTGCACAGGTAGAGCAGGTTACTCAGCCCGCCACTGGAGACAAACACACATGTACAAACACACACAAGGGAACGTTCACATGTCAGGAAAGAGGGAAAGACAGGTCTCACAATGACTTTTGTGCTTGTGTCAGAACCCAGACGAAAGGATGCAGTCTCTGTGCCGGACCTGTTCTGATATTATCGATTTGCTGTTTAAGCCAACCTCCTCCTTTATGTGTTTATTCATACAGGTAACTGCCTAAATAAAGGAAACACCAACATAAAATGTCTTAAGGCGTTGGACCACCACAAGCCGCCAGAACAGCTTCAATGCGCCTTGGCATACATTCTACAAGTGTTTGGAACTCTATTGGAGGGATGCAACACCATTCTTCCATGAGAAATTCCATAATTTGGAAAGCAGTGGAAAACCCTGTCTCAGTGCCACTCCAGAATCTCCCATAAGTGTTCAATTGGGTTGAGATCTGGTGACTGAGATGACCATGGCATATGGTTCACATCGTTTTCATGCTCATCAAATCATTCAGTGCCCTGTGGATGAGGGCAGTGTCATCCTGGAGGAGACCACTCCCATCAGGATAGAAATGCTTCACCATAGGATGAAGGTGATCACTCAGAATGGCCATGTATTTATTGGAATTTACCTTGCCCTCTAAGGGGTTGAGTATATAGCGTTATAGCAGAGCCACCAGTATCCCTCATTTACTCAAGTGTTTCCTTTGTTTGGGCAGTTACCTGTATGTTCAGTGAGTAGTAGCACTTGGCAGTGTGCTAAATGAGTAGATGTGAGTAAACCCAGCCACAGCAGGTGTTACATCATACGAGCTTAAAGTTCAGATCCAGAAGTCCACATGGCAGTGAGCAGACCAGGCAGGTGCAAAGGTTGAGCACCATTGCTTTCCTAACCCATGTTCCTGGCATGAAAAATAATTCTGCTTTTATTTTTATGCTTCTACATGATGTAATACCTCAACATGCTCAACTCAGCACTGCTGAGAGATATATTGAATATATATATCTATGTATATTGACTGTCAGGAAAGACACTTTAGTAGGGTCTGTACAGACACCTGGTATGAACCAAAATCTAGTATAAAATAATACACAGCTTGGTCTATGCCAGTTAAATCTGCGTGGCACAAATGAACCCTGGCAACAAGTCTATGAATAATGAACAGAACAAGGTTTAGATAGTGTGTCGTCATGTTTTGCCTATTTCCTCAACAGAGAGCAACACATCGTGAAAAGGATGCACCTTCACAAACTACTGGAAGACACAGAGACATTAGCACCCATAGCAATGACTGTTAGATACGCTAAAGTACCACATGCTCCTAATAAATTCTGTTCCGTTTTTTTGTTAAAAGTTTTGTTATTGTGTTGCATTAGCTACCCCTTGTCGCTCTTGATTAACTCGGCGCAGTCATAAAATGCCATACATTAATAATACATATACATTATACAGGAAATAAAATCGTATCTACACATTCGCTTCATAATAAATAAGCATAACCAGCTAGCAATGAAATGATATCTGTGCACCTGACAATGCTTATTTGAAAATCCGCTTCGGTAATGATCTTCCATGCTCCGGAGAGGAATTCGCGACACCAGCCGTACGCATTTCCCTTCGTTTCACCGTCTATCTCCTCTGTTCGCCCATCCCCGTAAGACTCCGCTTCCGAGTCTTCATTGCCACCCCTGGAACCACAAGCTTTCAATTTGACGACAACGGTATCTGCTGTTCCTTTCGCCGCATCCACGCCTGCAGCCTCCGTCTTCAACATGGGAATGGTGGGCATCTATGAGCAGTTTGATTGGACCTATTCAGAAGCCCGTCAAAGGCACACTATTTTCCATTAGGTGTAAAAACATTGACAAATTAGTCAAACTGGTGCAAGACAACATCCCCAGCTAATGTTGATTGTTGTCATGCCATTCCAGACTCCGCTAACTAATTGTTGTGTAGCGAGCTACACCTGATAAAACCGCATTTCTGGAAAGGAGAATATCCATTGGTTTTGAAACCGCGAGGGCGGGGATTCGCTTATGCTGTGTGGCCATACGTAGCTATAATAATAATAATAAAAAAATAACAATATAATACTACTAGTAATAAGTTGTATAATATTTATATAGCACTTTCATACATTTGCAGCTCAGAGTGCTTTACAGAGATGAATTGAAATGTGAAACAGAACAAAGACAGGAATGTAATATGATTTACTGTGATTTATCTGATTCAGATACCCCAGATTCTTCCTGTACAGTAACGTTATGTGACGAAAATGGACTAATAGTCATATCCATATTCATGGGGGAAGGATATGATCCAAGGTGGAATGATAACGTAGGCTATAGGGGAACCCATTGGAGCATACAATAAAAACGATATTACTTGAGACATTTGGCCAATAATTATGTTACCTTTTAATTAGTTTTGTTCAAAACAACCATTCAGTGTTTACTTCAGGGTAACAAAAGACACACTCCCATTTGTGATGAGATCAGAGTGGTGCATAGAGAATTCATATTATTTGTTGAAACCTACAAGCGAATGATTCTAATTAAAGATGAGGATCTTGTCAAGGCACGCCACTTTTAAATGTCGGTTGAACTGCATGGGAGAGTCCGCATTATTCTTCAAATAAGTACGACAAACAGATAAATATAGGTCTATGGGATTGCTCACAGATGGAGTTATAAGCATACATATGTACCGCACAGTAAATCACAGTTCCAAGGCACACACTAGTCTATTGTCCAAGATATCAAGCCTGTGCAATCATGTGTCAAGCACTTGCCCTGAATACATTCATTTATCACTAAAACTGGGCTTTGGTGTCTGGCATCTAGTATTTTGTTCTCTGTAACTATTATTTTTTATCTTTATATTTTAAGAACTTTGTACTTTATTTTAAATGCAACAATAGGCCTAATCAAGTCAAATCACTCATTACACTATTGAAACTGGGGTGAGAATATTGTTGACGGGGAGTGCGATGTGATTCATATCCGTTATGCTATTATTTAATTAAAATGCGAGACAACGGCCATCATTGCTGGATCATGGGAGACTGGTCACCCTATGTGTACTACATCCTACAGTAGCGTTTTGCTACGGTTCGCCTCTAACGCTATTTTCAAAACGGTTTGCAATGATCTTTGACAGGACACCCAGTTGCGTACAGTGGCAACTGTGTAGCCTACAGTGTGACACCAATTCCTAAATACGTCACTCACTAATTCCCGTTGCATCCCCAATACGCCCACCAAACGAGGGTAAACATAGGCTCTAAAAGATACCTACAAAACGCTGCAAACCGTTAAGAGTAAACGTAGCGTTCAAGGCAACCGTTTCTGATCTCCAATGAAGCTCGACCTGTTTCTGTAAAATAAGTACTATCACACCCTCTATGCCCGTACGAGACAAAACCCGTAAACGACTAGGTGGTGCATGCCTTGCCTCCTGTAAAAATAAAAACCTTTGTTTGAGCACTGTACGGCGGGAGTTTTGATTACGTCGCCAATGTACATGTATTAGCCAATAAGCACTCTCGGTTTTATAGCGCGGTTTTCAGTGTTGCCAGATTTCTGTGAAGTCCTCCGGATGGAAGAAAATGTAGCTAGTAGTGTGGTTATGTACTATGAGCCACAATGTCGTTTTGTAAACACAGGTGAGCACCTCCATGTGTATTCTGCTAACAAATGTCCTTTTATACAATTCCCAGCACCCAGTAGCCTACTCGTGGAGCTGGCAGCGCGAAATTGAAAGAAGCTATAGTATTAGAAATCAAAATAACTGAAAACAGAATTTTTAAAGCGAATACAAGTTTTGTCATGAATATATCTTGTGCTTAATCAATCCAGTCCAAAGAGTGCATCGTGAGATAATTCCGATAGTCTTTGGAGCATCTCGCTGCAAAAATATTTTTACAGAATGGTGTTACGCATCTTCAAGGGGAATAATTGAAGAACTGGCAACCCTAGTGTTTTGTCACATTCACGCGCATAAATTGGAAGGTAAGGAGAGAAGCGGTTTACAACCTGAGTCACAAATAATGTGTTTTGGCTACTATTTATCTACGAATAAAAACATGTATCAGATGTGCTTGAAAAAGAGATTTCTTTCACAGAATATATGTATATGTCTAACGCTTCGTACATCGCTGAATTTAGCTTCTCCAGCTGTCCAGTCCGGTTAGATTTGAGCATGCTCGCTTGAAACATTTCAGTTCAACGAGAAGGAAATGTTGCTCGAGAATGTGTAACTTGCTGAATAACTAAAGGGAATTGGGATCAAAAGATTGTTAGCATGTTTTCATGCCTACTTGCGGTTTTGTATCGAAACTGCTGTTTTCCATGTGCTATGTAGGCTAGCTAGTAACGGTGATTGCAGAAGCTGGTCAGGAGGGTAAATAATACTACACCACACAGCCCGCTAAGGGTGAGTGAACCACTGTGCACCTGTAGTAGCACTGTTATCAGAAACAGGAAACCGTGCATCTGTCACAGTTAAAGCAAATGTTGTAATGCAATGTTTAAACCAGCGTTAAACCTAATTTAGTCATACTTAAAATGATCAACATTTAGTTTAAGCACCTCACGCGTGCGTGACTCGATGGTGGCATAACAGCCAAGTTTCTCACATTGTTTCTTTACAGAGATGTTGTGAGAAAGATTCGTGTCTCCTGGGTTGCAAATGATTCAGTCATGTTGCATGCATTACATTTGCGAAATAGAAATAGTGCTGATAAACTGTTTAAAGACTTATTCACATGCTTTATTTTCTCTGAAATGTTTTATAGAAATGCCGTCCAACGTGGAGATCAAAGCTGCTGTCCGTAACCTGAAGTTCTTAACAGAGAGGGCGAAAGAGCTGAGTAAATCTGCAGGAACTCTCATTCGCCAACAGGACACATTCTTTAATGCGCAAAATGGCCGCCTTAAGCTGAGGAATTTAATGGTAAACAGATTTGCTTTTTACTTAGTACAGTACATCCCCTGTTTTGTAAAAATGTACAATGGGAGTTGTAGGAGTTTTATCACATTTGATAGTTATAAGGACATGTTTAGATTAATTTTCTTTATGAAAAAAATTCCATATCTAAGTCTGGGATTTACATTGCAACACCAAAGACCCAGCCACAAGGTTGAAATACCTTTAAACAAAGGTGTAAGGAGATAGAAGTATGTCAAAGTTGTGAACACTGGAGTTTGTGTTTTGTTGCAGTTTTGAAATGTTGTCCATTTAAAATGCAGGATGGGACTGGACAGCTGATATTTTATGATAGACCAGATGTGGATGGCCCAAAGCTTTCAAATTATTCCATCTCCCTCACAAATGACCCAGAAGGCCTAGCGGTAAGTCCTCTATCAATACAAAGCATTGTGATTGGCACATTGCACAAACATCATGTTGACATGGACAAAATGTTAGTGATCAGATGTAGTTGTCCAGTCTTGCCACAGCTGTAATGTTGGTTGAGAGTGGCAGTTTAAATGTGTTGGTCCCAGAATGGTTGTATTTAGTGAAGTGTTTTGTTTTGAAACCTTGTATAACTGAAATCTCACCCATCTTTAAACATTGATCTTTGGTTTTCATTGATTTAATAAACACACTCACACTCAAATCACAAGCAGAAAAAATGAAAGGTGCTCAAAAGGCAAAACAAAAAAACCTTTGAACTGCGACAAGCAAACAATTATTGATGTCACAATTATTGATGTATTGTTTCCACAGACCACAGTGAATGCTTATGGAACGTATTTAAATCTGACCGGTGACAATAAAGTATGCAGGTGCAGTTTGTGTGTTGATCCATGCCAGCGTTTTTAAAGAGATGGGGTTATTGGCCTGTGTGTAGAGGGTCCTTTCAGATTCACTAGGGGTCACGGGCGCAGTCAAAAAGGAGCGACACCTTTACCTGGTGGGACAGACGAGGGTCCACGTCGACAGCGTAGAGGGGCTCGGCCACTTCATGGAGCTGGAGGTGAGCATGCTTTGAGAGAGACGCGTGGGTCTAATCCGTGCCACGGTGTGTGTTTACCTGCCCTAGAGAGAACATGTTCTCTTGTCATGTATAGATGAGTATGACTGTGTATGTTGGTAAAAATGTGGATGTACCCATGTGGGCGCATATTTAATGTATGTATGTGATAGTGGTGTGTATATTTGTATTTATGTAATTTATGTGAGGCTTTCTTTGTACAGACTGTTGCAACAAATTTCCTGAAAAGGACAATAAACAATCTATCTATCATGTTCCAGGAGGACAGTCACTGAGTTGTGATGGCTGGAATCTGTCCTGAAATGGCACCTTTTCTGAACTGTGGCTGATGTATGTGTGTGTTCGGTGCAGGTCGTCATGAAGGAAGGACAGAGTGTGGAAGAGGGAGTGGCCATTGCCCACCAGTTGATGGGGGAGCTTGGGGTGAAGAAGGAAGACCTCATTGTTGGAGCGTACATGGACCTTCTGCAAGCTGACAAGAAAAGCTAGACTAGACTAGGCTAGCTAGACGTGTCATTATGTACAGAGATGTATTTTTGAATCACATTCCATTAAAATCAAACATGAGTTTGTCTTCCTCTTTGCAGTTTATTTTCACATGTCCGCCCGATGAAGGTCAGATGAGCGCAATAACAAATTCACTCTATGCATTTACACTTGCATCTCCTCAGGAGGGCGCTCTTTGGGCTGGTCACTCATTGCACAGTCCTCTCCATCTGCAGACATGTTTTGGCACATGAATACCACAAGGAGGAGGGAGGCTGTGGAAGTGGATCACAATAAAGAAAGGCAAATTAGCTCTGTGGGTTGCTTTGTAAAGTCATGCTGGCCGTGTCATAACGGTAGAGACCATGAAAGGCAAGTGACGGAAGCCGATCTCAGTTCACAGTATCAGACGGGTCATGACTGATTTACGTGTGAAAATGAAATTGCAGCGAGTGTTCTCGGTAACAGTGGGGGGCTCACTCTTCTTTTTTTGTATTTTGGATACGTGATGTGATGACGCAACTGGCAGGCGCTTCCGTTCCAAAAATGGGGCATAGGTGTGACCTCCCCTGGGACTGGTGGTGAAAGGAGTTTGGCAGAGTGTTGAGAAAAAGATTCTGAGATTTAGACTGAAAACGTGATTGTTTTGTTTTGTTTCTTTTGTGTGTGTTTTATATTTCAGGTTGCACAGAAAAACTTGATTGATGTTCGAGCCTGAGGTTGATTGTAGAGATGCGACAAAGGATCAGGAAAATGTGTGGCTTGGTTAATTAGAATTGTCTACTTACATTGTATTACAGCTTGTGTTATCCATATCTCATATATTGCAATATTGTGTGGGCCAGTACATATGCCACTTACCTCCATAACATTTATCTAATACAGAAGAAATTTGTTAGAGTAGCTACATTTTCAAAGCGACTTGATCCGTCTGCACCTCTACTCATAAAACTTAAGACATTATCAAATTTTCAGATCAATACATACCAAATGTGTACTTTTATCTACAAATATACATATATTCCTGATTCCATTCCCAAACCGGATTGGATTTTTCTAAGTTAACTCCCAAGTTCACATATTCAATACAAGACACTCAGCAAATCTTCACCCTCCCTGTTATCGCACCACCCATGGTCAGTTTTCTCTTAGATAGAAAGGTGCAATAACCTGGAACAATCATCTTAACATTGCTTTAGAATCTTCCTCTCTCAACATCTTCAAGAAGAACGTAAGGAACTTTCTGATTAACCAAGTCAGTAATTAGGCTACAATGCACACATACACACGCATGCTCACATTTATATGCATGCGCGGACATAAACTCACGCACACACACAATCACTTTATTATTATTACTATTTTTTTTTTTTTTTTTTTTATTTTATTTGATAGAATAATGTCTCTTATTTGTCTGTTTCTTTTTTTGTTGCTTTTTTTTAACCTGTTTGCTTTGTTTTAATTGATGAGGGTGAGGCCCCATATAAGCCCTTCTTGGTTTCTAGCCCCATCCTGCACTGTTTATGTGATTATATATTTAATTTTTCTGTTATGTCCTCTGTTTTTAAACCAGTGTGTAAATAAATAAACGAAACTAAACTGAGCTGTTGCCTAAAAGAGGAACTGCACCTTTGTGAATTGTTTTTCATTTTGTTTGTCCAAAATAAATAAACTGCTCCTAAATGGAGATAAATAACTGAAGGCCTCGGAGTGGTGGCCTCAGTACTGCTCCATGTGGCTAGAGTGAGTTCTGATTCCCTGTTTGGATTATGGAAGCTGCCTGGCCCTTATTTTGGTTTATTTGTGAATATACTCACTACATACACGCACACGCACACACAGTTAGGCCTTACCTTTTTGGTATCCAGACCTATAATGTACACGTTTTGGGGACCATAGGGTGCGTCATACACTAGGTACAGTAAAGGTGAGTAATGCTATGTATTCCAATCATACATGGTGTAAAATCCGATAAAGAAGAATCTTGTGTGCATGACTCATACAGAGAGTACGGACGGGTGAAATGTTTTTGTCTATGCCTTATTTCACCACAGGTGGCACTCTAACCTCTAAAAGGAATTCAGCACCCCAGAGACAGTAAACAGCTCCACTGTAAATCGATTCTCACGTGCACATTGTTTCTAATTGTACATGCTTGTATTTGACATCGTAACACAATAGCCACTCTGGCCTTTGGATAAGATGGTGATAATAATAACAATTATAATATACCTAAATATAAAAATGTACCCCAGCAATCTATGTTTCCACAATATACATATTTACTTCAGTGGGAAATGAATGGTAGTGTTTACGTATTCTACTTTACAGTAAAATAGCGTGTCTTTGATCGGTCAGCCAGTAGAAAATAACAGCGAGCATGGATATTCCGTCTTGAAGAGGATTAGGCAAGACTGTGCTTTAGGGGACGCTTCGCAGATTATGTTGAAATGCTCTTAGGCGCAACATCGTGAAAGGGAAAGATATTATGTCAAACAAAGCCATGCGCCTCCCTGACATGTCTTGAGGCCGTGTCATGAAATCAAATTATAACATATAAAGGATGATCTTTTAAAAGATTGCCTGGTTTATTTTAACTTTGAGCATTTTTACGTAGCCTACATTTAATTAAAACCCACTGCTCCCGATGTGAAGATACTGAAGATGTTTTGCTTTAATTAGATAATTGTTTCAGCTGTGAACCGAAGAGCAGGAAGTGCTGTGATTTTTTCAGCGAATAAAAGTTACAGCGCGGAGAAGTGCTTCAGGAGATGTCCGTTTTAATTCAATACAGATCATTTGTTTCCTTCAACCTGTGTATTTAGGCCTCATCAATTATCCCGGTAAATAATTACTTCGATGCCAAGAACTGACACAGAATCTGAAATACATCATTCTGACTCAACACGTCCACACAAAACCGCGATTGGCGTGGTCATGTGACCCAACAATATTTGTAAAGCATTTAATTTTAATTGAATAAATGTTTTTTGAATATCCAAACAGTGATTGAACATATAAATAAACAAGAGTGAGATTGTTCCTGGCGTGTCTCGCTTATTAAACGCAGACTGTGCAATTATCCGCAGTGCTGTTGCTGCTCGCGCGTTCAGCACTGCCCACTCGCAGCATCATGCCCTCTGCGCTACGTAGCGCTCGAGCACAGCTTCACAACTCATTGCGCGTCCTCCGGAGGCAACACGGCAGCGCTCGCTTCACCCACTTCGCAGTTGCCCGGAGCTTATTATAGCCAAAATTCTGAGCGGTTGTGCCGCCTCTATGGCAGGGCGTTGTTTGCGGATTCTGAAAAACTAACATTTTACCACGTAGCTGGGCGTTTTTTAATGAATAATGTGGATTGTCCGACTGAATGGTTGCAAGTGCGCCTGATTGCAAGCGAGGTCGAGTCGGCGCATCTGCAGTGTGGCCGTTGAGGGGGGAGAAAAATCTTGCTGATCAACATCATCCTCCCCTTGATCTTGTTTGTCTGAAACCTCTCCGGCCGTGAATGGGCTGCGCTTTGTGAGTATCTGCAGTCACTTAAAAGAGTCGTTGCTGGAAGAAGATGGCGGACAGGGCTGAGATGTTTTCGCTCTCCACCTTCCATTCCCTCTCCCCTCCGGGCTGCAGGTAAGAGCGCCTCGCATCCCTCCGTTTTTCCCCCCGAGGCGCAGGGACGGGCGACCGAGGCATCGCGAGCGCCTGCTGCAGAGGGCAGCGTCACCAGGAACGGACAGAAGAATGTCACATCATGTTGATCCTCAACGGGGTGGTGTTATTTCTGGCCTGTTGATATGGTTACACGGGAGCTGTATGTACACACTGTACCATTGTTAACCTTGGTGAAGTGACGATTGTCTTATTTTCGGGTCTTGCTCAATGTAGCCTATACGTTGAGACAACGTCTCGGTGTCCGGAGCGTTTTGTTTACTTCTCTCACACTGCGCGGTGTGCACTTAAAATACTGGCAGCTTTATTATGAGTGACTGTGGATCGGAGAGGAATGGTAGAGCGGTGATTAGATCGATAGGCAAGTTTCCCGGTCGCTTTCCTCTGAGATTGACAGAGTCGCTCCGCTGAGGCCCACGCCCTGTTGTAGCTAAACGCAACGGTCGCCTGACGCTAGTCATGTAATCATTTCATCTTTTCACTTGAAGAAAAAACCTGAATGCCGTGGCGAATGCGTTAATTGTCATGATTTTACTGTGTTCGATGTTTCGAAGATTGATCCTCTTTTTACTTTCTGACCAACACCCATAGATGTGGCTACTTTCTGACTTGTGTACAAACTTAGTCTAGTAGCTAGTCGCCCCAAAAATATGTAGCCACAGATTCAGGGATTTTAGACAGCCTTTTCACTATATCGAGAAAGCATATTTCATTTGAAAATGCACTTGCATTATTACTGATGCAGGAACAGATTCAGAGTATGTCATTGAGTAGAGATATTATATAATCTACTATTACATACAATTAAAATGATTATAAAAATGAACTTGCAATATACAGTATTCTGGAAGAAAGTCAGCAGGAAGGACAATTTAAAAAGTATTGTACATACTGATAGCCCTTACCAAAATGTTTTGTTGGACAGTCCGACAGACTAAAAACCTCAATGCGATAAACTGGAATAAGCTTTAGGACTCCATAGCGTGTCTTAATACTGTAGGACCAATGTCCTGGGGTACCAATGTCCAATGTACTGAACACTGAGGCCTGTGACTGACGTGTGTGTGTGTGTGTGTGTGTGTGTGTGTGTGTGTGTGTGTGTGTGTGTGTGTGTGTGTGTGTGTGTGTGTGTGTGAGAAATGAGTCCAAATGTTGGGTGGAGGCGCCGATGCGTGACGTCCCGGCTTTAGCGGCAGAAAATCGAATGACATCGCGAGCCTCGATTCAGTCGTTCCTCCGCGTGTTTCCGTGCTCCCCGTAAGGTGGACGGCTTCATTTGAATAACATTGGAAATGACCTTGGGGCCACGAGAGAGGGAGAGAGAAAGAGAACAGCAGCAGTCATGGGAGTGTGACAAAACAGGGCTCGGGTGGAGAGGGGGAAGAATGTGTCAGTGACAGCACACAAGAGGAGAGCAGAGACTGGGTTGGTTTAACCGACTGGTTAAACAGAAATGAGAGATGACAGCCAGAGAAATGGGCAAAAGCACAATAGATAAGGACTGCAGATGGATATAAGCAGCCTGTAGTCTCTGTGCCTCAGGACCCTGGCTGTGTGGAGGAGCTGGGAGATGCAGGCATGTGTACTCATTAAAAAAGGTACCATATTGTACCTATTAAAGTACAAGTGCTTGTCACTGTGGCAGTACCCCTGCAGGGTAATGAATTGTGTCTGTAGTCAGAAAAACAGAATTACACCCTTGCAAGCAAAATAATCTTACTTGCAGTACACATCTCATTTTCATTCCAATATGGCCGCCAGTATGGATAAGGATTAATTTCCCTACCTGGGTACATATTTGCACCTTTTCACAATTTGTACCCTTTTCACTGGGAAAAATGTACAAAACCATATCATGAAGGATCTTATGCGTACCTTTGAAGGTACAATGAACTGCAGTGAACACGTTTGTACCCTGAGGGACAGTAGTGTACCCTAATTGTGCCGTTATTTTTATATGATGTACATCAGGCTTGGGAAATGCAGCAGGAGACGATGGAGCTGGGCCAGCTTCCACAGAACATGGCCCTGTGCGTTTCCCCGTCCTCGCCTCGCCTGCTCACATCGGCGTCTTAATAACACAAATCAATCTTTCCGCTCTCCAGCTGTGCATCTGGTTTGTTTATTTTGGTTTGAAGGCTTACTTCGCCCTTTATTGAATTTCAGAATTCCAATCATTATAGTATGTGAATTCTGTGCCCAGGAGTCCTGAATGATTTCACTGCACACAAGAAAGGAGAATCTTTTGGCTGGAGCCTCAAGAGTTTGGCAACACCGCTCCGTCGAGCTATGGTCATGCCTTTCTTGTTATTGTTTGAGTTGTAGCATAAGCGCACTGGATGGCCTACAGCTATTTAGGCCAGATTGGCAGTTCTGTACTGTGCACTAATGGTTAGGCAGTACTTGGCTGTTTATTTCAGGCGGAAAGAGGATGTCTTGTCTTTACTGTCAAAGGATCAACAATCTAGGAGCATCCTTACCATGAATGCATCTGGGTGGCTCATTTCGGTGCCGACGCGCTAATAAAATCATATTTCGATGCAAATTGTAGCGCAGTTCTGCGCTTGGAGATTCTGCTTCCATCTTGTACATTTCCCTTGCCGATCGCAGCTCTTTGTGCACTGTGTGTGTGTGTGCTTCTCTTATTTTCTCTTTTGATTCTATTTATTTGCTGAGCGCAGGATTTTACCCAACCAGGGAGTTAAAGAAAAGCCGATCGGTGCTCTGTTTCGGTAACGTTGCACAAACCACTCGGGTGTGGTGCCTGTGTCTCAGAACGTGCCAATCTTCCATTATGAGGAAACACTCTGGAAAAGAGGCAGCGTTGCTCTAACGCGGTTTTTCCACCAGCGGTGCAGTGGTTTGATCCTTTATCGCATCTCCTGTGTCACCCCACTCTGTGCTGAAAACAGCTCCAGCAACAAACACAGAGCAGTTGTTCACGCATTTTATTCCTTCCATAAATATATAAATATAAATATAATTCTGTGAGGCTCCATGACTCTGCCTGTCGTTTCTGTCAACGCACTCCCGTGGTGCTGAGATTTGTAAACGGGAACGGAAATATAAATTTAGCTGTAGTGTTGTAGATGGTTTGTATAACAGGTGAACTCAGTCGTTCATTGGGTGGGGTTCACCCTCTCTCTGTGTAGAATTTTTTATATTTTTTTATTTTTAGGATTTTTTTCAGTTTTTCTCCCAACTTAGTGGCCAATTATACCCCCATATTTATTGCGATTTTCCCACCCCACACAAGTTTGCTGCCCGTCTCTACAAGGCAAGCTAATTATCTGAGAGCAGCAAACTCTGACTCCTTCAAGATGGAATTTGCCTGATCAGGGCTCCCCACCAGGGCCAGTCTGGTACAATCGGGTTTCTAACCGTGACTGTGATAGGCAGCTCACACTCGTAAAGGACCAGCCAATATGGGTGCGTTAGACCGCTACGCTATCGGAGGCCCCCCGTTTAAGTTTAATCCTCAAAGCAGTGCCTTTGATAATGGCAGTACTAATCCTGTCCCTTCGGGTTTACAACACACTCACTGGGAAACATTACTATTATAATTCATATTAATATTTTTAACAAATGTTCCCATCTACGCTAGCATACAGTATAAAGCTTATATTTAACATATTACATATTACATTTTAAAAAAATGTATTTCAGATTTTTTCCCCGTTTTTCTCCCAATTTGGTTGCCAATTAAACCCTCTATTTACTTCAATTCCCCACCCTCACGAGTCCATCGCCTGTCCTCCGGGATCGAGACACACATTCCTGGTTGAGTGTTCCCGCCTCTTTCGAGATGGGAAATCTTCCACGGGCGTGGGTTTCGATCCGTGTCCCTGACGGGCAGCGCACACCACTCCGAAGCGTCATCCGCCAGGCCCTTATTTTTACTTTTAAACAACACATTTCATTACTTTTTTCTCCCTAAATTGAAATGTGCGTTTATGCCTCTGGAGTCACACATGCAGCTGAAGCACGGTTTTACATGCCACAGGACAGCGGATTGGAGGAGGGGTACATCTCTCACCCAAAACAAGCCTTTTGGGGGCGTGGTGCACCTTTGAGGAGTGCTGCTGTGGACCCCCGGGTCATAGTCGACTGGTGAACTCTCCCAGTCCGTACCACCTATCCCAGAGTATACATCGGTCTCTGATATTTGTTAATATTGCCCTGTTATCCTGTACAGCTCACATACCACACTCTGCCCTGTTACCCTGTACAGCTCCTATGGAAGGGCTGCTCCTCTCACATAGCTGGTACACACACTGGTATCCGATACCCACTCCTTGGCAGAAAATGTCAATCATTATTCCCTATATATTCTGTGCTTACTATTCATTTATGTACATTTAATTATTGTTATTTTTGTACTTAGTAATGTCTACTCTTATGGTTTCTGACAGCACAAACAGGACTTTAGAATAAAGACCAAATAATCTGTCTTACGTAACCATGGGCCGGATCCCTGTGACCAGCTGTGGCATTCAGGGAGCTTGTTCACACTCAGCATGGAGGTGCCAGATTGGTGTGTGTGTGTATGTGTGTGCATCTGAACTGGATGAACAAGGCCCCATCTGTGTTGTTTGTGTCAGGCATGTGCTGTTTGTGTCTCGCAAACGCGCTGTTTGTGTCTCACACGTGTGCGGTTTTGCTTTGCATGTGCTGTTTATGGGTGCTGGCTGAAATCTGAGTTTGCTTCAGGACCTCCATGTTCCTGCTGATCATAGGGTTCTCATCCATTATTAATTGATCTTGTTGCTGATGCATCTTTAAAAAAACAAATTGTAATCAACTTTTGCAGCGAGCACATGCTGGCTTCTCTCCCCTCCTCCCCCTGGGGCGGACAGCCAATCACTGCCCCTGAACAGGACTCATAGCCATAGCCAGAGCCGGGCTGGCGCAGCAGGGGAATCGAACCCGGGCTGTAGTGGGCAACCTGCACTCCAGGCGAGTGCATTTACTGGTTGTGCCACCTGGGGGCCCCCTGATGGATCTTTTATATATATATAAAGATATATATAAGAGTTTATACGCAAAAACGATGAATGCCATTCCTGCCAAAACTAAACCAACAAGCCGTGATTGAGATCACAGTGCAATCTTTGATGATTTCCAAAACAGATTTTTGAAAATCTGGCTTTCTGTTACTTTGCTTACATTAATTTAGGGTTACCCTTTTTGGAATTGATAAGTTATGCCAAGAAAGAACAAGAAAAACGGATTTATCTGCTTTTGCATCCGAACTCTTCATGTATATATATATAGTTCCTCATATCTCATATTTTGTACTCAAGGCATTGTCGTTGATCACATACACTGAAAACTGAGCTATCCGTTTTTTTACTCCTTACTTCTTAAAAGGGTCCTTCATACAGAGCGAGAGACGGTAGACAGGCAGGGGGGAACTCCCTGTGGTTGGCTGGCTGGCTGGCTGGCTGGCTGGCATTTTCAATATTAATGTGACTGTTTAAATCATATCCTTCTGAACTCAGCTGCAGACCTCAGGGGAGCAGCAGTTAATGATGTTCTCTGGAAAAGGAGAACCTTCAATGAAATGCAGAATTGCTTGGGTGTGAGGTTGTTAAATAAGCACATGGTTCATTGCCGGTATGTGAAATAACTTTAATTTGCTCAAGGGTTCATAAACTATTAGTTGGTTTTCACTCAATCCCTGTATTTTGTGTGTGTGTATATGCATGTGGGTGTATTTAGTGTGCATTGTACTGTATATGAAGAGTTCATATGCAAAAATCGATAAACACCATTCCTGCCAAAACTAAACCAAACAAGCTGTGATTGAGATCACAGTGCGGTCTTTGCGATTTCCAAATCATTTTGTTGCAAAACTCTATATAAATCTCTTGCTTCATGTACAGTTATTCAACGTTTTGATGCAGAAACCGATACATGCCATGCCCTCTTGTTAGCACAAACCGAGATATCCACTACTGTATCCATTAAAATTCGCACAACCACGCATTACAATTCAGAACAGGGACCTATGAAGCGAAAGAGGACAAGATTGGTCTTTTCACCATAATATCAGGGCAGAAAGCGAACACAGTCCCCCACTACCAAAAATTATGCAGTCAAGATTTCCACATTTGGCAAATTTGCAGTGGTCAGCACAACCGGAGTGCCATGGCTGAGTCTTGCTCTGGGTGAACCAATTTAAATCTGATTGTGGATTTATCTGCTTTTGACACAAAACAAACAGAAAAATATCAAATTATATATTTATTTTTAAATGTAGAGTTTTGAAAATCTGTCTTTCTGTTACTTTGCTTACATCAATTTGGGTTCACCCTTTTTGGAATTGATAAGTTATACCAGGAAAGCACAATAAAAAAATATTGATTTACTGAAAATAACAAAAATGGATTTATCTGCTTCTGCATCTGAACTCTTCATATATATATATATTTTTTAACCTCTCTGGTAATGGTTTTGTGTGTCACTCAGCAGATGGGGTATGTGCAGTGCTTTCAGCAATAACAAAAGCTCCAGTAAAACATAAACTGTCTGAAACATGATTTTAAATTGTGCTTGGGCTGCTCTGCTATCAGATGGAAGGCCAGCATTTGTCTGTGATATTCTGCCCCGGCTGAAGGCTCTGTGTGGTGGGCACATGAAATGGTGAAATGGTAAAGTGACTTACAGGTCAGCAGGACAGACCAACATTAATCCTGTGCTTTTGCAGAAGAGCAGCAGCACACATAACTGTCTGCTCATTTAGTTAGATATCTGAGGTCAGGTCTTGCAGTGGGGACCAGTCATTGCTTTGCTTACTATTACTGAAGTTCTGAACCAACCTTTGTCTTGCAATGAATGAAAACATTGGAGTAAAAATGCTGCTAGATATTTGGGACGACAATGTACCCTAAAGTGGTCATTGCTATAGGAACCTCTTGAAAGAAACAGAAGCTATTCTGGCTCACGTATTTTAAAGGAGTAGTCTAATAAAGTTGTCCTGATTGAATCAAGACCTTGAAGATGTCAGGGTCTGTCTCTGTGCATCTGTTCAACATGCCCGATTGGGCAGGAATTGGTCACGCGTCACATAGCGCAGAAATGAATCCCCTTCGGTTGGATGCCTAATGGATGATGTCATAATGTGGGAGGTATTACCAATAAGTGAGTGTGTGTGAGTGAGAGGCACAGACAGACAGACAGACGAGGACCATCTGATCAATAGACATGCTTTTAAATGTGACGGTTGACAAGAAAGATCTTTCCCTGTGCAGAGCCTCCTGACATCGTAACTGAGGACGAGAACAGAGATGTGAGCTTAGTGTAAAGGCCATGATACCATCACAGATGGCAGGAAGTGAATCAGACTGGAGATATTTGACTGTGTGACTGTGATTGGTTATCAGGCTGGAGATGCGTCACTCTGTGATTGGATATCAGACTGCCTATATGTGACTGTTTGACCCTGACTGGTTATCAGCCTGGAGATGTCATGTAATATAATATAATATAATATAATAAAATGTGTGATGTGAGATGTGTGACTCTATGACTGTGATTGGTTATCAGACTGCCAATATGTGACTGTTTAACTCTGATTGGTTATCAAACTGGACATGTGTGACTGTGACTCTGATTGGTTATCAGGTTGGAGATGTGTGACTCTGTGATTGGTTATCAGACTGGCGATGTGTGACTGTGATTGGTTATCAGGCTGGAGATGCGTCACTCTGTGATTGGTTATCAGACTGGCGATGTGTGACTGTGTGACTGCGATTGGTTATCAAACTGGACATGTGTGACTGTGACTCTGATTGGTTATCAGGTTGGAAATGCGTCACTCTGTGATTGGTTATCAGACTGGCGATGTGTGACTGTGATTGGTTATCAGGCTGGCGATGTGTGACTGTGATTGGTTATCAGACTGGTTATCACAGTGATCAGGGTTGTTTGTGAGCACTTGTGCTTAATTGTGAATCAATATTGACTGAATCCCGACTGGAAAGGGCAATGTAATGTCCTTTAATAGGGTGTCGGGCCACTGTTTGTGACTAGTATTTCCTGTATACTAGCGCCTGCAACCTTGCGTTCCAGTGTTTCAATTGTATTTGTCTCATGCAGACTCAGTAGGGAGATCCATCCGGGACTGTGAAGGTAGATGTAATAAGTTAGTCTTTAATGAAAAGCAAATGCTGATTGTCGTGATGAAGCAGCAGTCTGTTCAGTCTCCACCCGTCAGCTTGATGTGATGGAGCCTTCGGTGCTTTGGAGTGGAGGATTGCGTCAGGCGGAGATGGACTGGGAAAAGCACAACAGCAAGTAGACAAGCGTCCCTTTAGAATCACATGAAATGAGCTGGTTTGATGAGAACACATTTGATGCAAATGCAATTAAACCGCCAGCCGCAACGACCATGCACGATCACAAGAAATAAATAATTCCTCCTTTTCATGTTTTTGGCATGTTTCATCACAGCATTAATGAGACGATTTAAATGGCGGTCGCTGTTTTATAACAAATCCGTAACGAATGCGGGAACGTGTGCAGTGGAGGTCTACAGGAGGGGGGCTTGAGTGGGTTTTTGTCAGCGACGTGATGATCAGTGTGACTAACTGTTAATTAGTCTAATAACACCACACCGCACGCCTCACGTGAGCTAAACACTGCCCTGCATTTATACACTGGTGGGGTGATCAACATGTCTTGTGGCTTTTGTTGTTGCTGCTTGCCTCCTTGTTAAATGGTTTATGTTTGCCTTTATTGCTGCTTTTCTTCGCAGATGACTTGTTGTGTAATTCTGTCAGTAATCATCGACCCTTGCAAGATTTTAGCATCCTGTTTACAGACAATGAATATTCCTTAAATCAGCCCAGTCTAGACAACCAGCTGGACCCAAATTGATAAGATCACATCATATGACATTTTTTGTCTGGTATATATTGATATATAAGTGATACTGAACAATATGTTTCTGGACATCCAGAAAACCCTCATTACACCGCTGATCTGCTTGCCTGTAACATTTCAAAGGGATTTGAGTTTTCTCCATCGATGGACAACTGTCTAATGATAGAGACAGCCTTTTCTGGTGTCTCATTGACATGCTATGGAGATACAGAGCTTTGAAGTGAATTTAATCAGTCGTGACAACACAGTGAGTCACCTATCTCATCTGACACACAGAAAGCCAGTTCTTTATCAACAAATATGTAATGCTTGTCAAAGGCCTTCTGTCCACAGTAGTTATGCGCTGCCACAGATAGGAGTTGAATTACTACAGGACAGAGTTGGATGGGCACAGTAAGCGTGGGGTATTGACCCCATTGAAAGCTGCCCTGTTGCTGGCTAACGGTGGTACAAAATCAATCACTGCACAGCGCAGCATTAGCTGAAATAAAAAACCCATCCAGCTCAATAACCAATAGCGAGAGAGTTAGCTGACTCGGCCCTATCAGGGCCTGTGGTGACAGGCGTCCTGCCTGTTGATTGGTGCAGCCTGTGCATTTTCGCTAAATGTGCCCAGCTGTCTTAGCAACAGGGAAGCCGGCTGGAGTGATTTTGCATTATGTGGAACGGGACCCTCCATGGCTGTCAGATGCTGGTGGAACAGACAGCTTTCCCCCAGAGAGTCAGGAACATGAGCCGATTGCTCCTGCTCCTGGCCTCATGATGAGCTAATGGTCATAGAATTCATTGGATGCCCCTCCTCTTTGACTAAATATGTAAATGGCGTGTGTACTCTGCCACGGATTGGCTACTGTGGAGGAGGCGGGGTAATGCATATGCAGGGCTCAGCAGTGTTTATAATTGGGGCTTTAATGCGTGCACTCTGCCACTGATTGGCTACTGTGGAGGAGGCGGGGTAATGCATATGCAGGTGTTAGCAGGGCTTCATTTGGACAGTTCTCATGCTCTCGTAATCTCGGTCACCTCCACCTTATTAATTATGCAGGCTCTTTTATGAGTTTGTGTGCACAGCGTAACAAAATGAGACATTCAGCGGGAACACGTATGATCTTGCTGCCGACCTCACCATATCGACCGACATATCTCACCAGAGCAAGGTTGCTTCATCAGTCAAATGTATTAGCAACCAATTTGAAACCTGTAACACAGTGTTAGTGAATATTTTATTTTTTTATTTTTTTAAAGATAGCCCTGAACAAGTGCAGTGGAGCGCAAGTCTCAAAATGGAACAATTTGAAATGGCAGTGTTGGTAACGATCGCCCTTATGTCTGTTGACTGGAGACGAAGTCTGTAGGAGGAGATTGAGACCGAGTCCAACGTGCTCTGTGTGATGAATTTCACTCAGTGTCACTAGCGAATCAACGTGTTATGAAAGAGCCACGGAGCAGTACTGAAGTCCAGGGAGCAGCATACCCTCAAGAGAATGAGAACGAATGAGCAGGAACTCCGTTGGGATGGCTTATCAGCAGACAGACAGGCAGGGTGATGCCAGATTCCCAGGTGATCTGCAGAATGCACAGTCCGGGCTGTTATGTGACCGGGCCGTCATGTGACTTGCGGAATTCGCAGGCCTTGTCACCCCTTCCCGGACGGGTCCCTCATTCCATTCACGCCTTTTGTCTACTCTGGCCCCGCAGTGGTGGAGTGAGCTGCCCGCCACAGCTGAGCCTCTGTCAATATTCTGCCGCAAACGAAAAAGCCACCTCTTTAAACTGCATCTTAGCTCAAAGTAGCCATTCCCTCGATTCTGAGCTGAAATCCCCACACTATATCGTCAAACTTCCTTTTCCCCTACTATGACACTAAAGGTAATGTGATATGTTACTTTCCACATTGTGAGTCTTTCAGTTTCACATGAAAAATGTCAAAAGTCTGCCCAATATCCACTGCTTTCAGGGGCGTGACTGATGTCTCGGAATCATTGCTTCTCGTTGCCTAGCCTCTTTTTGTATGCATTCTGTAAGAAGCTCTGGATAAGAGCATCTGCTAAATACCTAAATGTAAATGCATCATTCCACAGATCCTCAGCTCAGGGCTTTCAAAGCAGCAGCAAAAAGCAGGAAGCTGTCGCAGTGCTTTGATGTTTGACGTTGAAGCGGAGCAGGATTGACTCAGAGCGAATGAGCCCTGTGGTATTGCCTGTGTCCTCCTCAGCACTCAATACATCCTTAAAGCCCAGACATGCACAGTGCCTGTTTTCTGTTCAGATATGCAGTCTAACCAGAGGAAATATCAAAAGAGCTGCTTGGCCGTGTACCCATGGCAACCTCAGCCCATTAGCTCTATGTAGCTGCATGTAGGTCCATCTTTGGCTATTTGTTGCCAAGCCATTGGTTTATATTGCAATATGAGAAGCGTAAATGTTCATCCATAAAAATATGGTGCATGAGGCACTGTATCTCAGCTTTTATTTTAAGAGGCAGTCCTACATAATAGACCACATTTTTATGTCTGCAATCAGGACAAACAGTACCAGTCAATAGATTGAGTACACCTGCTGGAAACTAGGTTTATTTCATAACTGACACTGGTTTACACCGAATAGGTTTCTGTAAATACTTGAAAATTTTTAAAAAAACACATGTACCAATAAACATAAGGAACGTCAAAGCAATGTTCAAATAAAATGGAAAATTGTCTCGATATCTTGGATTCCTCAAAATAGCCACCCTTTGCCTTGATAACAGCCTCATAAACACGGGCCATTCGGTTAATAGGTTTCAGCAGGAAATCACCTGACATGTCTTCCCAGCTGTCCTGCAGCAATTCCCAGAGACACTTGTGGGTTGCTTTGCTTTGCTTCTTCTGTCCAGTTCATCCCATATCAAGTTCTATGAGATTGAGGTCTGGACACTGGGCAGGCCAGGTCATTAGTTTGAGTTGTCCTTCACATTCCTCCTTCCCCAGATAGTCCTTGCACAACTTCAAGGTGTGTTTTGGGTCATTATCTTGCTGAACAATGAAGGAGTGCCAGATATAGCCATAATCCAGATGGAAGGTGTACTCAAACTTTTGACTGGTATTGTACATTTACATAGATATCATAGTTAACCATATAATCAGAATTGATTGTAGAGAAAGATATGCGTACGTCCAGCACCACGGACCTGACAACCAGCACTGGTTTCAGCTCCAGGACTTTCCTACCCGTCCTTCCTGAAAACCCAGATCCCCCTTTGAATGTCTCTCCTGCCAGAGTTTGGCCTGAGGGCTGAATTAATGGGACGGGACAGACAGGAAGGCCGCAGCGTACAGAAATGTTCATGGCGGGAGAATCCCAAATCCCAAAATTAGCGGGAGAGAACATCCCGCCCGCCCCCGACGTCCTCTTTCTTGCCCGCTCCACATGTCAGAGCCAGGCGCTTAGTGGAAGAGAACAGCCCAAACCCACCGACGTCCTCTCTCTTGCCCGCTCCACATGTCAGAGCCAGGCGCTTAGTGGAAGAGAACAGCCCAAACCCACCGACATCCTGTCTCTCGCCCGCTCCACATGTCAGAGCCAGATGCTGGGGTCTGCTCCTCGGTACTGAAGGCAGGTTATTACAGGACTGTATGACACTTACACACATTGCAGAGGGATACTGCAGCACTGCTGTATATTGCACACTATATCTGATGTCAACTCCCTTCCTGTCCTAGATACACAAATAGACATACCAGTACATGTTGGTGTGTTATTGCGCACTAGCAGAAGATTTAACATGAAGTATTAGCCATGCCTTGATAGTAGTCTTTGCACGATGTTGCGATATTTTACTCTACGATGCTTCCGCCCCTCTAAGCATCACACGGTTCAGCCCACGGAGCAAAAGTAGAGAAGCAGATCTCCTGCTTTCAGCACTGAGACAGAGAGTACGGACTGTGAGGCCCCACTTCCTGTGTGCCAATAGCATCATAGTGTGAGAGACAGAGAAGGAGAAAGAGGAGACGAATCTGATTTGAACTCAATCAGCTTCAGTGGAAGTTATGTCCCGGAGTTCATTGCTGAAGGCCAATTTATGCTTTACGCGACAAGTGTCCCACGACATGTCCCGAAACACGTCGCTTCGGGTTTTGAGCATTCATACTTTCCGCGACTCGGCGACAGCATCGCATTGTCTCTATGGTAACCAGCTGAGCAAACTGACATTTATTTACTCAGACAAAAAAGGCAAGCTTTATTTGGCCATGATTCCAGGTTGCTAGCTAGCTAACTAGATATTGATTGTTTTGCTTAGCTAACGTTAACATAGATATTTTACCTGTCTCGCAACTGTTTCCACTTATATCTGCATTCAAGCTAGTGTGTTGAGATTGGTTGAAATCTCCCCCATGAATTGACCATCTTTATAGCGTCTTTATAATAATTTCTTGAGGAGTTATACGTTTGAGGATACCTCCTGACCTGCTCCGCAAACAATTATTCAAAACCGTCCATTGCAATAACATGAAAACAACAAAACAAAGTAAAATGGAAGTAGTATTCTGTATCTCCATGGCAATGGAGTTCACCTCATCATTCCAACCAATCAGATTATGACAGCAATTTTTTTGGAGTTCACCCTCCGCGATCATTTCTGTCACATCCTTTTGTCCCAATCAGAATATGCACAAATTAGCCTTTAGGATCTCATGAGGCAGAGCGGTCTGGTTATGAACAGGAATAATGTCCCTTTCTGATGACCTCACAAATACTCTGACTTGCCTGATTGGCTGTGTTGCTTTCAATTTTGTCTGGATAGTACCGTGAATGGTTTGGTTAATTTATTCTCAAACCACTGGATGGAGCTGGCTTTGCCCGTCTTGCTCGTCTGACAGTGGATATTGGGCAGACTTTTGACATTTTTCATTTGAAACTGAAAGACTCACAATGTGGAACTGTGCCAACTGAGCACAGCTTTGTTTAAACTACAAAGGAAAGTAGCTGTTTAGTGTGATTGGCGTGGGTCTTCCCGGTGCAAAAATAGCAGACTTTTGGAAATGCTCCTGATAGCTCTCCCAGTCAAAAACCAAATGGTACAAAAGCATGAGGTGTGAGGTTTGCCTAAAGGCGTTTTTGTGAATGAAATGCACACGGTAGCTTGTAGTGATTGAGTGCTGAGAGCAGTACAAAGAGGACCTGGGTAATTTCTGTGTTTGTGCTGCTCTGTTTTTATGGTTCCCAGTGACAGCTCCTGACATTCATTTGAATGGGTGAAGACTAATGGTTTGCTCTTGAGAAAAATTAAAATGTTTCTGAAATGTAATTAAATAGCCGTGTGCACCCCATTGTACATGTTTGGAATTGCAGCTCAGAGCCTGACACACTGCTGTTACTGACACTAAAGAATAAGCTTGTTGGAGTTATAGGCAGTATAGAGTCGATGGTTGGAGTTACAGGCAGTATGGAGTCTATGGTAAAGCACACCGCACTGCAGTTCTGACATATCAGCACTGACCAGACCTCGGCACAATAAGTATATGAAACATCTTAACCCTTTAAAAAAAAATCTGGAATGCATATGAATTTGAATTCAGAATGGCTAATTTAGCCACTGCTGATTAGCCGAGGCTTGGGGTAGTTTCCATGTTTTAGAGAAATGATTGCCTTCCCTGGCATTCTTATTTGGGTAGGTAAGAGTAATGTCCTAATCAGACAGATGCATATGCAAACACTCCACATGCATGAATACAGATGCATGATTACAGACCACGGTAATGAGGCTTGGATGTCTTGAAAGCCTTGAAAATTATTGGCAAAAAAAACCAAAACGGCAATGAACAATTTCCGCTATTTAGCCTTAAAGGGTCCCTTCTCCAGCTCTCTTTTCAGAGATGTTGTTTGAAATTGTAACAAAAATGGTGGAGCACATTTTTTTGTTTTAAGACTGTTCATTAAAAAATGTTTTTGTGGGATGTATTCAGATTTTAATAAGTACTATGAATAAAAGTAAGTAAATACATGTTGGCTCAAAGGATACCCTTGCCCCCTGTCTCCCATCAGCGGGACTGCATTTGGGCTTTATATTGGGTTCCTCTGGAGTTTCATGGTCCTTACTGGTGCTAGGACTGTGAGGAAAGACAGTCTTGTGGTTTCCATTAAACTATATTGAACTGTGAATGATAGTCCAAACATACTCTTACCATGCGAAAGCAACATTGCATCCAGTACAACTGTTGCTTCGTCAACATGGTGCCTACATTCCCAGAAGAAGGGCCCCAACACCAGCTCTTAATCCTCCCCCCCAGCTGAGTGAGGACCTGGAGAAACATGGGTTCTAGATTCCAGTGGATATTCCAGTTGTGTCATAGGGAAAATAATTATCCTACTGGCACCACATTCAGGCCCAGGTTTTACATCAGAAAATCTAATAAATATAGAGTTTGGCTATATGGTTGTTTCTGTTTTTGTTTTATTTTTTATATAAATAACAAAATGATGATGTATCTTCATGTAAGTGTTTGCCTTCCTTGTGGACATTTGCTCATTTCTGTATAATCAAAACACAACCAATGGACCTTTTAAGATGAATTTTTATTTAATTTCCACAAATTCCACTGGAGGCATCACTAAGTAAACTATGCACAAGGGGTGATTTAGTTAATCAGTGAATATAATATTATATATTAATAGTATAATTGTGTTGTTTCTTGTAATCTTTGAACCATTGCAGTAACAGAGGAAGTGGGGTGTCATGATAGCCACTGTCCCATGGAGAGGCATCTTGGGATGGACCGGGATTGGGGATAGGTTGTCACGATTCAGAACGGGTCTGGGGTGGGATTGGTTGTCATGGTTCAGAACTGGTCCGGGATTGAGAACGTCAGCTTTAGGCAGCAGTGGCAAATCCAACGCGGTTATTGCTGCGGTCGTAGACCGAGTAGTACTCCCTCAGGAATACATCTCCCAGAATCCACAGGGGCTGTCCATTCTGAGAGGGCAGGTAGGTAGGGGTGATTCCCACGCTGCAGTACTGGTATCCACCTTGGTTGTTCTGGGGGGACAAAGGGGGCAGCAGAGAAGAAGCTGGTGTGAATGAAGAATTTCAAGAATGTTAAAAAAAGCCTTCTTAAAATTTTTATATCAATAATAAGTTAATATCAATGTTGTTAATTTGTTTGAATCGCATCGCTGGTGAAGTCAGAAGTGAAAGAGGGCCACAGTACATATAGGCCATTAACAGCTGTGCTGAATTTGTTTATTTAGTTACACAGAGGGTCATGGGCCATAGCCCATTTCCCTATAAAACTACACTCTTACACACAGTCTTACACACTTAAACTCTTGCATTCTTACACACTTACAGTCTTACACATTTAGGGAAAACATTTTGAACTTGGGGAGAACTCACCACAATGATGTAGGCGGAGGGGGGCAGGGGGAAGTTCACTCCGTTGATGTTGAAGGAGAGGGTGGGGAGGTTGTTCATTTGGTTGCAGTTCACCATATACTGGAACAGTACGTACAGAAACCAGGTGAGCCAGGTGTACATACAGAGACCAGGTGAGCCTCAGTGGGCAGGTACATTCTAAAATGCACCTGTCTATGTATTCATGCATTACAGGAATTTTATCATCTTAGCATTATAATTTGTTAGAAATGTCAACAGGTGTCTAGCAGAGTGCACTAACAACATAATAGCAAATCAATGGTACAGGTTAAATTGAATTGGGTTTCCTTTCATCAACAATGAAGTGATAATCATAATGAAGACAATTTAAATACTCCAAGGGGAAAAGTGAATCAGGTTGGCTTCTGTCCATTACCACATTGATTTACGGGTTTCTAATCTGAGGGGGAGTGCCGTTTACCTCTCCATACTGGTTTTGCTGAGCACCAATGTCCTGCATCAGGTAGCCCAGGAACTGCTTAGGGCAGGTCAGCTGGGAGGTGCCGGTGTCCACGATGGCCTGGCAGCCCTGACTGCACCAACCTGTCTCCTGGTTGTTAACCTGGAACCTGCAGTGCCAGAACAGCACTAATCAGCCACTCGTTTTCGGAGATATTGTCACAAACGACCTCAAAAGCAGTATCCTCAGTGCATACAGAATTAGAGACCATTCAATGAATAGCACCTCGAGGGATATCGCAGAGATGTTAAGAACAGGTGCAAATACCGAAGTCAAAACCAGGACCCTCAGGGCGACACACAGAGTAGACTCCAACTGAATGAAGACAGGCGTGCTGTATACAGAATTCGGGACGTGTGCACAAGATAGGTATTGAAAAGAGGCGCAAATACACCGGAGTCAAGGAGAATGAGTCATACCCATTGATGCCGATCTGCCAGTAGGTCTCAGCAGTGACGGGGGTCCAGTGGATCTGGCCTTGGTACTTGCTGTAGTCGACTCCGCCGAAAGACAGCTCACTGCCCTGCTGCTCATTCCTGCCAGACAGACATGCGATCTATACATCTGTGCACCTGTGGTGTTTTCCACCCACCACTTTGCATCTGTGGATCAAGCTCTTCCACAGAACACATAAACTGTGTTTGTAATCTCATTTTTAAAAATAAACGGCAAGCTGATTTATATTTATGTCACAGGAGAAACGGGAATCTCTATTTTCTAAGCCAGAGCAACCCATTACACCAGGCCATCTCCATCACGGTGAAGGCTAAGCAGAGGGAGAGCCAGTGCTTCTTTTGCCTTCGCTCTTAAGGGCAGCTTAAGGGCCCATTGTTCACAATCACTGTGGCTCTGTACTGGCAGGTGAACACAGCAGTACCTGGACAGGTAGAAGGCGAACACGTTGTACTGAAGCAGGTTCTCCTGCATCATCGTGTCCATCACAGGTGTGGCATGACCCTCCGAAATGGCAGGGTACGCCAGACCCAGGATACCGTCGAATGTTGCCGACAGGAAGGGCTGGCTGGGTTCCTGGGTGCTCAGGCCAAACACCTGGCGGGTGACGGTGATCCCGGCAACCTGGAAGAGTCCGTACAGTGAAACAAAAATCAGCACCCTTACAAAAACCGCAGTGAACAACTTTGAAGGTCAGCACCCAATTTGCAGATATTTGCTGACAAAACGCTGCTTGGGTTTCTTTGGTAAATAAGAGGAAAAACCTCAGTGTTTGAAGACAGATTTAGCCAAGCACTGCAGAGGTTGCAGACCGGTGGTGTCCGGTTACTGGTATCTGAAACGCTGACTCACGTTGACCGTGTCATAGCCAAGGTCCGCATACAGGCTGCCTGCCCCATAACCCAGGTAGATGGACTGACCAGTGCGGGAGTAGGTGGAGGACTGACCGGGGTTAAACTGGGTGTGAGCGGCTGGAAACACAAATTGAGAAAATCAACCATTTTCATTCAGAGCTCAGGGCTACAGGCTATACATGCCTTTGGGAACTGTGACTTATCACGATTCTAATGTCTGAGAGTCCTAAACCACCATACACAGAGGCTACTGAGAGAAGGCAAATTAGCAGGGTGAGGACTGGGAGGGGAGAAGACATTACTAAAGATGACATTGCTTTTGAAGCACAGGTGCGAAGTTAGAGCACTATGCTATAGTGATATAGGAGGTCCTCCCTCTGTCAGACATTATAATTGAGGTTGAGAGTGAAGGATTGTGGGATTCAGAGTCTTTGTACATGTTGAGTACTTACTGCAGGCCTGACTGTTGCAGTACGTGGAGTCCACCCACAGGTTTGAAGAGCCGGTATCAAAGAGCACCTGGAAGGACTGGGGAGGAGTCCCAATACTGATCGCACCATAGTAGGTGGTCTGTGGAGGAGGCACACACACATACACGCACACGCACACAAACATGCACACACACACACACACACACACACACACACACACACACAATGAAGTTCAGCTGGAGAAGATGACCCCAGATTCCTGTACTCTACTGTTCCGTGCTGTTCAGTGTGTACCCTCTCTTCCCTAGGGTGGAATAATGGAGCTCTTACATCAGCGTAGTTGGTAATGGGCTCCTGGCCAGATGTGGCAAAGGTGTGGTAGGGCTGGTATTTTAGGGCAGGGTCAGAGTAAGGCAGGTGGATCCCCTTCTCCCTCAGCTGTTCCCGAATGGACTTGAATCTCATCAGAGGGACTCTGGGGTGGAGAAAACAGAGACGTTGTGCATGTGCATGTGCAAGTTTGTCTCAGAAGGAATATAAATCATTGTGATTGGGTTGTATTAATGGATAGTCGGAAAAAATGTACACAACAAGAAGAAAAGTACATGTGAGAAAATTAAAGGGGCGGAGTAAAGTATTAAGTATTTTTTGTTCACACAAAAAGCGTTTTCCAAAGTGGCAGCGCCCTTTTCCCCATTGTTTTAAATGGTATGGGGGTGTTCGGTACACTCCTCTTCTAAAGTAAGGATCAGTGACTAGCTCCATCAGGGAGCAGCAGCTCCACAGAGTCACAGCTTCTCAGTATACACGTCAGTACAGTGTGAAACAGAGAAACAGAAACACAGTTTCTCACCTGTTGAGTCCCTCAGAGAGTGCAGCGCATGCTAACAGCACAAAAAGCCACTTCATGATCCTTGTGCTCCGCCCGTCCCTGTGCTGGATGTGCTGTCCTGGGCACGGAGGTGTCCTTATATACCCTCCGGTTTGGCCTGCTATCTGCCCAACTCTCCACCTTCAGACCCCAATCTTGATCTTCCACAGTACAGTGCTTCCCATTGGCTCCAGTGGACCCAGTTCACCCAGCAGGGTCAACAGTAAGAAGGGCCAGACCTCCCTGTGCTGATAACGGCCCTGTATCTGAGCTGCTCCACCCGATAAGCTCCGATACGGATTCAGATACGTGCAGAAATAAGTCTTCATGCAAGGAAACTGTTTTTGCATTCTGTGCATTTTTACACCTTAAATAAATACAACAAAGGACAGCAGATATCAGTGGTATTGTGGCCAGTAAGTGCACTGTGAGAGCACATTGATTTCAAGAGTACGTTGGATGAGCTCACGAGTATATAACAATGCCTGCACTGGTGTTTGGATGGGGCAGAGGAGTTTCAAGGTTGGAGTTAGGGTTTGTTGACACGTTAAATATATAGAAAAGGACAATGTGTCACACAGGAATATAGTGGACAGTAAGGCCAATGTGAATGCACAGTGATTACACGAGTGGACCCTTTGAGTGTAAACAAATAGTGCGCTGAGTTAGAGGCAGGGTCCGGCCTAGGAAATGTGCAAATGGAGGGTTTGAATGCATTTGTAAAATGTTTGAATGCATTTGAAAGTAATCGAAATTGAATGATTTTGAAGTAATTGATTGTGTACTAAATGTTTTAGTGTATTTACAATTACAAAGTATTTGATGTCATGGATGTATTTGGAAATACTCTCATATACTCAGTGTATTTACGTAAAACGACAACCAACACAACTTTGATTGGTCTTGTGTTGGTCTCCCATACCTAACTTTCAATATCAGTATGATGACGCTCTGTTTTTTACAGTGAGCTCCATGACCTCTCGAGACATTACAGTAAATCCCCTCTCCAAATAAATGTCAGAGGAATATCTCATCTTTCATTACAATCATCAAAGTAGCATCAGATGCAACACTAACATATGGCATAAGGACTTAAAACATTCTTGTTTTTTACATTTTTCTTCTGGTTTCTTTCAGTGAAACTTGTGGTCAGTGGTATTTTATTCAAAGTAAATCACTAAATCGGTTATCATAAACAGTGATTTAAAGGCAGGGAATGTGGGTTCTGTAAGATAAACAATGAAAACGCTGCTGGATACTGAATGTAAATACCTGGACCTAAAGTCATTTTTATCATAACGGTTTATTTTGTGACCATAGGAAAAGATCATTGATTTATTTGATCAGAATGGCTATGGAAGCTATCAGAAAGCTTAGATTGAATGATTTATTGAAGGAATATTAGCACAATTGTACACAACAACCCATTACAATACTATATGTTCAGATGCACATTAAAAATTGTGTGTGTGTGTGTGTGTGTGTGGTACCACAGAGAGTGGTATTTGAACTGACATTACTATAAAACCCTGCAATGCAGCTGTTTTCATGAGAATCACGCATTTGACTTGAGGGGGTGAAAGTGAGTGGAAACTGAGCTCCCCCCCCCCCATCTCAAAGCAGCTTTATTAGTCTTACACACTGGGCCCATCAAACCACACACACTTCACTCCGAATGCAGGAGGAAAGGAGGTGTGTTAGACACATTAAACTACACACACACTTCACTCTGAATGCAGGAGGAAAAGAGGTGTGTTAGGCCCATTAAACTACACACACACTTCACTCTGAATGCAGGAGGAAAAGAGGTGTGTTAGACCCAGTAAACTACACACACACTTCACTCTGAATGCATGAGGAAAAGAGGTGTGTTAGACCCAGTAAACTACACACACACTTCACACACTTCAGTATGAACAAACCATGACAGTACTGTGACCTACGAAGGATTGTAACAGGTTACTGTCTTAGATTGTCAGTTGCAACTCACTTCATAATTTAGTAACCATATATTTGTCATAATTATTGACAGAAAAACGTATTTGTATATTGGTTCTACAAGTGTTAGTCATTGTGGTAATTGGTTAAGAGTACCAAGGGTAAAATGAATGTCTTTGAGAATAATCAGAACACAACCAACGACCTTTGAGATAAGCTTTAATTACATTGCCACAAACTACTACAGATATCATTGAAGAAATTATGCAGAAGGAGGGTTTAATTCATTTTTATTTGCTTTTTGATCTTTCTTTTCATTCTAACCATTGTAATAACTGTGAGGTGTCACATTAGACACAGTCCCGGCCCAAGCTTTAGGCAGCAGTGGCGAATCCAACGCGGTTATTGGTGCGGTCGTAGACAGAGTAGTACTCCCTCAGGAATACATCTCCCAGAATCCACAGGGGCTGTCCGTTTTGAGAGGGCAGGTAGGTAGGGGTGATGCCCACGCTGCAGTATCCACCTTGGTTTTGCTGTGTGAACAAAGGCGGGTGAAGGGGGTGAAAGTGAGTCATGAGTATGAGCCAGAGAAGAAGCTGGTGAATCAACCAGACATTTCTGTGAGGGGTTGAGTTAACCAAAGCACAAAGCAGTTTAAATATTTATAAGAGAATGTTTTTAGGCTTTGGAATATCTAGAATTGTATGGAGATTTTGGAAAAGAGGCATGGCTTCTTTACGTTTTTTATTGTTAATATCAATGTTGTATATTTTGTTTGAATCGCATTGTTGTTGAAATCAAAAGTGAAAGAAGGCCATAGTAAATATAGACCATTTCAGCTGTGTGCTGAATTGATTTCCAAGAACAACACGGATATTTACCTACAGTATGACCATATGTAAATATCTGTGTTAATATGGCCTTAGCCCATTTCCTGATAAAACTCTCTTACACTCTTACACACTTGCACTCTTACACTTACGCTCTTACACTTTCACCGTTACACTCTTAGGACCAGATTTACTAAAGGACTGCTACTGCTTTTCAAATGCAAAAGCAGTCGCTTCAAGGTCGCAATATCTACCTTGGATTTACTAAATGGTCGCAATGAGTCAAACCGCTATTAGGATGTCATCTGCAGGTTATGCCACTCTGACTTTTCTTCAGATACATAGTTAAATCTGTTCATGCATATGTATACCTCGGGTGAACGCACTAAAACAGGGTGGGGATTTAGCAAATTAGGCCAATTAGATATTCTGTCTAATTGACTAAAGCATGCCTTAATTGTGACTCTCCTCTTTGCGTGAGGATTTTTCGAACCCATGAAAGCAGGCGGTATTTGATGGGTTCGAAATGTAGCCTAGCTCATGTTCTATAAACTCTTCAAATAAAGTGACCACAACGAGGATCTAATTCCTATGGGTGATATTAATTTGAACTGGTCTGAAAATAAAATGTTAACAAATAAAATTCAAAAATAAAAGTTTATCGCAGTCAAATGGTCTGACAAGGATACAAAAATCCTCAAAGGCACAATTGGAGTTGATATTTTCAAATAAACCATTTGCAGGTTGCTGGAATTTCACAATTTTTGATTTGTATTGCACTCTCCAAGGTCCCAGCAAGCTTGCATATATTTTCCAGTAGACAGAGAAGACATTTGTCAAACAAAACAAGGTTTTTACAATGTGGATTGTTTTACCTGTCGTTCTATCAGTGTTAATATTCTGTTCTAACATCATGCCTTTTATTTATCATATACTGTTCTTTTGTTATGCCTAATGAATTATGTTTTTGTGATGTCACTCCAAATGTTTCTATTCTTAGTTAGTGTTGTAATACTGCGTGTGATGCTTTACCTCATTGACCATTACTTCTATTTCCCGATCTGTAAATGTAAGTTTTCTTTTTTTCCTGGTTCCCTCACTGCTCCGTATCCATTTTTGGCGCTTTATGATTTGGAAGTGATTTTAAACGTGCATTTCCTTGATCGTAATTAGAACGTTTTTTGTCAATCGTGTCGGTATCTGCAACCGCAAAAGAGCCGCATTATAGCAAATGTTGTCACCCTGCGACTATTTCCTTAGTAAATTTGGCCCTTATACTCTTACACATTTACACACACACACACACACAATTACACACTTATACACACTCTTATACACACACACACTGTTACACACTTGGCCCTATATACTCTTACACTTTTGCACACACTCTTACACACACACTGTTACACATTTACGTTCTTAGACTCTTACACATTTAGGGAAGGCATTTTGAACTTAGGGGATAACTCACCACAATGATGTAGGCGGAGGGGGGCAGGGGGAAGTTCACTCCGTTGATGTTGAAGGAGAGGGTGGGGAGGTTGTTCATTTGGTTGCAGTTCACCATATACTGGAACAGTACGTACAGAAACCAGGTGAGCCAAGTAATATATGCCATTTAGTATTTTGCCATTTATCCAAAGCAACTTACAGTACTGAATGCATACATTTGTATGAACTTGCAGTACTGAATGCATACCAGGTGTGTATACAGAAACCAGGTGAGCCAGGTGTACATACAGAAACCAGATGAGCCTCAGTGGACAGGTACATCTTTAAACAAAGCTGTCTATGTGCACATGCATAACAGGAAAGATTTGAAAAATTCTTCCTAGCTGCTTACCCTTTGCTTCACAAGTCCACAGGTGCTTGACACAGAGTAACCAAACACCAGAAGAACCGTAAAGGCTACAATTTAAAAGTTAAGTGCTCTCCATTCAGAAGAAGAAAAATGGCCAGAACCAATTGAATTTTGCGGAAGGACTTCCACACTTTTAATGGCAGTCTGCTTTACCTCTCCATACTGGCTTTGCTGAGCACCAATGCTCTGCATCAGGGAGGCCAGGTACTGCTTAGGGCAGGTCAGCATGGAGGTGCCAGTGTCCACGATGGCCTGGCAGCCCTGGCTGCACCAGCCCGTCTCCTGGTTGTTAACCTGGAACCTGTAGGGGCAGAACAGCACTAATCAGACCTGTGAGAGACACTGGCACCAAGGCTCATCTAACATTGTGCCCCCATGTTTTTTAGTGCAGCTGATTTAGGGTTATCACTGCATGATACTGGCTTCTGAAATGCCTGGTGTGAATAAAGACCAGCATTCCGAGGGGCCAAGTGGACACACTTTTCCTAGATTGAACATTTTAAAAGAAAAGGACAGATTGATTGACAGACAGACAGAAACTGGGTCAAAAGCTATTCACTCTAGGCAAGGATACCTGTAGAGACAAACAGAAAAGGCTCCAACTGAAGACAAAAAACAGATTGTGGTACAAGCAAGAATTATGATGTTTAAATACACATGGTTAAATGAAAACGTTACAAAAATTAGTCATACCCATTGATGCCGATCTGCCAGTAGGTCTCAGCAGTGACGGGGGTCCAGTGGATCTGGCCTTGGTACTTGCTGTAGTCAACTCCACCGAAAGACAGCTCACTGCCCTGCTGCTCATTCCTGCCAGACAGACAGACAGACAGACAGACAGACAGACATATCACCAGTTTACCTGCTGCTCATTCCTGACAGACAGACAATACTGTATAAACAAAACGATAGTAATGTTGTATAAATATGTTTGATGACAGGATAGAATCCATTCGATGAAAATATATTGTAGATCTAGTTGTGCATCTCCTGATTTGCTGATCAGGCTCCTCCACAGAACAGATTAACAGTGAAGATTGTGTCATTTGTAATCTATTTGTTTGTATAAAAACGCAGGTTCTTTGATATTACTAGAGATGGGTGAAAGGGTGGGAATCCCTATTTACAAGCCCCTAAATAATTATATCATAGGTTCATAAAACCAGTTCATCTCTATAACACTGAGGCCAAGCAGAGGCATAACCAGTACTTGTTTCGTCTTTGCTCTTGGATGAGATGCAAACCTCACGAGGATTGACGGCTAAAGTGTGGCTCAGACAGTGATATAATATAGCAGTACACAGGGCAGGTGAACAGAGCAGTACCTGGACAGGTAGAAGGCGAACACGTTGGCCTGAAGCAGGTTCTGCTGCATCATAGTGTCCACCACAGGTGTGGCCTGGCCAGCTGAGATGGAGGGGTAGGCCAGACCCAGGATCCCATCGAAGGGGGCCACCACAAAGTTCTGGCCAGGCTCGTTGGTGCTCAGGCCAAACTCCTGGTTGGTGATGGCGATGCCAGCAACCTGGAGGGGTCAATGGTTTATTATTATAAGAATGATGTAATAATTTATTACGTTTTCAGTTACAGCTTTTGGAGTTTTGTATTTCATTATGAAACTTAAAGAGACTTTTTAACAATTTTGAGCCGTTTTCCATATAATGTCAAATATATTACAATCATTGAATGCAAGGGTTAAAAAAGACATCTAAGCTACAGTTTTTGAATGAGATCTTTGAAAGTGCCCAGCATCCTACCAATAATTCAAAGTGATAAAACTAGCCCTATGCAACTTCACCACTGCCTACTCCTAACTCCCAAATAAAAATATAAAAAAATACCTTTAAAATAACACAACCAATCCAATTTTAAATTAATAGCGGGCTCTGCCCAGTTTTCATTATTCATTTCAAAAGAGTATTTAATTAAATATGGGAGCCATCGCCTGAAATATAGTTCAGTCAAAGTCAGGAAGGCCCGCTAGAGAATTAAGGAAAGTGCAAATTCAGGTTTTTAAAATACTAATGGTATGATACTGATGAGATAATTCAATCATAATGATAAAATTGAAAATAAATAAAGAGTTTAGCTGAAAAGGCAGAAAATTGTATTATCTGGTCACTACCGTTCTGTATTGTGAAAAGACAACTCACGTTGACAGTGTCATAGCCGAAGACCCCATCCAGGCTGCCTGCCCCATAAGGAAGGTAGAAGGACTGGCCGGTGCTGGAGTAGGTGGAGGACTGATGGGGGTTATACTGGGTGTGAGAGGCTGTGAACACAAATAGAAACTCAGCACCACACATCCTGTTTTTAACTCTTACTTGTGTATATGGTGACATCCTTCCATTAAATTGATCCATTATATTCAGATGTTTTTCAGTTATTTGTTATTAATTTGCTGAGGCAATGACTTTTTTCTGGGTGATTTGCACCCTGCACATTTTATTACCTGTTTACAGAAATAACTCATATCTGAGAGTCCTAAACTACCATACACAGAGGCCACCAAGAGAGGGCAAGCTAACAGGGTGAGGACTGGGAGGGGAGAGGACATTACAAAGATGATGTCGCTGAGCATGTTATCTGACAAGGTTATAGAGATTATAATTGAGGTTGAGAGTGAAGGATTGTGGGATTTGGAGTCTTTGTACATGTTGAGTACTTACTGCAGGCCTGAGTGCTGCAGTACGTGGAGTCCACCCACAGGTTTGAAGAGCCGGTATCAAAGAGCACCTGGAAGGACTGGGGAGGAGTCCCAATGCTGATCGCACCATAGTAGGTGGTCTGTGGAGGAGACACACACACACACACACACACTATAAAGATCAGCTGGAGAAGATGAACCCCAGATTCCTGTACTCTACTGTTCCGTGCTGTTCAGTGTGTACCCTCTCTTCCCTAGGGTGGGATAATGGAGCTCTTACATCAGCGTAGTTGTTAATGGGCTCCTGGCCAGATGTGGCGAAGGAGCTGTAGGGCAGGTATTTTAGGGCAGGGTCAGAGTAAGGCAGGTGGATCCCCTTCTCCCTCAGCTGTTCCCGAATGGACTTGAATCTCATCAGAGGGACTCTGGGGTGGAGAAAACAGAGACGTTGTGCATGTGTAAAGTTTGTCTCAGAAGGAATAGAAATAATTGAGTTTCAAGGTTGGAGTTAGGGTTAGGCCTAGGCAGGCTGCAGCTGCCCTAGGCAGGGGAATAATGTGCCATGTGGCCATCAGTGTCACAAGTGCCATGATATATGATGGTAAAGCCAGACTTGACATGAATGGTGACAGCATACCCTATTAGAGCATAGTGAAGGCTTCTGATCATTCATTAGTGGTGTGGGGAGCAGTGTCCTGCCATGGTTCGGGTACAGTCAAGGATCTTGAAAAGACAATTGACAGGATTTGAATGCTTTGTGGTTGTTTGAACACAATCATGTGGTGCTAATATGTTTTATCCAGTTCATGTGTTAAAGTTAAAGTACTGTGCATTTTGAGATAAATGAGATGAGTGGTATTGTTTGATAAAGGTCCTGCATGAAGGTTCCTTCTAGAAATCCCATGATGAAGAAGAGTGTGTTTTATAAGACTGTATCACTGCCATTCACCTCCTGTTATTCACTGCCATTCACTTTCAGCTGTTCACTGCCATTCGCTTCCTGTTAGCTGATGATGATCCATGTCCGTCGTTCGGATGGGATGGTAAAAACTGAGGTTCTGACTCTCTGTGGTCATAAAATATCCCATGTCGCTTTTAGAAAAAGAGTAGGGTGTTAACCCGGTGTCCTGGCCAAATTCCCAACCAAGACAATATATATATACATTGAATTCTTTAATTCCCCTCTTCCTCACCTCTCCACTGTGTATCTGATGTGTAGTGAGCTTGGTGCACTATGACTGCTGTCGCGTTCACCCAGGTGGGTGCTGCACATTGGTAGTGGTTGAGGTGAGTTTTCCCTATCGTTGTAAGCGCTTTGAGTTCCTTGGGAAAAATAAGTGCTATATAAATCCAATATTCATTCATTAATTCATCCTATTGGCTGATGACTAGACCTGCTATTGTTTGAATCATAAGACTAGACAGCCACTTGACTGTATAACAATGACTTATCATTCATTACAACCTTAAAAGTAGCATCGGATGCAGCACAAATATACAGCATACGGACTGTAATGTGTTTATATTGGCATTTATAAGAAAATTACTATTCACATGCACACTATTGTTTATTTTTCTTCTAAAAATGTTAAGGTGGAACATCAAGGCCAGTGGTTATGTAATTCTACTCAGTAAGCAGTAAAATGGTATGTAAACAAATGTTACTTGGTTTTTATCAGAATCAGTGTCTGTGGAATTCAAGTGTGATTGTATAAGATAATCAGCGGGTGTAAAGGTGTGAGAGTGACTGTAAATACAAGGTCAAGGTCAGATAGTTATACCGGCATCACAACCCTACCCTTTTACCACAGGAACATAGATTTGATTTATCACATCTGCATGACTACAGCAGATATAAAATGCTTTACTTGCAAGACTTTATTTACTCAAGCGATGTACATACAGTACATATATAAAACCCTTTGGACATGGGCAATGCAAGCACTTACGAGGTGGATATGATAAAATCCAGCTTAGTGAAGAAACTCCTCCCCCTTGACTGAAGAAACGCAGTGTTTAGAAATCTTGAGTGTAAGAACCATGGACCTTTCACTCATTACCTTTTCCAAACGCTTATTCAATTTGAATAGACAGCTTAAAATTAAGATTCCAGGGTTAATTCAAGGTAATTAGTCAGACAGCAGCCCTAGGTGCCCTTCAATTAGAGTTAATTTATTTTAAACTGATGTTATGATAATTTATTATTACCTTAGTAGCATAAAACCTTATGCACAGATACAGTGGAAGACCTGGCCAATTTATAGCCTGTTCCCTGAGCCAGGATTATAGCACCAGGCAGGCTGACTTTTTTAATATGGCAAACTCTGTTTCTGCTACACAGAGAGTGGTATCTGAACTGCCATCACTATAAAACCCTGCAATGCAGCTGTCTTTATAACAATCACACATTTGACTTCAGGGGGTGAAAGTGAGTGGAGACTGAGCTTTTCCACCACATCTCAGGACCTGTTCAGGAGAGATGGGGGGGTGTCTATAATCCACTCACTCAGTCCTTGAGTTCTAATATGGTTAAGGGTTTCTTTTTCTGTTCAGTGCTATTCACTATGTGCGGAGGTGTGATGGAAATAGGTGCGTCACAATTGGGGCACCGTTTTTTGCCTTCTCGTTGGATTCCATTGGAATGGTGCCTCTTGACTTCCTGTTGTGAAAGAACTGCAGGAGAAAGGTCCTGACATGCATAAGGCACGTGCGTAAATGTAACATTTGAACTGAGTGAATGAAGGAGCCAGGGCCTCTAATTTTTTAGTAAAAAAACTCCTGCTTATACAGTACCTGTGAAGCACACAGAAGCTGATTAGACGCATCTGTAAATTGCACCCTGTTAAACACATCTCTGCACTGTAAGAAACAGGGTTCTTGAGCTATGGGACCTGAGATGTCCTTGAGTTGTTGTCGTCCGTACAAAGCGGAGAGAGATTGCCGCGGTGGCTCGTATTTCAGGATGCGGAAGGCGGGTGAGCAAGCGAGTCCTCGCCAGCGTCAATGAGGCCAATGAGACCTTGGCTCCCCCATGACTGTCTCTTTCCTCCCCCCCAGGCCCTCCCACGACATCAGTCTGGAGGAGTTTGACGATGAGGATCTGTCGGAGATCACGGACGACTGCGGGATCGGCCTCAACTACGACTCGGACCCTTACGAGAAGGTGAGCCCTGCCCCACCCTGCCATGCTCCACACCACCCCACCCTCCCATACCCCACACTACCCAACCCTGTCATGCTCCACACCACCCCACCCTGTCATGCCCCACACCACCCCACCCGGCCATGCCCCACACCACCCCACCCTGCCATGCCCCACACCACCCCACCCTGCCATGCCCCACACCACCCCACCCTGCCATGCCCCACACCACCCCACCCGGCCATGCCCCACACCACCCCACCCTGTCATGCCCCATACCACCCCACCCTGCCATGCCCCACACCACCCAACCCTGTCATGCCCCACACCACCCCACCCTGCCCCAGCCCACAGCGCAAGCAGATCCTGTCAGATGGAGACGGTCATTTGGAAGTTAAGCATGCCTGCTCTGTGGTTTTAATCACGGTGGAGCTGAGATGATCCGGTTGTGGTTTCTTGAGGTTTGATGGTGACGCATCATAGCTGGAGGGTGAACTTCAACTGAGAGCAATAAGAGAGAGAAACACCCATTTATACTGGGAGACAGGAAATTAGTCACGGGGTCTGTTTCCTGGAGGCAGTTGATATGAACAGCCTGGTGCTTAGGAAACGTCTTTGCTGTGCTTGATCGTCTCTGTATTCTGCTGCTTTAGAACTGAACCGATGAGAGGGGATGAGCAGACTGGCCTGGGTGTATCCCACAATGCACCTGTGTGTTAGCTCCATGTGCTGTTGGTGAACATCGCTTTGCTGGCTACAATCCTACCATGGATTAAGTTGTTGATTAGGAGGCTAGGTGCTTGTATATTTGGTAGCCATCATCCTTATTTTGTCCTACACAGTGAATAAAATAACACGCCCGTTTAAATAAGGATCTTGCAGCTGGTAGCTGAGTCTTTCATCTATGTTGGTGTCACCTTTGTGAATTTCACATGCAATTGTTTTAGCCATGACAGAAAAACTGAAACTTGTTTTGAAGGTGAAACATACTGGACACAGTTAAGTAGCTGCACCTTGCTTAAATTGGGATTAAGCATTCAAATCTATCAGACACAGGGACTATTGTGAAGGAAAGTTCTCTGCCTGCCCTTCTCCATGTTTACAGGTGGCCACCGGGGGCCATAGACACTTGGGCTTAGGTGAGGAGATACAACTAGCTGTCAATCACTGACTTTTAATCAATCAAAAGAAGAACACAGAGCTGAGCATCTGGTGTGTCTGGTGCGCATAGACTATCTGTGGTGCTGCCACACCTCGAAAACTCAGGGCGTGTCTGCCAGCATGGGTTCAGTCTGCCAGTGGGGGTCCCTGATAGGCTCAATCTGACTAATAATGTGTGATTGATTGGTGCTGTGGATGACAGATCACTGCAGTGATATTATTTATCAGCACACTGCTTAATAAAGGAACCCCTGCAGTACACATGAATATGTCTCCGTGGATACAAACAGAAACAGATCAGTATGTGTGAATATGAAACATGCTTTGGTCATACAGATAATCAGTGTCTATGACCTCCCGCAGGTGAGCTGATCACTGCCAGCATGGGGTTGTTTCTGCCTGTTATGTAAGGGCTCAGAGAGGTTTATCACAGAGGGTACTGTATGTGCATTATACCATTGCCTTTCAGCTCTCTCCCATAATTAACATTTTGTAAGCATGAAAGAACCAGGCCAGGAAACAAAACCTCTCTGAAATACGTCTCTCTCTCTCTTTCTCTCTCTCTCTCTCTCTCTCTCTCTCTCTGTCTCTCTGTCTGTCTCTCTCTCTCTCTCTCTCTCTCTCTCTCTCTCTCTCTCTCTCTCTCTCTCTCTCTGTCTGTCTCCATCATAAAGTACAGCATTGCAGCATTGCCCAGTGGTAGTATGGTAGCCGACACAGTGTAACAGAGAGGCAGTTATTGAGAGTTGAAAATACAGTATTACCCAAGCAATGGATTTCGAAAGGAATAGGAACAACATCACAGCTATTGATTATCACTAGTTGATAATATACAGTTGTCTTTACTGGTGTCTAAAGGGCCAAAGCATTTCAGATAATTGTGGGTGTCTGTCTCCAGCGCAGAAACCCTGCACTGCTCTGGGTCATGTGCTTGGGGGGCATAGTGGGTAATATTAAAGGTCGGTCACAATGCTCTGAGGTTGCAGGGTAAGTTAATGGACTGTAACTTGAGCTATGGAACTTGACACTGCTGACTCAGATCCCAAATAATGCTGAATGTTTGCATTAAAAAACCATTTACACCGGACACCTTTTTTTTTTTTTTTTTCTTGATAATTGTGCACCTCAAGTTACCTCTGTGCCATCAGCACCTGCACAAGGAGCACTGCAGCTGAAGCTTCACCCTGCCGGCAACAGCTACTGTTTTACACCCTACAGGCCACACACAGTATTACAGGAGAGAGCAGTGACTGACTACACCCTACAGGCCACACACAGTATTACAGAAGAGCCAGCGACTATTTTAAAACATTGAAATAGGAGTATGCTTCATGTGAAACAGTGCATTTGTTGGTTGGCTGGCTGCCTTAGGGTTAGAGACGTGAACCCTATGATTGGAGGAACGTGCAGGTACGATTTTAGAACGTACCTGCACGCGTTTCCATGGTCCCGATGATTTATTCACAAACAAACAATGTTTGGACCAATACAGTCTTCATCAGGTGACCTAAACGTCTAAATGTCACCAGGAGCATACATACTGTCCTCTGCCAGATTCCTCTTGCAGGATGCAGTTGTAGTTTGCTGGATGTTCAGTGAGGGGGAGGAGAGAGGAGGGGACGCACTGCATCGGGGAGGTGATATTCCCTCTCTCCTGTTTCACTCATTAGAAATGAGCCCTTTGCCTCCCTCTATTCTTTGGTGGATTCAAATGGCTTTAATGTTCATGCCTCTCCCCTACATCTTTAAATTGCACTTGTGTGTACTCACTCTGTCGATACATTTTTGGCCAAATGTGTTCGAAAATAGGGGGCCATATGTTGTTTTTTATTTCACTGAAGAAAAATCTGAAGCAATCTGGACCTTAATCTGGACCAGATTGGGACAATTGATTACAAAACACTTGCTTGCTTCGTCATTAGGACTAGGACTTGCTTCATCCATTTATTTTGTGCGATTGTGGATAGGGGTGTGCTGTACACAGTGGGTGGTCCCTGTATGGTTACCATGGCACCAAGTCCCTGTGAGACGCCGGCTGTGCCCGCAGGAGGTGCGGTGTTGAACCCGCAGCTCCTCCGGATCTCCAGGATCACAGCATTAAACGGCACAGCATGTAAATAACCGGGATCACACCACAGCATCTCAGACTCACCAGCTTATGACTCACCGCTTTACCGTACCGCTGGTCTCTCCTTCCGAGGGCCTCCTCTCTGATCTCTCCTTCCGAGAGAGTCCTCCCTGTGACTCTGAGCGAAAGAAACACAGAACAGCACCCAGCACACAGAGTATTAAAGTGACACTTCTCTCTCATTTATATTTTTTGCACTCGTTTAGAGATTGCTTGCCACACTCTCTGTTTTCTCTCGGCGTTTGGCAGGGGGCCATTTTGGGCCCTGTGTTTGGGGGCTGCAGGGATTTCGAGCAATGGGGATATTTGGATTCCCCTGCACCCTGCCCCGCTGGACCTGTAAAATACCAGTTTGTTGTGTCCTTCATCTTTGCCCATTTTCAAAAACCACAGCTTTCCCCTCTGACGCGTATCTCAGCTAAGCTGCTTACGCTCAGACTGGAGCTCTCAATCATACAATTTAACGCTCCACAGCGCAGAGGCTCGTTCTAAGTGTTAAGAGAGAAACAGAATTTGATTGGTCGATGGACAGACTGACCCACCTCTTCTGTGTTATGTTCTTGGAGTGAGTTCACGGAGCAGCGTGTTGGGGACAGTTAATCCATGCATGACAGTCTTTGTATGGCTATGACAGTTTAGATTGGCATTCATGCAAATTGGCCATAATCACATTTCCTGTGCTGTCTCTCATTAAAAACACAGTTTGAATATTCAAATTTGAATTAACAGTATTTGAAAAAAATCTTTGCTAATGATGAGAAAAAGATGTTAAAAAGCATAATGTGGTTTGCTACCTGAGGTTACCTGAGGCCTCACGAGAGAAGGTAGCATTATTTGACATGAGGGGCATAATTTTTTAAATGGAGAAATGCTATGATATATGTTGTATTTGACAGTGTGTTTAATGTTGGATGTGGTACACGTGTGGGTACTCCTGAGCAAACGCTCTCATCATCAGTGGCTCAACACCCGCCTTCTTTCACTTCTCAGAACCGAGGCCCCAGAATGCACTGCTGCCATGAATCATTCAGCGAGAGAGTCTGGCCACTGCACTGTATGCTGCGTCTACTCACGGGTCAACCGACCGGCTCCTGCATTTCAGATGTGATTTGCAGCAGCGTTGCCTGGCAAGATTGATTGATAGATTTCGCGCTTGGCAGTAAAATTTATTAGGCCGCTGCTTGTGGATAGATTATTGTCCCCTGATTTGAAGGAACTGTTTTAGTGCTTGCTGTTCTGCAGCTTGGATTCACAACAATTCCCAATGCTCTTATGTAAGTGTGGGTGAGACTAAATAAATAGCAAAGACATAAAAACTAAAAGAAATATTGAAATGAAGAATATTAACACAGCTGGAATACATCTAGGCTGTGTTCAGACATCTTGTTGAGTTTGATTGATGCTTCAGTTCCCCTGGCCTGTATGTATACAGATATAATATGCAATAAATATTTCAAAAATAAACACCAAGAAAAGTGTTTTGTTGAAATGACATGGCATACTGTTCACCAATGCAGTGGCCCTTACCTACGGAGCATACTCTTCACCCTTACCAGACTGCTGTATAAATGCAGTCGTTTTCTGGGTACTTAATACCTAATAGAAAAGATTTGGGCTTCTATCCATCAGCTCTCTGGCAACTGAACTGAATTATAATTTCACACCCATATCAGCCTTATCAGCCTTATCAGCAAATCACCTAATTTAATCTCTTCTGTTATTTATGTTTCCCGTGCGATCTAAGGCCTGTCCAGATTTATGCTTTGCTAATGAATATTCAATTTCATCTGAAGGCGTTGAAGTTGGTATGACAGTTACGCTGTTTCCAGTAATGCTGGCTGTACACAGCATCAGCCATGTAATTAGAGAACATTTCTGACCTTACAGGAAGACCGGCATCAAACTCTTAGATCCATTACCGTTTCTGACCCCATAAAGACATTTCCCTTTCTGACCCTATCGATAAGTCCCAGGGGTCATTCCTTTGCCCTTGCTTCTATGCTGTCAGGTTTATCTGTGCGATGAGTTTTATCTGTTCATGCTTCAGGCCTGCACGTGGAGGGAGCGCGTGTTTTACGTGTTACGGTGGCGTGTGTGCCACGTGTTGCGTTTTACGGTGGCGTGTGTGTCATGTGTTGCGTTTTACGCGTGACGCGTGGCGCGCATGGTGTGGAGAGAGTTGAGGGCGGGGACTGGCAGTTGGCGGGTTCCTGGAAACCTGATGAAACCTGAGTCTGTCCATTGATTTACACTCTTCCCCTCTGATCTCTCTATCTTTATAATTTACTCTCTCTCCATCCCCCCCACCTCCCTCTCCTGCTAGATATTAAATATTAAAGCATTTGGAGGAGTTCATTCTTCATCCAGGAAGCTCCCAAATTATAATATGGGTCTTCCACATATCCTGCTGTCTGTTTCAGACTGTGTGTCCCGGTCTGTGCAGGGCTGATGGTGGCCATCTTTAATGTTTTACATACAGTGGGTATAAAAAGTATTCACACAAAATACTCTATTTGTCAAATAAAAAAAATAAGTTTTTTCTCAGCTATTTACAAATAAAAACAGACAATAATTGATTCCATAAGTATTCACCCAGCTTGACGTAATACTTGGTGGAAGCACCTTTTGCTGCAGTTGCAGCTGTGCATCTATTTGGGTAAGTCTCTACCAGCTTTGCACATCTGGACATTGCAATTTTCACCAGTTCTTTACAAAATTGCTTGAGCAGCAATTTTCAAATCTTTCCACAGATTCTCAATGGGATTGAGGTCTGGGCTTTGACTGGGCCACTCCAGGACATGGAATGCAGCATGTTTTCCTGCATGATTTGTTTACATCTTGCTCCATCCATTTTGCCCTCTATTTTGACAGGTTTTTGACAAGCAGAGAAGCATCCCCATAGCGATAGACTCCCGCCATCATGTTTCACAGTAGGCTCATTTGGAAATGCACTAACCAAATGTGGGACCACTCACAGGCAGATGTATTTATTTTGAAATCTTTTGAAACACCTTAATTGTACACAGGCGAACTCCAATAATGATGTGACGTCTGAAGACAATTGATTGCACCAGAGTTTAATTATGCGCGACTTATTGTGAATACTTATACAATTAATTACTGTCTGTTTTTTATTTGTAATTCATTAAGAAAAAGCTTTAGATTTTGTATTTGTTTTTGTATTTTGTGTTTGTGGCAAGAAATCCCACTGAAATCCAAATTCCATGAAGTAAGAAAATAAAAAGTGAAAAATGCCAAAGGGGGCCATTGCTATTTATACCCATTGTATACGCTGTTGCTGAGTGACTGTAGGCTGAGAGCTTAAACTGGATGGTTATGAATTAAACACTGGAACCCCTCTGCCCCAGTGCCTCCTCATTGTTGCAGAGCCTCTGCCTTTCCTCTATAGTGCCCTCTGTATCAGGGCTTATGTTTATTTGATTATGACGATGTACGCTTATTCTGTTTTTAAGAATGTTTTGCTGAAACTTGAATCCTTGACCTGGCTGTGGACTCCCTGTGAAGCTTTTCGTCAGCTTGCCCAAACACCTGACCGGCACACATCGATACATCCCTCTTTCCTCCAGGTTAAGAATTCGCCAGAAGGGCAACATTCAACACCTCCTGCCCAAATCCAGATATGAGGAATAATCCAATCGAATTGGCCACTGAATAATTCAGAGGAAAAGCCCAAGGCATACAGTTAAGAGCTGCTACAGATTGAGCCGCAGCCACCTCCTGAGTGAGGGTGATATCTCACAATATCAGCTGAATGCAAATGGATGCTTTTCATATTGTGGCGCGGGTCCCAACCTGGACCCACCGTGGTGATTCGATTGTGGGGAATTTGTTCAAGGGGCAGCGCTCACTCTTCTGGACCGCTCACGGCTGGAGCCGTTTACAGCAGATTAATGAGAGCCAGTGAGGCTGGTGAAGGGCTCAGCTCCTCAACAGCTTCCATTCTTTTCAAGCCTGTTTTTTGCACATTTTGGAGCATTAATTAAGTAACCCCGTACAAACTCAGGAACATTCCTGACCATTTGGAAATGTAATCAGGTTTAATTCATTTGGATTCATTAAATTAATAGATTTCTCCTGAAACGTAAGCCTGAATGCAGGTTTACAGTAATCTGGTGGATTTGGTGGTGACAGCTGGGCCAAGGAATATGGCTGGTGTAGGAACAGGTGATAATCTATGCAGTCTCACAGAGTGCTCTCTCTGTCTGTCTCTCTCTGTCTCCTTTAGGACTGTCTGATTCTGGAGAAAAATGAGGCCCACCATGCAATCTGCTCCTTCCAGGACGACTTCCAGGAGTTTGAGATGATCGACGATGACGAAGAGGAAGAAGATGATGAAGATGAGGAGGTGGACCCTGTGGGCCCCCCCTCTCCATCCGTCTCCCCGCTCTCATCTCCAACTACGGGCACGTTGCAGAAGAGCCGTCCCACCACCCTGAACCTCACCAATGCCATCTCCCAGGTAACCACACCTGCAAATGCTATCACCCTAGTAACCACACCTGCAAATTATTTCTCCCAGATCTGAGTCTGTTATCACATTCATCATGGCTGTTAAATCAGCCCTGGTCAGTCAATAGGAAATGTCAGTTAGTGGTCAGTGCCCGTCAGCAGAGACAGTGATTGGTGCTGGTCAGCAGCGACAGTGATTGTTGCTCATCAGTGGGGACAGTGATAGGTGCTGTTCAGCAGCGACAGTGATTGGTGCTGGTCAGGAGGGGCATTGATTGGTGCTTGTCAGCTGGGACAGTGATTAGTGCTTGCCTCTCTTGTTTCCTGCAGGATTCCTTGAACAACAACAACAACAGTTTCTCTTCATGGAAAAGCAGCTGGCAGGATTCTCTGTGCAACCCTCCTTCACATGGTGAGTACAGCCGATGCGTGTGGTTCAGAACCATTAACTCGTTTGAGCTGAACCAAACACACTGATCACTGGCAAACACACTGATCACCGTCCTGCAGCCTAAAGGGTCCAGTCTGTAGGGGTGCATTTCTACACTGAGTAATCTTCCTTATACTATAGCAGAAAGCAAGATCCTACTTTCTGCAGTCTCCTTTTTTGGAATAGATCTTTGCTCTGTCTTTCATTTGGTAATACCTCTCCTCTTTGATTGTAAAGTGAGGGAATGAGTGCTAACTTTAGACAAAATTGGGTTCAGCTGCTCTCTCTGAAGCCACTGCTCACATAAGGAGCGAGATGTTTGCTTGTGTGCCGTAGGTATTGCTTCTGCTTTCATTTGCTGTATTGTAGGTTGCGGTGGGAAACCACATAGTAAGAAAATTTTACTTATGCATGAAAGAGAGGTTATCTTGAGACACACTGCTCTTTGGCACACTGCGGTTCAGGGTGATTATGTAACGCCTGGTTGTGGGACGTGGCAGGGCGGTGTGCCGCATTGCGGGGTGATGTTGGGGTGACATCGTTCTTCTCATTTCCGCAGGACATTCGTCTCCCTCCCATTCTTGTCTTGAGGACAGTGCCCATCCGGATGGGCGGTGTTCAGCTGCCCCAGGCACTGACGCACAAAGCAAAGGTACACCTCAAAAACAGACAGGGGACACTGGGCGCACCCAGTCACCGCTCAAGCCCCTCCTGTACGACTTTGAGGGCAACAGACGGGAAAGGCCAGAATACGGTATAAAAATGTCCGCGCCGCCCATGGAAGATCAGAACATGAACATCCTCCCCTCACCGCCATCGCCACTCTATTCGCCATTCTCTGCCCGCTGCATGAGCCCTCAACCCTGTCTCTCTTCAACAGGGTCTTTCGGTGAGCACAGAACGTCCAGCAGCACAGTCGCTGGAGTGGCGCCCAGCACTGCAGCTGCCAGCCCGGGTGCAACCATCCCGGCTGCGGACGAGGGGTCACAGTGCTCTGACACCGAGGTCGACCACGACCTGAACAGTGACTATGCCAAACGCTGCCAGTCTAGACAGGCGAACGACACGTACACCGTCACCACCGAGTCCGAGTCCCTCGTGGACCCCGAGCTAGAGAACGACATCACGTACGACGGCACCAGCAAATGCCTCTCCACCGCGCCGGCCGACGGTGACACCGGCACCCCGCTGTTGGACGAGGAGCTCGAGGGAGATTTCGACGTCGCCCTCATGAGCAAAGCGTGCTACGATCAGGTCTGCGGAGAGGGGGAGAGTTTGTCGTATGTCGAGTTCCCTCCCATCGAGCCCTGTGACCTCCGCTTCTCCTCCAGCCGGCCTGAAGTAGATGAGGATGATGCCCCCGGCGATCACAACTTGGCCATTCAGAGTCTCCCACCCACCGCCTCCAACTCCCCTTCCTCCGACCCTGGCATCGCCGACATGAACGGCCAGGGCACCGAGCACTACACGGTGTCAGAGCCCACCAGTGACAGCCTCAGTTCCCCGGGCTCAGACTCGGACATCGAGGGCGAGCTGGAGGCCGCCTTTGTCTGCAGTGACTCCTCGCTGGTCACATGATCTCGTCCATCTCGGAGACAGAGCTGGACCTCACCAGCGATGAGAGTAGCAGCGGCCGCTCCTCCCACCTCACCAACTCCATCGAGGAGGCCAGCTCCCCCACCTCTGACCCAGAGCCCGAGCTGGAGCAGGACAACATAGTGGTGGTGTCCGTCGATCCCTCCCCTGTTCTCAGTCAATTGGATTCTGTGCGGGATGAGCCCCCGCCCCCCATAGCGCCAGCACAGCTGGACGACGGGCAGTCGCTGATGGGCCTGCAGAGCGTGGACGAGGCGTTTGAGCACGTGGGGGATCCCGATGAGACGCTGCCGCCATCTGGCCAATGTGAGGACGGCCTCTCCCGGCCGCTGGTGCTGAAGATTGAGCCCGACCACGGCCTGGAGAGCTTCCGCAGGTCCTTCTATTTACCCGTGGGCCCCAAGCTCATGCCGGCCGTGGACGACTACGACGGGAACAGCGAGGGCGACTCCGATTCAGAGTCGGAGGATGAACTGAGCGAGAACTCGGACTCCCCCTGGCTACTCAGCAACCTGGTCAACAAGATGATCTCGGAGGGCTCGTACCCCATCAGCTGCCCCGAGGACTGCTTTAAACGGTCCCACTCCATCTCGGACACCATCTCCCCGTCCTCAGACCTGGAGACGGACGCTGTGAGCGAGCCTTCGGACGGCCGCAGCTTCGGGGAGACCAGCAGGAGCCCAAGTCTGAGAGCGGGAGAGGGTGGCAGGGAGCGCCGGAAGATCAGCCCTGAATACAGAGCGGAGCTGGGGAGCAGCCGTCAGAGCTTGGGCCCATGCCTTTACCTGAGCAACCCCACCCATGACACCATCACTCCTGTCTTCATGGACCCACGCAGCAGCAGAATGGTGAGTTCAGGGATCACTCATCCCAAAGACTCCCAAACCTCTCACGGTCAGACGCCGCCCAAGAACACCAAAGGGGACGGGGCGGAGCCCAACAATGACCTGTCGGTGGAGCTCGAGGGGCTGGGGTCTCGGCGTCTGGGTGAAAGCGCGGCGAGCGTGAAGGATGCCGCGAACACCCTGGATTACTTAGCGGAGGTGAAGAGCAGCCTGACCCTGGATCTCCCCACCGCCCAAACCAACCGCTGCTTCAGCCTGGCCTACTCCACCGACAACGAGGAGGACTCCCCCTTCTGCCACGACTATCTGGACAGCTCCCCGCCCATCGACGAGAGCGTGGGGGTCCTCCCGCCCCTCGATGTGACCCGGACGCACCACCTGGACGAGTCCCTAGCCTACGACTCGGTCAAGTACACGCTGGTGGTGGACGAGAACACCACACTGGAGCTGGTCAGCCTGAAGCGCTGCACATCCATCCTGAGCGAGGACAGCGAAAGCGACGCCGCCCCAGAACCCGACCAACACCTCTACTTTGGGCGGGGCGGGGCACGGCCTGACGAGAACTTCCTCAGCTCCTCCGAGGACTCCTCCCCCGAGGCCGACGCCCACTTCTCCAAGAAGTTCCTCAACGTCTTCGTCAACAGCACCTCCCGCTCTTCCAGTAAGGCTCTCAAATATATATAGATTGCTGTACAATTATCATTTGACATGCATGTAGCTGGAAAAACACAATTGAAAGTGAATCTCAGTTAAAGTCATTTCCTTGAACGTAGAGTCAGTAGTCAGTAGTTTTTGGGAAGGTGTAGATAAGTATGAAGGCTTGGTGCCTCCAAGCAAATCCTTTCCCTCAGTTTTAGTTTATCTAAGAAACACTTTAGGTGCTTTGTGGAAGCATTTCATATTTTAGAATAGTATCTTACTTTTGTGTTGGATACAATATTATAATCTTTATGTCCAATTAGGTATTGAGCCACTGATCAATTTGTGCTTGAAGTATAATTATGCCTCTAATGGTGGTCTTTCATTTTAAATAATTATCCCCCCAGTACTCCCTGTTCCATATAAACATCTACCTCATTGGGCTGTGAACCCTGCTTTTGAAAAATTGCATATTGCTGGTCACTTGAGTCTCATTCATACAATATGCATAAGATAAAATGACTGCATCAGAAGACATTTAATCTAAACGAGGTAGCAGCCAAATAAGGGATTAATATTCAATTGCGCCCTTCATTAAATTCAATAAAGGGGACCTCGTGACATTAAAAATGTTAAAAAAATAGGTCTCAGACATGCTTGGCGACACTGTTCTGGGTGTATCTGCTGATAGCGTCTCGTTAGCACAGAATCTGCCCATAGCATCTCGTTAGCATAGATGAGGAAATTACTGGGTGTCAGTGCAGTGTTGCTGATGATACTGGGAAACGCTGTGGAAGAATAGCCTCGCTAATTGAGATCTGCTTCACAGGGCTCATATTGCTAATTACGTAGATTATATGTGCTTTTCTCTGGGAGAATAGACAGGATTTAAATTAGACCAGCTAGTTAGTTTTATTTGAAAGTTACAAATATATACATGCAGCTCATGGAGCAAAGCACAAAGCAAAGAATGAAAGTACAGTAAATACATTACATAACCTTCGAGGATAAAAACACGGAAAATATACTTATTTCCACTGTGGTCCTCTTATGAGCCATTATGAATTTGTGCTTGAATGTAACTTGAAAATAATTATGCCTCCAATGGAACTGGAAGACATTGAAACTGAATGTGTTTGGCCATCACTCAGGACGTCTGTGTGCATCTTTGCAGAGCGATTTCACTTCCCCAGGAATGTGCTTTGCAACCGACAAACATTTCAGCATGGCAGGCCCAAATGAAATAATTGCATTAGAATTTGCATTAGAACATTGCTTCATAAAGTTCAATAAAACTGCTTTAACATTATGACCAATATTTCGTTATTAGGAATCAACACACGCACAGCATTTATTAAAACCTTGCTCTGCATTGATTTTATTTTCCTTTTTTGTGTTCGATACGCTCCGGCATCAGACTCTGTTACACGTAACGGCCATTTTGTTTATTGCAGGCACTGAATCGTTTGGCCTTTTCTCCTGCACCATCGATGGGGAGGAGAGGGAGCAGACTCACAGAGCCGTGTTCAGGTCAGTCCTTTGGTGCCTCTCTCCTTTTAATGGCTGTTTATGAAAGCATTCCTATAAACCCAGAGCAGACCGTGCGCTCCTGTCAGATCTGTCAGGTGACCACAACTGCAGTGCCACAGGGTTGAGTGACATGTACAGCACTTTGACTGGGAGTAAGTGAGTTTGAGCAGATGCAGGCTGATTGAGTCTAAGCAGCGCTCTCTGTGAAACGCACTGCGGATGGCAACAAAATTCAATCAGTAGTTGCCAAAGAAAGGAAATAAGGGCAGTCAATTACAGAACTAACCCGTAGGCTGATTATCTGTTTTGCACAAGGTGAGTCAACTGCTTTGGCAGCTTTCATTTGCATAATGTTTGAGGTAAATTAATTCCATTTGTGAAATGTCACTTCCATATCATTTACATATTTTCCAAGTTTTGTTAAAGTTCTGTCAGACTGCATGTGATGACTGGGTAGCTCTGTCCCCCATTAAGAAGATAGAGGGAAATATTTTCAATGTTTGGTCTCTGTAGGTTTGGAGTGACATTGGCCCTCCACTGAGACTGAGGGTCAGATTTATTAAGATTGTCGCAGCGCAAAGATGGCCGCTGTTTTGTTGCGGCTATTTTGCGGTCGCAAATAGCGACACATTAATGACCAATTTAATGAGACTGATTCTAATTACACAATCAAATAAATGAAACCCCCTCATTTGCAATATGCGGTAGGATACACCCATAAAAACGGTCCGAAACAACATGGCATGCTCACATGTCCAGATCATGCCAAGTAATGGATACGCAGCAACCAGGCACAAATAGTGAGGGAACAATGAGAAAATTAAATTTACAGATCAGGAAATGGAGGTATTGGTCAATGAGGTACAGCATCACAATGCTGATTTGCAGCATAGGAAAACAACACCAATGGAGAAAAAAAAAAATTGAATGACATCACAAAATAAATTAATTCAAAATGAACAGCTGAAACAACCAATGATGTAAAGAAAATATGACATGACGTTAGGTGGCGTCCAACAGAAAAACGTACCTACAACATAATACAGGAAAAAGACACCAACTGTGGTCCAACCCAGAATATTAGAATAGTAAACTGTAAGTAAAACTGTATTCACGATTCATTATATACCCTCCTGACCGCATATGCATATAATTTTTATTTCAAGTTCTAGTAAATAATATGTATCCTATATAGAATATATATTTAAAATTCTGACTTAGCTGTCTGTAGATTCAGGTATTCCTGAAAATAAAGCTGTCATGACATGAACTGGGGTACTTTGCAACAACATTTGTGATTATTTGTTTTGCATCACTGGGACAGTGACTAGAACCTTGGAAAGTGCAATACAAAATGTGAATTGTGAAATACCTAGGCGATATCAGCGCTCATAAAATACCACCTGGTTTCAGGAGTTATCATTCTCATGCAAAGAAGAGAGTTGCAATTAAGGCATGCTTTAGTAAATGTACTTAATCAAGTACTTAATTGACCATAATTTACAAAATCTCCACGCTACTTTAGCGCATTCACCCCATGCATACATATGAATAAACAGATTGACCTATTAATCTAAAGGAAGGTCGCAAAGTGACTTAACCCCCACAAATTACATCCTAATTTTACCTTTTGCTTAGTAAATCTGACGTGGATATTGCAACCTATTAGTTAGTAAATCTGGCCCTGGATGTATTGGTTGGCTGTCTGGTTTCTGGTCACTGCATTTGCATTTGGAATGTGTTGTTTTATAGTGATGGTGCCTGGTGGGAAATTACTCTGACCTGATGAGTGCCATTGGGCCGTATGGTCTTTACCCTATGTCCTGCTCTGGGATTGTGTCCCACTGAATCTGCCCTGAACACGTCCACCACGGTCTGGTTCCAGTCGTGGGGGTAGCGGGGGTTCAGGGGACTGTTTGAACACTGACATCTGGAGGGAGGAACTCTCTACATCACAAGATCAACTGTGTGGACTTTATGAACAACTGTGTGGACTTTATGGTCAATAATATAATATATGCCATTTAGCAGACTATTTTATCCAAAGCAACTTACAGTCGTGAATGCATACATTTCAGTACATGTGGTCCCAATGGGAATCGAACTCACAACCTAAGTGTTGCCAATGCCATGCTTAACCTACCGAGACACACTGAACCGCCATCGACATCAATGTCGACTTTATGGTGAACCGCGTGGACTTTATGATCGACCGTGTAGACTTTATGAAAGTTGTACAGTTCTCCTGTTTTCCTCATGAAGGGCTGAATCTTTTCTGCTATCAGATCAATCCCCTTACAGACTTTACTCCACATACGCTCGCACACTGCCCGTCTCAGACTGTGAAACGCGCCGGTGGATTGCAGACACGAGGGGCACACATGTTAAATATGAGAAACCCATATTTCTGTGACAGGCAGCAGCTTATGCTGCTCCACATCTGTCCCTAAATCTCCAACAGAAATGATGCAATCAGAACATCAGCGTTTGAGAGCAGTGACCGCAGGGGAAGGACAAAGGGAATCACATTTCACTGATTACAGTTCTGTCTGTGCTTTCATATCAGGAGCCTGCAGGGAGGCCTAAAGACATGGAGCAGTATTGTACCAGTTTTGTGAACATCATGATACTGCACTCCCCTTATACTGCCTTTGGGCATTATAGTTACTTAATACTACAACGAATACTATTGCTACTACTACTAATAGTAATAATAATTGGTGGGGGTAGGAGTATCAAATACACACCCATTATAATTATTGCACTATTGCAATATAATATGCAGTGATACTTTCCAGACAGAGGGAGTGTCTGCATTGGGCAGAGTGGGTAAAGTATGATGGCCAAAAAGTAGAAAGGAGAATTATTTTTCTAATTAAAATGATATTGTCCATATTGTCCAACCATATTTATTTTATTTAGTATTTTCAGTGTTGCGTTGTACTTCACACATTTGGTCCATTTTTGATCTTCATCTGTTTGAGAGGACTGCTATTGCTTTAGCTGTGTCTGTGTAGTGTGCCTGCTGTCCTGAAGGGGGCAGAATTGCAGTCTCGGTGGGCTGTAATGGGTGCGGCTGGTCCTTTGTATTAACACTGCGGGACAGAGGCAGTCAGTGGGGTGCAATGGGTGTGGCCTGGTGGCACTGTGGGACAGAGGCAGTATCTGTCAGTGACACATAAAGAATTCATCAGGTCAGGAACCCCAGCACTGAGCATGCTCAGTAGCATCAGCTACGATAATGAGGCTTTCTGCACACAGAGAAGCGACATGAAAGCGCACTCACCTCCCTTGCTCTTTCAGCCAATCAGTGCGATCTTATCTACAGAGCTGACATTGAGTGTGCACTGCAGGAGAGAGAGAGAGAGAGAGAGAGAAAGAGAGAGAGAGGGAGGGGGACCAGGAAGTAAACTAAAGCTGGCCAAATGCAGACATGGGCTGAATCACATAACACTGAACAGACAATGTACACAGGGGGTCTTTCCATCCTAATTAGGGAAAGCCCTTGACAGGGGGGACAACCTGTGTTTTTCTAAACTGAATTTTGTAGCAGGTTATCCAGCTGAAAATCATGTGTTTCTATAACCATTCCAGCTGAACACATAACAATCAATGGTGATTAGGCAGTGATTTGTTCAATAAAGACCAATCATAGGGACATTAGTTACTTTACACAGATAAATAAGGCCAAATGCATTAGTGTGTTATTCCACCCTGTGATTAGCTAGTTGTATGGTGATGAGCTTGGAGGTACAGACCTGTCTAAATTTTAATTCTAGACAACATAATCTGGATATGGTTGTGCTTATTTGGGATTTATTCCATGAATTTATTCGCCGGCACATCTTCTTGTCATAGTTTGGTTTGTGTATGTGTACGTTGTTGTTGTGTGGTTGTCAGTGTCGAACTCAGACTCAGAGCAGCAGGTGTGTTGAGACGTTGCTGCTGTTGCCGGTGGAGACAGTGCAGGGGCTGCTGGGAAATTTTAAAGACACCACCTGTCCCCTCATTATCTCTGTGGGATTTGTGCCAAATGTGCACCTCTCTCTAGTCTGCACACGGGGGCTGGGGGGGGGGGGCAGAGTAACTCTTGAGATGTAATGAGACTTCTCATTAGTCTGAGATCCAGGTGTAGTCGTTCTGTACTCAGAGGGGGCTGAGCCGTTTTGAGTTACATCAGCCCCCACCGCCAGAAACATTCTCACATCGTCTCCAATTAAAAAAGATGATACAGGAGACTGATGAAGAGGTAAAGACGGAGGGAGTGTCTGCCGTGTGTCTCGTGTCAGTCTGGCTGATGTTGTCACGTGGAAGGTGTGCGCGGTGACAGACCGCAGAGGGGTAGTTTAAGCGCAGTGTGTGCAGTGGCTGATGCTGCAGATGTGCGAAACGATGTCTGCACACAAGCACAGCCTCACACAGACATGCCCGCACACACACGCCCGCACACAAACACACCCTCGTAGAGACAAGCCCGCACACACACACATCCTCATAGAGACATGCCCGCACACACACGCCCGCACACACAAACACACCCACAAACACACCCTGCACACACACACCTGCAGACACACACAAACACACCCTCAGAGAGACATGCCCCACAGTCACAGAGACATGCACGCACACACTACCCCCCTCGAGTTTAAAGTTAAATTAAAAGCATGTGGGCTGATTCCTGGTTAAATGTTGCTATTCTGTGCGTGCATGAGCACGTGGGCTGATCCGTTCCTTCCTTCGGGCTCCAGGTTCATCCCTCGGCACACAGATGAGCTGGAGCTGGACGTGGACGACCCGCTGTTCGTGGAGGAAGAGGAGGATGACTACTGGTACAGAGGCTACAACATGCGCACCGGCGAGAGGGGCATCTTCCCCGCGTACTATGCCCACCTGGTCCTGGGGCAGATCAAGGACATCGTGGGTGAGACCACCTGACCCGGGGCAAATAATGACATGAAATATAAGATTTGGAATAGCTGTGTGTCTGGGTTTATCCTGTGAGATACGTAGTAGGATGAAAATGCCGGTGGTTTTGGTTTCGTGAGCTGATTCAGTAAACTGCAGAAGACTGTCTTTGTCTTTGTGAGATATCAGGGTTGAGGTCCAGTTTAAGAGGGCGACTCAAGATTATTAATACAAGGTAAGAACAATCATAGTTGGTGTGGTAAACATTTACTCTAATGTTACTGAGATGATGGTGAGGTGAGGATGACTGTGGTATTGCAGGGATGAAGAGGAGCACGGTCTGGATGGAGAGCTTCAGCGTTCAGTTTCTGGGCTCGGTGGAGGTGCCCTATCACCAGGGAAATGGGATTCTTTGTGCCGCGATGCAGAAGGTACGGACACGCCCACCTCTGTGGAGAAGACCGCGCGTCAATCAACCGTCCGATCAACCGTGTTCACACACACACACTAATTGACCATGTTCACACATACGTCGATTGACCATATTCACACAGGACAGTCGATTTTTGGGAAGATTACTCATTAAAGAAAATATTTTTTTTGCATAATATCATTTTCCTAGTTTCTGAGCATACAGTATAGCTCATTACCTGTGTTTATTTTATACAGCCTTCTTTGCTCATCTTTATCAAGGGTCATCTTTATCAAGGGTGTGAATAATGTTGGAGGGCACTGTACCTGCTGCCTACATGCTAAGACAACTAACACTGGCAACACAGGTGTGTGTTGCTCTACCTGCTGCCTCCATGGCTACACAGGTGTGCGATGCGTTGCTCTACCTGCTGTCTCTGTGGCACGTTGCCGTATCTGCCGCCTCCATGGTAACGCAGGTGTGTCGCGCCCTGCTGTGCCCGTAGATCGCGATCGCTCGGAAGCAGACGGTGCACCTGCGGCCCGCGGCGCTGTGTGACCTGGAAATCAACCCCCAGGGGGTGAAACTGCTCATGAGCCTGGAGCACGAGTTCAGCGCTGCGGACGAGGTGAGGTGAAGGTGTGGGTGAAGCGAGGGGGGGGACGAGGGTAAGTGGGACACAAGTGCCATGGCACAGCTGCTGAGCAACGGCTCCAGGACAAGAAAGGTGTGACCCAGGCAGGCTGGCTGTAAATGTGTGCCATGTTTCTGCTGATTCACTCACAGGGAGCTGCACGAGCCTCTGCTGGTGTCGGTTTGAATGGAGACCTGATGTTCTCCTTTAAGGCTTTGAGAAGATTTATTTCTCTTTAGTTTTTACCACACACCACCCTGAGTGCAAGCAGCTAAAAGCGTTCATTGTTTTTCATCGGGGGACAGAGTGGAGCTCCAGTGAATGTGTCTCTCTGTGTTCAGTTTGACAGGTGTACTTTCTCTCTGTGTGTTCAGTTTGACAGGTGTAGTCACTTCTTCCAGATGAAGAATATCTCGTTCTGCGGCTGCCACCCCAAGAACAACTGGTAAACCCCCTCTCTCCTCCACTGCCTCTGCTCAGACCCATCACTTTTTATTCACGTTCTAATTTTAGAATAGGTTTTTCAGCTCAAAACACTGTTAATATTGTACATGTGGTATAGCCACAGGGTACAAAATACAGTGCGTTAAATTGCACTTAATGTTTAGTGAATTCGGGCTGTTTGAAATGCAGTATTGATGTTTATAACTCTAAACCAGACCCTTGAGGCCTGGATTTGAATAGCCCCCGCTCTAAACTAATGTTTTATTTAGCAGTGTGTCATCACCACTAGATGTTGTGTTTTCTCCTCCAGCTACTTTGGGTTCATCACCAAGCACCCCGTACTGAACCGCTTCGCCTGTCACGTGTTCGTATCCCAGGAGTCCATGCGGCGTGTGGCGGAGTGTGTGGGGTGAGTGTGTGCTCCTCCCCCTCCCCCTTCCAGCCCCTCCTCCCTGGGAGCGATCCGTAGGCCGCTGCCTCACGCAAGTCAATCTGCGTCTCACGCGTATTGGATGTGAATTATTGAAGATGCCAATGTTTCATTTTCGACAGGGATCAGGATGATTGGGTTAAAGGCCGTCAGCAGGAAAGAGCGATGCTCATTTTGATATTAATGTCCACATTCAGACCAGGGCTGGTCCTGATGAACGGCCTCATGAAACACTAAACAGTGAAAGGAAGAGTCGACACTGCTGCTGGCCCTGCTTATACACTGTGCGAGGATAAACCCCACTGTCTGGTACTGACACCTGACCCATGTGCGCATGCAGCCCAATGTGTGTACATGCTGGTCCATCTCGGTGTGAAAAATATGATTAATGCATGTATTATTTTCCCTACGCACTGGACTCGATATTATGCGTGCGCTCCCCATTGATCTCCGAGGTGTATCGTGCACCGCAAGCATTGAGCGCTCAGTACACCTGAGCTTGCTGCTGGAAGGATCTTTTTGCTGTTTGTGATAAAAGTTACAAATGAAATCCATACTCTGCACTGTGGACAGAGCCTGCAAGGTCGCATCCGGCCTCCCACACTGCAGTGTGTGGTATATCAGCACTAGCTGCAACTGCACAATCAGTGGGTCACCTTGAACCTCTCTTTCCCCTGAACAGTACCCTAACAGTACTCCTCTCCTCCTTTTTCCTTCTTCCTCCCCTCTTCTCCTCCTTTCCCCTCCTCCTTCCTCCCTTCTTCTCTCTCCCCTGTACCCGTGCCCTCCCCTCCTCTCCTTTCTCCCCCTCTCCTCTCTTCCCTCCTCTCTCTGTAATGCCCGTGTTTTTCTCGTTTCAGACGAGCGTTCCAGGAGTATTACCAGGAGCACCTGGAGTATGCGTGTCCCACAGAGGACATCTACCTGGAGTAGGAACCCCCCGGACCCCCCCCCGGACCCTCCTCTTCTGACTGCGTATGCCCCGCGCTTCTCTCTGGCCCCTGGATGGCGCCTCTCTCCTGTAAAATACTTCCTTTCTCAACTGAGATGCTCTCTATGACTCTTGACTTTTTCTTTTTCCCTGTTTTTCTCCTCCGAATGTGAGAACTCCTCCGACTGAATTGCTGCTTCTCTGACTTTTTTTTCCTACAAGGACAGGAGTGGCTGAGGAGCTTTTTCGATTTAAAGATGAATTTCATTCTCTCTTTGGTTTAAACATGGCAAAAACGTAATGATAACTTACATACATGTTTGACACCCATGCATGGCTTTAAGGGTAATGCACACACACATACACACACACACACAAATACACACACACTCATACATAGAGGAAAAAAGAACAGACATACAAAAAAGACGTGTTGATTTATAAGGACTATGGGTTTGGTATGGGCTTTCTATAAGTAGTGGATCACCAGAGAATTACCAATGTTGGAAGAGTTTGTACATATGAATTTGCCAAACAAATGGCCATTTTGTTTCTACTAAAACCAACATCTGGATGAGGTGGATGGTGAGTGCAGCTATCTCGGATTGGTCAGAATCACTGGAGGATCATGGGAAGGGTGTGGCCAGTGCTCCACAGACATCCATGTGTAAATACATGTACAGAGTAGGACATAGAGACAGCTCATGAAATCATTTAAGTAGCATCCAAAGTGATTATCACAGGTACTACAGGTACAGGTATGATGGCAGCTCAGTCTACCTTAGCTTAGTGCAAGAGACAGGCCAATGAGGGTGCCCCAAAGCACCGGCCAATGAGGGTGCCCCAAAGCACCGGCCAATGAGGGTGCCCCACAGGACAGTGAAAAATGACAGGTAGTAATGCGCACCTGTCCCTTTCCCCTACAGTAGGGCTCTGTAATCACACCTGAGCTCTCTCCTGCTCACTGTCCGATTGAGGGCAGGATCTCTCTCGGGGACGGCTCAGCCCTTTCTCCAATTTGGGACGCGTTTTTTCCCCAATCCTACTCTGGGAAAATGACATCACTCTTACTCAGTCACATGTTTTACAGTGTCTTTTTTAAATACCACATGATTATTAAATACAGAGAAAAGCGAAATCAAGTCATGTGTCGTGTGAACGCTGGAGAAACAGTGACACCATGTAGATGCGAGAACCGTCCCATGTGATCGGAGTTGGTCGTCACCACGGCAGCCATCTTCATTACATCACTTCCTGCCGGCCATCCATGACCTCAAGGTCTTTTCAAGGCCAGGTGTATTCTGGGATATCCCTATTCTAACTGTTTCTGTGTGCAGAGAGATTATGACATCGTCACTCTGTGGTTTCAGTGTAGATACTGTACTGCATGTTGTAATGTGGGAAACAAATATAGACTCTGATCTTAGTATGATCAAGAGACTCCTCTGTTTACTCCCCTAACAAATATTTCACATAAAATCAAGATAAACCACTCGGGTTAAAAACAGCAAGGGTCCCCAATGCTGGAAGTCATAACTCACATTACTGTTTGACAGTATCTCCAACTGTAACTACGCTAGAGAGGATTGGTCTTCTCTTTACACAAACCCTGATGAGCCCTGACTCTATATGATCGGGGCTAAATGAAGATTGAGAGGCTGGCCTTCCTCCATGTCATATATGAACTGTCCTTGCCAATTACTGCGCTCGTTTCTAACCCAGCAACGACGATACGGTCCCTTAAAGAGAGCCATTGCTTTTAATCTTTCTCATACTACTGAACAATATATACACATAAAAAACCTGTATTAGATTTATATATTGGAAATGGTCACTTTTACAGAATTGTAGGCCAACTGTAGAATTGCTCCTATCGGAATAAGAGCAGATAGATTCTGCATAATGTACGGTCCTCTAAAGGTCCAAATTCAAAGGCAAGTCCATAATGTGTCGCGAATTGTTTATTTGCGATTAAAAGAGAAGCAGATGGGTAATACCCCTGCATGGTAACATGGCAGTGGAGACTACAGTTATGCAGTGGGGAAATCGTATGCTTCAGGCTTATATCTGGATGTGTGCCATGTTGATGATGATGAAGTGACCCGACCAATCAGCAGGCTACACACCAATCAGCAGTGTGACCAAATTATGAATGCAAACGCCGTGAAGTCCAGCTTTGAACATCACAGCCCCGGATGACAAGAATGTACTGTATTTTAGGGCACCCTCTCTCCAGTGTCCTTGATTTGATCTTGATAAATCGCTGGGGGTTCATGGCAAGAGTGAGCTGAATACTGCATTTGTAAGGAAGTAAAAGCGGAATGTTCGATAAAACCTAAACCCAAAATATTAATCCTGCTGTTTATGAAAATTGATTAGGCTACTCTTTGGTTTGGCTAGTCTTTAGGAAGTCACTTGGCCAGTACAGCTAATGGCTGCATCGCAGAGGAAAGACATGCATTTATATGAAGATCTATACTTAAAACGAAGTTCATGAGATTCAAAGTGAGTACTTCATGTGCATGGAAAATGACACATAACTGAAGTGATGTTCCGTCATTGTGAGTCAGCCGGGTCCGGAAACCTCTCTTAAAATAGCGCAGGTTTTAATGGCCAAAGTCAGACAGCGGAAAGTGAAGAGGAAGGAGTTTGTGAAATGAACTGAGCATGGCTTTCCGAGAACCTATGGCCATGGTGATTTTTAATATGCGTTCATTCACCGTAAAATGAGCATTTATTTGTAATGTATCAATGGCCAGGGAAAGATAATATTTACACAGAGATCAAAGGAATGATCATTCAGTCCCCAACGTTAAGCAATGGGCGACAGTAAAATAACATAGGCACCACATGAAATAAAATGGAATGTACTTGCAGCTACAGTACTGTATGGTACTGCACACAGACAACATTACTCTAATACTTCACAATAGAGGCTTTGAGGCTACTGTTTCCCTGCAGTTCAATTGAGTATGATAGATGATATCTGTTATTGTATGGGGCCCAAAAGCTTGCTCCATTGCTCTCTGGGATAGCAGCGTATTTAAGAGTGCATTAAAAGGCACGTAGGTCAAACACACGTAAGAATGCCTATCACCATGGCCCACATGCAGAAGGTTTTGATGGAGTTCCCATGGTAACCAGTATTTGCGCCTGGAAGTTCATATGTGACATGAATATTAATGTTGGGGTGGGGGGGGGGGGTTGATGGTGGTGTCCAGAGCATAACTATTTATTGTTGTGGGTTAGATGATTGTAACTCTGATAGAAAGTCTCCATGCTTATGTCGTGTCGTTTCTGTTCAGTATGTTATTGAAATGCAAATGTAAAAAAAATACCAATTAATTAACCACGACTAATAATATGAAAAATCTGATGAAAAGATTGTAAAGGATTTATCTTATTTATTAATTTAAAGTTAACATTTTTTTTTGTGGATTTGTTTTATGTCCATCTATTGTGTCCATCTTTTCACTACGGGATCCGCGAAACGCAAACCGCACGCGCTCTGTAACTTCCCGCGCGGACGATAGCGAACGCGAAGGTATCTCGCCTCAGTGATACCACTTTCTCGTGACAACAGAGATGTAACATTTGTGTGTCGGACGAACGGCCAGCTCCGCTGTAGTACACGATCGTAGAGCTGCGTAGAAACAAGCCTATTCAAAGCAGGAAGTGGACAGACTTAGCTTTCCTTAACAATCCTATTGCATCTTGCCAATATATTCCATACACAAATTTATCTCTTTGCTTTGTACTCCTGTAGACAAGGCCCCGACCTCTTGTTTTGATGCAAAATAGGTTTTCAGCGATCTCCGGTCTTGACATGGCTATTTTAACCCCTCCTTTTGCAGTAGGAAAAACAACCTCTTGGGAACTCTTTAGCCCTAATAATCCATAAAGGTGTAACTTTTAACATTATGTGATCACCTATCTTATCTTGTATCTTTAAAATAAGGACTTGTAAAAAAAACAAAAAAACAAACAAAAAAATGTACTAAGTTTATTCACACTGCCTTGTCATGGATTTGGTCTTATGAATAAAATATATGCTTGATGTCAGCTGCTGTCTTGTCTGTTTGCACTTTGTTCACATCCAGATATGTCACAACCCAACCCTGTGAAGTCCTCAAAATAAGCTTGTCTCTGAATTGAAAATTCGGTTCAAAATACAAGACATTTCTCTACAGAGCCGTTTGTTTCTGAAATTGTCTTTTAATCAGTTCTAGTCATGTCAATAATGCAATTTCACAAAAACAAGGAGGGCTTCTTGCATATTTGAATATTTCAGTCAATACTTCAGAGCCTATTATTGCATTTTACTTGTTCTGTGGAGATCTGAAAGGTTATCACCAGCTATGAAAAGCTCACACCATGCTGGCCAGCAGCACATAAACAAAGCACCACAATCTTTGGTTAGGTACACATGCAGACACTTCATTAGTATGTCAGAGGAAGGCTGAGAAACGCATGTTAAATTACACAGCCCTGCGACATCACTGTCTGCATTCCCAGTTTGTTTGTTTGAAGCTCAGACCCAGTGAGTAGCTCCTGTGGAGACATTAGCATTGTAGCTGAGGTAAGGGCCATTCACCGGAGCTTTGCCAGTGAAAAACCCAACTGTATAACTCTGAGGCAGAACATGTATGGTAGATGTAATGGATATGTTATACCAGTTTCTTTGATTGTATTGTTCCCCACCCATTATTGCTTTGCTGGGATTAACTCTTGTCTGTCATGTGATTATTATCATTTTTAACCCCTATTTTTCTGTTTTTACCCCAAAGTTGGAATGTCTCGCATCACTGCAACCTCCGCCATCAGTTCAGTTCAGTGCAGATAAGCACATGCCACTCTTCCTCTCCATCTGCAGTCCAGCAGCTGATTCACTGCATTAGAGGATAGCAGGGTGCTTGATGGATAGGGGGAACTGGGTGGCACTACAGACAAGCGTGCTTCGCCCTGCAAGACAGCCAGCGCTGACACAGGCACACACATGGGCACGGGCACGGGCACTGACACACACACACAGCACTGACACTTACACACGCACAGTACTGACACACTAAGGGGCACTGACACACGCACAGCACTGACGCGGGCACACTGACACAGGCATGGGCACTAACTCAAACAGGGCCTGATTCCAGATCGCTGGGCGCGGCACTTCGCCAGGAACCTGAACTGTAGCTGGACAGGCCACCAGGAGGCCCCTGCCGTCTGTATTTGTATTTGTATTTGTATTTATAAATGCCTGATAAACATACAGCCACTAGCAACGGCCATCTGCTTCTGTGCACCTGGAATTGAGGTATGCGGAGGATCTTTCCTCCTGTGGCAGAACTGCAGGCACTGAAAGCAGATTTGAAAAAGGGCGTCTTATTAGTCAATTAAATATAAAATTGTAAAAAATGGTGTTTGTGTTTCTCTCTCTCAGCGCTGTGGATTGGTCGGTCTCGTGGCCGCATCTCAGCGGCAGGTACAGCAGGTGGGCTTGGGGGTGCAGTCCGGGGTACAGCAGGGCTGCAGGGCGGGGTCCGTGCCTTTCAGCACCTGGCTCTCCCCGAACACCATGCCCTCCTCGAACTGCGTCTTGAGGGCCTGGATCTGCTGCAGCACGGCCTGGAACTCCGGGTGTTCGGGCGTGGCCAGGTTGTAGTTCTCCGAGGGGTCGGCCTGCAGGTCGAACAGCAGCGGGGGGTCGTGGTGTTTCAGGAAGGCGATTAAATGACAGTCCTGATCTGGGGTGGTGTCGCTGAGTGTGGACCCTGGAAGCAGGGAGACACGTGCCCAATGATGACCCTCACACACAGGAAATGAGGTACTAGCTTTCAGATTATGATGTCATACATGCCAATCATATCTGTTGCAGTAACACCACAGATTCTATAGACCCACCAGATACTCAGCTATAAAGCTGCAATATTCCAATTTGATGCATCTTCTGAAAATCTATTAAGGGGTGAGACCTAGGACAATACTGGAGCAATGGATGTTCTGTACTGTAATACAGCACTAGAACCTCCTGTAGTTAAGAAGCAGAGAGGACAGAAGGAAACGTAGGAGCCGAGTATCTGACTTTAAAGAATCTGTGGTAATTGCATTCAGATAATCATGTCATACAGTTGACATGGCAACACTGCACATCCATCTGAGCTGTTTAAAAGCTTTGCGGGGACGGAAACCCAGGTGGAAGGGTCAGTGGCATTCTGACCCCTTGCTGGGTGAAGAGCGCACCTCTGGTGTAGTAATGAGCTTTGTACTTTCCCATCCGGACAGCAAACAGGCCGTACTTCTCACTAGGGTCTGTTGGATAGTAGAACATGGCCTTCCTCTGACTCTGAAACAACGCACACAGGGCACAGGCAGTTCACAACACACTTCCACTGAGAAACACATTATCCTCCCCACCAAGGAAAGTCAGATGGTGAAAGATTCCAAAAGACAGATGTTACTGGAGAGGAGAGATGAACCACACGGGCACTGTTAAGACAGCCTTTTCATCTATCACTATTTTGAAGGACCTTCTCCTCTTGCCTACAGAGATAAAGATGGGATATCTCTGCCACTTCTAACAGCGCAAAGGATTTGCTCCACAGGACAAGGCTCTGGAGAAAGAACTTGAGAAAGATTTTACCCAAACAGAGATTACAGTCACTTTGCCACTTTCCCAAATAGCTGTCCCTAGAGGAGAATCATGCTTATTTGTACTGTCACCATGGCAATGAAGGACCATCTCTTCTATTCTCCCATTAGTATGCAGAGTACGCACTTTGCTTATGAATTCCCAACGCTACAGCAAGCAATGCAATCACATTTGATTGATTGTATTATAATTACAAATGAATTTCCTCAACTAAGCAAACACTCAGGAGGAATGTTATACCTGTATACACTGGTAGGTTACATTATATAACAACCTCCATATTGTGCTAATTACAAACCAAATCAATTGTCAGGTCAAGATGTAATTGACAAACTCAACAAAAAAGGCAGCTTTCACTTTAAATAATGGGGATTGGTTACCAGTCCTTGGCTGAATAAGATGTCTCTCATGTCCACTCCATCCAGGTGCACTCTGGGTAGTGGTGCCCCTGCCAGTGCTGAGATGGTGGGCAGAATGTCCAGGGTGCTGGCCAGCTCATGGGTGACCCCTGGAGTACGAGAGCGGGACTGAGCGCCACACTGTAATGCTGTGCTAATTCATAAATAGGCCCCTCCGAAATTCCCGACTTCTTTGTAGGAACTCTGCAACCATCAATTGCTTTAGCTTTATTGCTACCTTTGAAGTGTGGCTACAGATTTACCTACAGGGTCCTAGTTTAACTATGTGGTTGCTCCTAGCACCTAGGAACTGTACTTCCCGCTAGGGTGGGTTTCAGCTAAACTGTTCTTGACTACGGTTAACACTTTGTTGTACGTCGCTCTGGATAAGAGCGTCTGCAAAATGCCTGTAATGTCATGTAATGTAATGTAATGTAATGTAATCAACTCCTTCCTCTCAGGCGCCACTACAGTCTCTTCTCAGTCCTCGTTAAACAATCATCCGACTGCGGTGCAACAATCATATGAATTAATCATCTCATTAAAATGCGTGATGCTTCTAAGTGTGTGGATAGACTTCGAAGTAAATGTGTGCTGACACTGTATAACTTCTTCTACTCAACGGCTGCAACAGACCTAATGCATAATAAAAAAACCTTTTAGCTTTAGTTTTTCGGCAACTCCCCACCTGAAGTTTTTACGTATATATTGTTTAATAAAACGTACGTTAATTAATTCAGAATACATCCGCGTGCAAATGCTAACGACGTGGCTTTCGTGTTACACTGCCGGGGAAAATGAGCTGCTTGAAAGATGGACATTGTAATATAGTTGCTGTATTTGAACCCGAAGGAGGACTTAATGTTGCCTTTTATTAACCGGAGGGGCTGCGTTCGGCTTAAGGTAAGCTGAAAATGTCTAAATATTATTGAAGAACATGGTTCAATTAATAGCCTATGTATGCGCCTTCTCAAGTTTTGAGTTATGGTGGTTAATGCGCTGAACTCCGTAGGCTACCATGGTAACGGAATTGTAATCGATGGGCACTGGAAATATTCGCCTTCAGGCGTCCTATTAATGTTTTACTGGGCCAATATTTTGTGGCTGTTAAAAAAAAATACAAGACCAATAACCAAGAGAAACGATTGGGTATTGTGCAATTGTGTTTCGCAAATACAGATAATGCATTTTTGAAGTCAATTCACGATGGCCTAATTACGCGGTTTTGTTGATAAATCCCTCTGTGACATCATAAATAACCTCATGGCTGCTCTCTGGGATGCCCCAAAACTTTGTTCATCTATCGGTCAATTGTTGTCTTTTGGGTGTGTTTATAGCCATGGGTGTGCAGCAAGGCTGGACTGGGACAAAAAATAGGCCCTGCCATGTCACCGGCCCATCCAGTGGCGCAGTAAACCAGGTAGACAGTGTTGCACAGTCTCTGAAAACTAGAGCCATCTGCCCGTCTATATATGTTTGTGCAGTAAACCAGGTAGACAGTGTTGCACAGTCTCTGAGAGCCATGCGTCCATGTTTGCTGAAGCTCCCCTGTAAGTGTGTCACGATACTGATTTACGCTGACAAGATTTTTCGAATTAATCCTTGATGGCATCATTGGCCGCGCACCTGATTATATGTATTTAATCATTTTGGAGATTGAGTGCATACAGTGATGCCTTGGGTTGCAACAACGGGCACGCGCCTCTCAAGTAACAGCCAGGAATGTCTCCGGACCCTAGTAACGCCTCTCCTTAAATCCGGGATGTGCCGGAGTGGTTTCAAACTATACCGGCATCTAGAGTTAAAGTATTTGAAATGGGAATTCGACCCAGATCTGGTCCTAATGCTGGATAATTAATACTTAATGTAATGAGGCACAAGAAACTGACCAGGGGGGAGGGTGGTGCTGCTATAAGCTGCTACTTTTTTCACCCTTAAAGATAAAGTTTGTGACATCCAGCCATTAGTGCACAATCAGTGGACAACATCCACAGTAGATCTTGCAGTATGATTCTTATGTGGCTGTAACGTACTTAACTGTATAAGCCTGTTCCTTCATTTGGCCAAAGAATAAAATCTTGTTATCAGTAAAGACTACTGCGCTATAAATATGACACAGATTGGTATTTAAATCTATTGAAACCTATTGTTTATTATATACTGTGGTACACTAAGCACTGTTGGTACACACTAAATAATATGGGCAAATAAGATATATATATATTTTTTAAAATGTATTTCTGATTTCCCCCTCTGCTTCTCTCAATTATACCCTCTATTTCTTCAATTCACCCTCCCCCACGAGCCTGCCGCCCACAACTATGGGACCAGCCACTACCCTGGGGCCAGCAATGAACTTGCCTATTTGTTTTGCCCACAGGGAAGCTGTCTGTGCTTGCGGCGAGCTCGTGCTGACAGTTTTCAACAAAACATTTAATGCTAACCAAATCATAAAAGAAGAATTTTGTTTTGACTATTGGTGAAAGTAGATGTTTCTTTAAAAATTGGCAGTAAACTGCAGGGAATTTACTGGTGTTTAAAAGGTTAAAGTAGGTCTGGTATCCACAGCTTTGTTTTGTCTCTTATGCTGTGTGACACCATGCCCAGCTCACTGGGTTTACCTGCTCTGGCTCTGCCGGCCAGTAGGTTCTGGGTTTACCTGCTCTGATTCTGCCGGGCCAGTAGGTTCTGGGTTTACCTGCTCTGATTCTGCCGGGCCAGTAGGCGATGGCGGGCTCCCTCGTGCCGCCCTCGTAAGTGGTCCCCTTGCCGCACTTGAGCAGGCCAGAGTTCCCCCCACGGGCCATGCGCATGAGCTCCGGCCTGGCAGGGTACAGGAAGAGCGCACAGGTTGCCATGGAGACACCCAGGGAAAGCGTTTGGCTGAACCAAGCCAGGGGGACCTTCACTGTAGTCCGTTTTCAAACAGCTCTGGACTTTTTAAAGACTGTTCGATCTTCAGCGAGACGTGCATTTCAGATGGCACTGCAGATCTTTACTGAGACCAGCTCTTTAGTGCCTGTTACACATCCACGTGTACTGTGTGACAACAGTGATGAGTGTTGTGTGGGTGGATGAGTCTTGTGTTGCATTGTGGGCAATGACAGGTGAAATGGTCGTTATTAAGGCTAAGAATCCTGCAGGACAAGTTGTCCTTTGAACATCGCTCATATCGTTCAGCTGTTGAGTTTGAATTTTGAGTTTGATTCTGAAGTGAATACAAATGGACCGAGTTGCCAACAAAGCATGTTTGGCATGCGCTCAAAGTGTCGGGTTCCCAAGATAAACACCAACCTACATTTTCAAACTAAAAACTAAAACGCAGTGAGTCTTAACGGGAAGAAGGCTGGCCTTAAATCTTCCCATGTTTCATTTCCAGATTCCAGATTTACACTCATCTGCCTCCAATTTCTCAGTCAGGCGTTAACAATCCGAACGTCAAGAGGAATTAAAAACAGCGAGTTGTGAAATGCTTCGTTGAGGTCGCTCCCCTCCTCACTACGTCCTCCTCACACTCAGCCATGTCTCACACGGTGCGCTGCCGAGTCCTGCCACGCGAGAGCAGAGACATTTGCTCCTCGGTGGCTGAAGGTGAGGAGCATTCTAAAGGGCGGCCTTGCGTGTGACCTCTCTCCATTTCCGCTGCTTATTCCTCTGCATCATTCAGACGGCACGTTTGACATCGCAGCTTGAATCCAATTTCCTCTCGGTCGCCCTGAATTTTCATTTGCATACATCACAGGAGCAATGGCAGTTTAATCAGAGCCACCGAAGGCCGGGAGGGAAAGCGCCGATGCGGTCTCGTTTGCAGTCGAGACCACTGCTTGTTTTTTCGGGCACGGGAATACAGTTCAAGCCCATTTATGACCTTCCATCTAAATCTTACTTCGTTTAAGTGTGCTTAGCAGGGACTGGTGGAAAGGGGCAGTTTGGGCCACTGCAATTCCTCAGAGATCAACGGGCCGGATCGCCACTTACTGTAAATTGGATCGAATGATGTCATCATGACATCATGCATCTGCTTAAGACACCCGTAACTAGGGAGTTACTACCCGTAACTGGATCTTTACAGAATTGGTTCGATTTAAGCACCTTCGGAGAGGAGAACGACCTTAATGAAGTATTTCACAACTCGATATTTTTAGTTCCTCTTGACATTAAGATCGTTAATGCCTCAGTGAGGTATCAGAGACGGAACCTGAATCTGTAAAGAAAGGAAACACAGGAGAATTGAAGGCACGCGCTCTTCCTTAAGACCCACTTTGTTTGAATTTTTCATTCGACAAATGTAGGTTGGCGTTTACCCTGGGAACCCAACACTTTGAGCGCATGCCAAACATGCTTCGTTGGCAACTCGGTCTATTAGTATTCACTTTGGAATCAAACGGCCTTTTAAAACTGAAAAAGAAAGAGCTTGGCTCTCCAAACACAACCAGGGTTCGGTTTCCGGATGTGTCAGGATGCCCCACCTGGGGGTGTGTAAGAGTGCGTGACTGGCGGGACACACCTACCCGTTGTCGGCAGTGAAGAACACGAAGGTGTTGTTATGGACGCCGCTGTCCTTTAAGGCCTGAATGAGGGTCCCCACCGTGCTGTCGAACTCCATCAGAGCGTCCCCAAACGGGCCCCTGAGGGACCTCCCAGTGGTGCCCCGCCCTGCGTACTGGGGGTAGTGCGTGTGCTGGGGAGGAAAGGGGCCCAGAGTCCGTTTCCAGAGCAACATGGTATCCACACCACTCTACACACACTGCTGTGTGACTAGCACATCCCATTCATTAGTTGATGTTATGAGAGTTACTGTTACTGTGTGAGTTACCCTGTGCCAGTGTTACTCAAATCTAGCCCATGAATCCAAATTCGGTCCTGTTTTCCTTTCTCTCAGGGAGTTCATAGAACAATTAGTGGAATTGATTGGCCAGAGTGTCTTCACACCTGACTCCCAGGTAAAGGCAGTGTGGAAAAACAGCTGTGCTCGGCCCACGAGGACCGTGATTTGAGTAACCCTGCCCTATGCATTCATTCGGTTCACACTATAGTGTCTTACCTTATGAATGGGTTCTCCCACACACAAGCGTACACACGCATGCACGTACGCCTACATATATATGTTTCTTAACATATTATATATATAAAAAAGATTGCTTAATATTAACACTAGATCACTGAAAATATAAGCTGTAGAAAGGGCTTCATAAGCAAACGGGCCATCTCTAGCAGACGGGTGAAGACAACCCTGCGGATGGGAGCAGGTGAGCGCCAGGGGCTCTGCGCTCAAACCTACATGCGAGGGGTAGTAGAGGAAGAAGGGCTGATTCGTCCCAGCGGAAGTGGAGATGAACCGTGCGGCGAAGTCGCTGTAGGCCTCCTCCAGGTCGGGGAAGCTGACTGGCTGCTGTTTGATGGTCTCGTTGGCCATGAGCGGCACCGACACCACGCCGATGTCACAGAACCCGAAACACTTAATGTCCGGAGGGAAGCACGTCAGGTTGTGGCAGGGGCCCTACACAGAGCGAGAGAGGAAGAACCTGTCAGTACGTGTCATAGTAACGGGAGGCAGAACCAAGCACCTTGGGATTTGTAGTACTGCAGGTTCTCATTTCTCTTTCCTCAATTGTTTAGACCAGGGGTGGGCAAGGAGGGCTTCTGTTTCTGGATTTCATGCCAAATTCTGCTCTTATTTAATTAGACCGATCATTTGCGTGATCTGATATTTGGCCTTATTTTATTACGTTGGTGAATGACAGCTGAAGACTGTTTCTAGGTCCCTGTATGAATGTGTTTGCTGTAGTCTAAGCTACGAGTGAGCCGGAGTTGATGTATACAGCGAATTGGCAAACTAAGCCAGGGTAATTGATTGAAATAAAAGCCTGCGTACATAAGTGTACCAGCCATCCAGAAACGAATGTCCCACAAAAAAAACTACAACAAAAAATCTAGAAACCAAGAAAAGGAATGTTTGCAGAAATTTGACAGTTTTCTTCTGATACATTCTGCCCAGGGAATAAATAGTGCCAATAGTGCCTTGCTTTCAGGGTGACTTTCATACTCATGTGCACACATGCAAGACAGCACTTGTGTACACTCAAGATAAACACCGGAATAATTTTTTTTTTTTTTTACGTTTTACTCCTCAACCTACCTGATCGTGAGAGTAAGGCACTCCCAGGTAGTGGTCGAATCCCTGACGTGTTGGCAGGTACATTCTATTCTGGCCCACGCCCAGGTGCCATTTGCCGACGATGGCGGTGGCGTAGCCCAGCGGCTTTAGGACCTCCGCGATGGTCGTCTCGTTCAGAGGAAGCCCTCCCCTCGAGCCGGGATAGAAGACCCCCGGATACACTCCGGAGCGCGTCTGGTAGCGGCCCGTCAGCAGAGCGGCCCTGTCGAGGCACAATATGACAGGGCTTTGGTGTCATCATGTGGACAAGATAAGGCACTACACACAGACGATACAAATACTGTATTTCGTTTTTGCGGATTATACATTGTTTTAAAAATACGTTCCTTTTTCATTTGAGATTTGTCGATACAAACGAATCTCAAATAATACAAGTTTATTCGAGTATATAAAAGCTGAGACACCAGATGTCTGCAGATCAGTTTCGGGTGGGGCACTCGAGGAATAATATAGCCTATATTTAATTTATATAATTTAAAATAATAATAAAATAAAATGTAGGTAACAAGTATGCCACAATATTTATCAATATAGAACACTAAATGATAAAACGTTGCATGAATAGTATTACGTTACACGGAGACGGCGCTGTCTCACACAAACGGTCTTTATGTTTGCGGGTACAGTACAGAACAGTGCAATACCTGGAAGGACTACAGACCGGACTGGTACTGTAGAAGTCCGTGAAGCGCAGCCCTTCGGCAGCTAATTTATCCAGGTTGGGAGTCATTGAACTCGGGTGTCCATAACTGCCCAAGTCGCCAAATCCCAAATCATCCGCGAAGAGAAGAATAAAATTAGGCAGTTGAGAACTCAATGAGTTCGGTGGGAAGAGAATCGCCAAAACAAAAACAACTAGTTTTAAGTAATCCATAACCGGAACACTGCGTAAAAACGGGTGGTTTACGAACTAACTAACACAAAAATGACATTTCGTATATTGCTCTGGCTAGCAATTCGGTAAGTGAAGGTTGCTAGTTTGTTATCAAGAAGACACTCTACACTCTCAAACCGTAACGCCAGTAAGGTTTGCTTTCACTCTGTGTTGATCTGAATTCCTATTAAAAAAATAATGAAATTCAACAAGCTAGCTAGCTGTGTTCCAGTTCTTGTTCCCTGAGACAAGTTGTACAGTAGCTAAATCATATGACAACCGTACAAAGGTCACCTGACACAGTTCCTCATGCCACGGCACATGCTCGCCTTGACTTCTGGGAAATGCTGTTCCACATATGTAATTGGAAATCAGTGACTCTCGCAACATTTTGAATATATTATATAGCTCAGTCAGATACTCAAATACTTGATGAAACTGAAAGGGACACAAAATAAACAATGTGAAAAATGGATACTAAAGCTGTCTGTAGTATACTTTTTATGTGCGAATAGTGTTGCAGAGAGATGACTTTGTTAACCTGCAGCAACAGTATATTAAAATTGTGTGGACCATTGGGTAGAAGAGTCAGGCATTCAGGAAGTTGATGAGATTTCATATTTTTGATTGTATTGAAATAACCAATTAAATAACTAAATGAAATGAGTTGTTTCGTGTTTTAAGATTTGTTTCAGATTTTATCTAATTTTCTCCCAATTTAGTAGCCAATTAGACCCGCTATTTTATGTCAATCCCCCCCTAGTAATGTGAGTTTGCTGCCGTACTCCTGCGACCGGTAGTGACGAAGGCGAAGTAACGTCTCCTCCGAGACGTTACCAGGCAGTCGACCGTAACCCAATACTACAGGGCCACTGTTATGCGCAGCAAACGTCCTGTCGGCTTCCCTCCCCCTTCCCCGGGGCAGACAGCCAATCGCCACCCCCTGGTAATTGAACCCCGGTCTCCGTGGCCAGCGTCGAACGTTGTAACCACTGGGCCACGCGGGAGGCCCACCACAAGTTAATTGTAATAGAAACAAAAGAAGCATACAAATGTGCAAAGATGTAAGAAGACAAACAGACAAGGAGGTGGCAGGGAAACGGTGGAAAGATTTGGTTGAAAAGGCAGGTGTTTATTTACAGACGTGAGAAAGGGTGGCGACATGACGATATTAGTAGTGAAAACAAACATGGTATATATACAGTGCCTTGCAAAAGTACTCAGACCCTTGGAAAGTTTTCAAATGTTGCTGGATTACAAATGATACGATGGCATTTTTTCCATTTCATATTTTTTATACAAAACTCATATTACATTACATTACATTATAGGCATTTGGCAGACGCTCTTATCCAGAGCGACGTACAACAAAGTGTTAACCGTAGTCAAGAACAGTTTAGCTGAAAGCCACCCTAGTGGGAAGTACAATTCCTGGGTGCTAGGAGCAACCACATAGTTAAACTAGGACCCTGTAGGTAAATCTGTAGCCACAATTCAGAGGTAGCAGTAAAGCACTCAATGCAGGAAATAATGCCTAAGCCTAATACAATACATAAACAAGTAGACGTGTAAACTAAGTGACTATGTCCCTAAATGAACAAAAACCGGACTACAGGGAGAGGTGCACCCTGAAGAGGTGAGTCTTCAGTCGACGCTTGAAGGTGGCCAGGGTCTCAGCTGTTCTGACTTCCACCGGAAGGTCATTCCCACCATCGTGGAGCCAGAACCGACAGGAGACGTGACCGGGAAGCGCAGGTGCGGAGGGGGAGGTGCTAGGCGTCCTGAGGTAGCAGAACGGAGAGGTCTGGCAGGTGTGTAGGGTTTGAAGATCTTGGTGAGGTATGTTGGGGCTGATCCCTTGACTGCCTGGTATGCTAGGACCAATGTCTTGAATTTGATGCGAGCTATAACAGGCAGCCAGTGGAGGGTAGTGAGCAGGGGGGTGACATGGGAGTGTCGAGGAAGGTTGCTCAAATTAGGATTCGAACCTGGGACCTTCTTGCCGTACGGCGACAGTGCTATCCACTGCACCACCGTGCCGCCGGGCTCGGTTGGATCACATCTTAACGAGCAGACGTGAGCAAAAAATGTATTTGGGGATTCCATGATATCACAAAAAGTGTCAGGTGCTGCTGGCTCCTGCTTTTCCTGTTCCCCCCGCCACTCTCCTGGCTTGTCCAATCAGATTCTCCTCAGAGCCAGTCCAATTAGGCCTGCCCTGATTCTCTGAGCCACCCAAGGCGTTACCCAGGGCTCTGGAATTCCCCTCTGCTCCTAAATAACTCTACAGATTCTTTACACACACCAGATACTCCTCTCCAAATTCTTAACACTGAAAGTTATGTCGCCCTACCATTGGAGGAAAAACATTAAAATTGGATGTATGGCGATGTACATTACTGAGACAATGGACATTCTGCACTGAAGCATAACACCAGAAGTCCTGTTATCAACTAGAACCTCCCACAGTTAAGAAGCAGAGAGGACGGAAGGACCGCAGGAGCTGCGCATCTGGTGAGTCTATAGGATCTGTGCTAACTCTCGAGTGTGCAGCTTAGCCCAGGTCCTGTGGCAGTGAGAGATGTGAGATACGCTGTAGAGACCCTGAGGTTGGATGAGACAGGTGTTCATCTGCTGGTGTGCAGTCCCCCTGAGCACAGGATCATTAACAAAGGTTCTTCCTGTCAGTGAGGCCTGCATACAGGGCCCCTTCTGACCATGCATGCAGGATGCATACCAATAACTCAAACTGTCCTGGGAAACATGTCTATAACAGGTGAAGTGAATGTGCTGGAAATGAATCACACATTCCCACATTTCCCCACAGGGAAAATGTGCGCCTTCTGCTCCAAATCGAGTCAAAATGCCTGGAAACATTAATAAATCATATGATTGCCTCAGTTCTTGTTGGGCAGGTATTGCTCCTTCTGATAGAGTACATTTATGAAGCTTTTATATTCTACTGTGATTGACCAGTGCCAAAGCACTCAATAGTGTGCGTGTGTGTGTGTGTGTGTGTGTGCGTGCATGCATTCATGCCTGTGTGTGCCTGCATTATGCAGACTGCACAATCTCTTTTCCCGATCCTTCAGGTGATGTGCAGAGCTACTGACTTTGTGTATATTCATTATAATGCTGGACTAATGCCTGTTGTTTTGCAGCCCTCCTTTTAGAAGTGAAAACGTGCAAAGCTGGAATGATTTTGCTGACGGATTCTCTTGTGTTGAAGTGGGAGAATTAGGTGTAGGTAGACAAAATAATATGAAAGACAAATATGTGTTTATGCGTTATTTCAATATGTGAGTTTTGGCACTTTGCGAGAAGTATGAACTCAGCTGTTTGGCCTCATTATCTGAAGCAAACCACCGCATATTTGAATCTTCTGGAAATAATACTAAAATATTGTGTGCAACTCCACCGATCTCCTGCTGTCTGTAAGACGCTACAGGAGCCGGGGCAGTCTTCAGAAGGTGCTGTTTGAGGCTTTGAGAAATCATAACTGCGGATAATATTGATAACCCGTCATAATTTTCCTCAAGCCGCGCATCCTGTTTGACAAGGCTGGGATAAATAATTTAGAGAGAAGTGAGAGAGGGAGAGAACACTCTGCTCAGATGAAGAGCCTGCTGAATTATTCACAGGTGTGGTTATATTCTGGGGCCGGTAGATTTGTGCGTTGTGGGTTCTGTGCCTCGGTTGGCGGAGCCGGGGAGACCCACCTTCTGCTGAAAACTATGTTTTCCCGCACCACCCCACTCCTTCACTGGTTCCCTGTAGCCACTCACATCAGATTTAAGACACTGGTGCTGGCGTACCAGGCTGTGAATGGAACTGCCCCTCCCTACCATGGCCATGGTCATACCCTACAACCCAGCCTGACCACTGCATTCTGCTGCCTCTAGGCAATTGGTTACTCCCTCATGAGTGACCAATGGCCACTCATCCCGGTCATGACTCTTCTCTGTCCTGGCACCACTATGGTGGAATGAACCTCCCACTGACGTCAGGACGGCCGAATCGCTGCCCATCTTCCGCCGCAGGCTGAAAAAACACCTTTTTAGACTGCACCTCGGACCTTAACCCGCCTATCCCTATATATATTTACAAACTACTCGTTGGACTTTAGCACTTGTGTTGTTTATGCTGCTTACTTGAGGAATGATGGTGCTTGAAGACTGTAGCGTCGAGTGGTTGTTTATCTACTCAAGTTGAATGCACTTTCTGTAAGTCGCTTTGGATGAAAGCATCTGCTAAATGATTGTAATGTAATGTAAAAACGTCAGCCAGCGTCTTCAGCAGACTCATCCTCCAGTCATGCTGTCCCAGGAGCTCACAGGAACCAGAACATTCACATTCTCGCATATCTGATGGAGTCTGCTGCGCATTCCGATTTCTGACGAGCTGGAGCGCCAGCATGTGAGCACGTCAGCTAGTTGCCATGGTTCTGCTGAAATGGTGTAACGCATTGTAAACACAATTTTTGTCTTCACTGCATTTCAGTGTTCATTTTCATCTTGTAAATTATTGTTGTGGTTTTACTGTTGCATTGATAGGTTTCCCCTGTTTTATTATGTCTCAGCTAAGTGTGGCTGGGCTAGGTTAGTACGATCTTCCGCAAGAAACTCAAAACCCACCTTTTCAGACTCCACTACCACTGAATTCTGTACATCTAGCCTATTGTCATCAACACTTCTTGTATATGTATCCCTGCCTTCTCATTTCATAAAAACAAAAAACAAAAAACGAACCTTTTCCTTCCCAGTGTTACAGGTATGGTATGCAGCTGCCTACAACTATGTCTATCGCTGTAATACTGCACTGATCTTGTGTGCTAACTATGATTGTTCCTACCATGTATTAATGCACATCTTGTAAGTCAATCAATCAATCAATCTTTATTTTTGTATAGCGCCATTTACAAACAGGTTGTCACACAGCGCTTCACAATTGGCATTTTCCACAGGGAATAAAAAAAACTGAAAACCATTGGAACCAATGTGGGAGACTGGAAAATTATTCCCTGACCCCTTAAAAGGCGGTCGAGATGAACTCCTGGAAAATTGTGGGTTAGCTCGGCTTGGTTATCACACTGTTCTTCACACTATATATAATATATTACGTATTAAATACGCTGTATTTGTCATGCTAGTTTCACACTGTTTATCATGCTGTGTTTATCACGCTGTACTTTCATGCTGTGTTTATCACGCTGTACTTTCATGCTGTAGTTTGACACTGTTTATCACACTGTTTTTCACGCTGTTTATCACTCTGTGTTTATAATGTATATATAATGCTGTATTTTTCACATTGTAGATTCATGCTGTGTTCATCACGTTGTAGTTTATCACACTGTACATTCACCCTGTAGGTTGACACTGTATTTTTCACATTGTAGTTGCACACTGTAGTTTATCACACTGCCTTTATCACAATGGTTTATCATGCTGTTGTTTATCACACTGTATTTTCATGTGCTTTTCACCACCTCTGAAGAAGCTGCAGTTCCTTTCTGATCCTCAAGGCCCTCTATTTTCAGTAATTAGTGGCAATTACTCAAATTAACATGACCTGAACTGATTGAACATATTGAACATATATTCAATTATACAATTATATAATTATACAATTAAGTGCCAATCTGAGTGTTGGTGCAAGGGTGCAAGTCTACAAAGTGACATTGTTTCAGAGAGAGAGCAGTTTCCTCTTATGGACAAGTTTTTACACCTCTACGTCAAGTCATGAAAGAGGAAACAACAAATTATCTGACAATGATTAAATTCAACACCAAAATATAAAATATTGTGCTCCCTTAACTGGATTTTATAAATCAAGGCATCCCATCAATAACAATTGTGTTTTTTATATTTTCATTTTGCCTTTAGGCTGCAAAAAACATTTTCCTTTTGCTTTCAATAGTTTTTATAAGTTTGTGTGGTTTAAAGATATATCCCCATGACTAGTCTACTACACTGCAATATGCACCTCATTTGTGGCAATTGAATGATTACTGGAGTAATGCGTTGATTGCTTAACAAGTAGCTTCAGAAAGTCCTCCGTTGACCTCTAGGTGTTGGAGGATGTAACTGCAGATTCCCTACAGATGTGTGAAAAACGCATTCCCTTATTCATAATGCAGTAGGTCCGGAGTTTTCAGCCAGATCAGTGATCACTGTGTCATTGGTTGTATACGCTCTGGTTGCTCTGTCAAACGTTCTCCAGTTATTGTAATCAAGCGCTCACTGAAGAACCTCGACATGGAGTCCTTCCTTGAAGATGTAGCAGCGGTGTGCTGGGACAGCATCAACTCCATCTCATCGCTTGATGATGCCTGGTCCTACTTTAAGAGCACATTCAGCTCCACCGTTGATAAACACGCTCCTCTGAAAAGATTCCGGACAAAAAATCGATACAGCCCGTGGTTCTCCCACAACCTGGCAGAACTCATCCATGAGAAGAACGCCCTCTGGCAGAAGGCCCGCTCTGGGACAGCGTCCCCTGCTGACCTGCTTGCCTTCAGGCAATGCAGAAATAGAGCCACTCAGGCGACCAGGGAGGCCAAAATCTCCCACTACAAGGAGAAATTTTCCACTTGTGGTTCGGACGCAAGAAAGTTCTGGAGAACGGTGAAATCGTTGGAAAATAAATTGGATTCCCCTCACCTTCCAGTCTCCATGACATTCAACGGTGTTGTTATCACTGACAAGCCTCGTATGGCCTCACTTTTTAATCAACACTTTGTCAATGCAACTCAGTCCTTTTCTGCTCCAGCTTCCACTGGCCCCCCACCAGACACCCAACCTCCCCCTTCCGACGACACCGGCTTTTCCTTCAAACCCTTCTCAATCTCAGAGGTGCAGGAGGAACTCTCCAGGCTGGATCCAAACAAATCTGCTGGCTTTGACGAGCTCGACCCCATGTTTCTAAAGGCAGCCGCTCATATCATTGCGGCCCCCATCACAACTCTGTTCAATCTGTCCTTACAGCTCTCTGTCTTTCCCCTGGACTGGAAATCAGCCAGGATCTTCCCCCTCTTTAAGGGTGGCACTGGCTCGATCCTAACTGCTACCGTCCTATCTCCATCCTTCCATGCCTAGCCAAAGTCCTGGAGAAGTTGGTTCTCAAACAGCTAAGCCACTTCCTGGACTCTGACCACATCCTTTCAGACCTTCAGTCTGGCTTCCGATCCGGACACGGATGCGTGACTGCCATCACGAAGGTCCTTGATGACGTCATCACAGCTTTAGCAGACAAGCAGGTCTGTATTGCCACCTTCATTGACCTTGCTAAAGCCTTTGACTCTGTCGAACACAGCATTCTCCTGCGTAGGCTATCCAGCATCGGTCTGTCCCCCTCTTGCTGTGCCTGGTTCGCCAGCTACCTTACCAACCGTGTCCAGCAGGTGAAGACTGGGAACACCGTCTCTGATCCCCTTGCCATCTCTAAAGGCGTGCCGCAGGGCTCTATCTTGGGCCCAACCTTATTCTCCATCTACATCAATGATGTCGCCAAAGTAGCGGGCAGTTCCTATATCCATCTTTACGCCGACGATACCATCCTGTACTCGGTTGGACCCTCCCTCCAATCTGCGGCAGCCACTCTCCAACTTAGCCTCAAGGCCGTAGAGAAATATTTTCTTAATCTCCATCTCCGTCTTAACACTAAAAAGACCAAGTGCATGCTCTTCACTCGGAAGAATGACCCCCCCAGCCCCCCCAAGATCAGCTGCGCCGATGGCGTGGCCTTGGAATTTGTAAATCCTACAAATACTTGGGCATCTGGCTGGACTCATCTCTATCTTTCAACACACACATCAATAACCTTCAGACCAAAATCAAAGCCAGAATAGCCTTCCTCTTTCGCAACAAAGCCTCTTTCACTCACGCTGCCAAACATATCCTTGTTAAGATGACAGTACTTCCAATTCTGGACTATGGCGACATCATCTACAGGACGGCTTCAGAAACGACCCTCAAAAAACTAGACACTCTCCATCACGCCGCCATCCGCTTTGCCACCAATGCACCCTTCCACACTCATCACTGTAAACTCTATGATCTGGTTGACTGGCCCTCCCTCAAAACCCGGCGATCCCTCCACTGGCATCACTTCATATACAAAACAATACTAGGCAAGACGCTACCTCACGCTACCTCACTTCTCTCTTCCATATAGCCTACAATGCACACAACACTAGGTCAAGCGAGTACATCAAGCTCTCCATCCCCAGCTCAGCCAGATACAGAACTGACTTCGGCCGCACCTCCTTCCGCTTTGCAGCAGCAAACGACTGGAACACTTGCCAAAGCACTCTTAAACTCACAACCCTGACATCACTCTCCGTCTTCAAGCAGAATCTCAATCAAATTTTTGTTGACTGCTGTACCTGCTGATTAGCTCCAGATCTCACATACACACACACACACACACACACACTACCCCCCTCTACAGTTTAGTAGTAGTGTACAGCCCTCTCTTCGCATTTCAGCTTTCCACTGCTTCCCTGACTTAGTTACGTGCCCCTATGATCCTGCTTTTGTATAATGGTACATATGTTGTTACTTGTTTATATGTTTATTCGTTGTTGTTTTTATTTTATTTTTTATTATTATTAATATTATTATTATTTTTATTTTTTTAATTATTTATGTCAAAGTAGCTATTCTTACCTGGCCCTTCTTAGCCAGGTCATGAGAGTCTACATTGCCCTAGAGGTGTGAGTGTGTGAGTGAATGGTGTATGTACCCAGGTATGTACCCAGGCCGCCATTGCAAATAAGAACCTGTTCTTAATGGCTTTGCCTGGTTAAATAAAGGTTAAATAAAATAAAAAATTATCACATTGTTTTTCATGCTGTAGATTCACACTGTAGTTTTTCATGTAGTAGTTTATCACACTGTAGTTTCATACCGTAATTCATCACAATGTGTTTGTCATGCTGTAGTTTATCACAACGCAGTGTCATGCTGTAGTTTCACGCTGTAGTTTATCAAGGGAGTGAAGGTCAGAGGATCCCACCACCTTCCACACAGAGCCTTAATGAATGGCCGCCAGGCAGAAGTTCCAGCTGTAACGCAGTAATTTGGTGGCTTTGACCTTTTTCTTGTGCAAATGAAAAAGCTGTCAGCAGTGAAAGATGACCTGGAATGAGTGGATGCGCGTCTGCACAGGCGGCTGCTGTGCCCCCCGCGGGAAACGAGGTGCCATGCGCGGCAGGTGGCATTGCGTTAATGATTACGTGCACTTGTGCCCGCTGAGTTACGAGTGTGCGAAAAGCTAGAAGATGCAACTGATGCACAGCTGTTGAGGGGTTCTCAACCAACGAGCACAGATGAGTCTAGCCATTTAAGGCAGTGTTTCTCAAATAGTGGGGCGCGCCCCCTTGGGGGGGCGCGGTGCGATGCCAGGGGGGGCGCGTGTGACCCCGGGAACATGCTTTTTTTTGCCATACTAGAATAAAGTGTAATTGCAGATATGAAGTGCAGTAAACAAACCCTCAAGAGACACCATGGAAAAATATTTAACAGGGTTGAAAAGAAAGGCGGAGAGAGACGAAGATAATGAGACAAACAAAAGTCACCCGAAAGCTAAGATGAGGAAATATGACGAAGCGTATGTAGCGCTTGGCTTCACTGTGACTACGGTGGGAATGAGGAAAGACCGGTGTGTTTACTATTAAAATGTTGGCAGCGGACAGCATGAAGCCAAATAAATTAAGGCGTCACTTAAAGACATTACACCCCAATCACGCTGATAAGCCGCTTGAGTTTTTCAGCGAAAACGTGCCGAATATTGCCGACAATCATCCCGCTTTGTGAATGCTACTTCAGAAAACCAGCGAACACTGTTAGCATCATATAAGGTGGCGTACCAAATTGCTCAGTGCAAAAAACCCCACACCATAGCATTTCTTTAATGTTAATAAGGATACAATGTTATGCAGAGGTGTACTTATAACAATTTTATAGACAAATGATACTATTTATAGTCGCGGCGGAGAGTGGGGGGCGAGAAATGTTTTCTTCTTCCTAGGGGGGGCGTAACAGAAAATAATTGAGAAGCACTGATTTAAGGCATCTATTTGGTTCAGAATGGAACAGTTCGCTTTTTTTTAAAAGGAACAAATGCATTACTGCAAAGTCATGCCCTAAAATATGTTTATGTCTATATTATCTCTTTATCTGTGAAATAGTTCCACTGGGCTGAGCCTGTGATCTGTGTGCCTGCCTGACTGAGGGGAGAGTCCAAATATTTGGTGAAAATTCTACTCAAATTATCTGCCTGAACATGTTGAACAAGCTTTCCCTCATGTTTCTACTGTTGTACTGTGATGTCGCTGGGCATTGCTGCTCTTTCCATGGTGCTCTGTATACAGTCGTGCATACAGCACCACTGCGGCTGTGCCGCCAAAGCGACCGCTGCTGATTGTGCTGCCACTGTTTCAGTGACTGTGCCGCTAAAGCGAACGCTGGTGATTGTGCTGCCACTGTTTCAGTGGCTGTGTCGCTAAAGCGAACGCTGGTGATTGTGCTGCCACTGTTTCAGTGGCTGTGTCGCTAAAGCGAACGCTGGTGATTGTGTTGCAAGTTGCTCCAGTGACTGTGGCACAGCTGTATGTGCATTGCATGACACCCTAACAATACAATGGCAAGAAACAGACATCACTGGATTAACAACAATCACAAAAACAGAATAACCAGTAACACACTACACGAGACTGAAGCTGAAGTACACATGTTTTATATTATATTTTATAACATACAGCAGTATGTATCGGTATTGTAACATACGGCAGTAATTGTTTTGGCGTACACACACAGCCTAACGATGAACCCTTATAATGACTTCTGCACTGCCCTAACCTGCACATGGAACCTTCCCACGAGCCTACAGGCATGACTACAGTATCCATGATGATAGTCCGATGATACAGGGCTATAAAAGCCTCCTCCTTGATTGTCTGGTGTAATCGGGGCTTGTATTTTCCCCCCATATTGCTATGAATGAGATGTGATTGGATCACTGGCCCAATAAGGTCTTGGATTTGACGGTCTTGACCTTTTGCTTTATGATCTTATTTCAACTGCCAATGCACTCAAGGCTAACACAATTATGGATTCATTGACTGGCGGTAATCTCACAAGCAGTGTGTTGTGCTCCAAAGTTGTAGTTGAGATGTTCCTTAAGTGAAGGTGGTTGTGCTGGATGCCTTTGGTCAGTTTGAGACAAAGAAATACCCACCTGGTTCAGCCATGTGACTTTGCAGAAATGTAGGGATTGGCCGCTGTGTCAGTGGATGAATGACCTCACAATGCACCTGTGACATTGGAGTGGGCCTTTGGTCAAAGGTTGAATGGGAAATGAATCCAGTATCCTCTATTGAACGGTCAGAATGGTGAAGTCTGGAGTGCGATTCAGTGGCGTACTGATGTTGGTGGCAGACCAAGTAAAAATGTGTTTATTGTTATGACTTTCATCATCTAATTCAGCTGACATCTGTACCCAGGATAAAGGAGTGCTTCATAATAATCCAGCGGATTTGATATTTCAAAGTCGTGTCTCCAGGCAGAATGCTGGTTCCCACCAGTTTGCTTGTTTACTTTGTCAGTGTAATTGTCATTGACATTGTTTTCCTGTAATCTTTCACAGGAAATTTGCATTTAAATGAGAAACTACATCGGATTGCAAAATAAACCTGATGCGCCAGGCAGTGCGTAATATGTGACATCATCATGCTTAGAAATTAAATCCAAATTGTCTTTGTCCTCAGTGGCATGCAAGGGGGCAGTCTATGCTGTCTGTCTCTTACCTACTTAACTGAGAGTGCATGTGTTTTAACACTAGAGGGCGCTGCTTGATCAAAGCAGACGTCTCATTTCTCAAACGGGTTCAAGCCTCGAACCATCAGTAAAGCTATTAGAGGAGTCTGTGTGTACATCTTTGATGCTTTGTACTTGAAATATTTATTGAGGATGTTGTGGGATGATATTACCAAGCACTCTTGTCATCATAGATTTTGAAATCGTTTTTTTATGTGCAATTGGTTGCTACCAAATAAATTTAAAGGTTTTAAAATATATATTTCCATGGAAGGGGGCATTTCAAACTAGAGCTGGAATATCTTTAAAACAGATTTCCTCTCTGGAATTTCATTCTCGGTACACATTAAGTGCACACTTATCACACAGTAAAGGCATAATTCCATACATGTAATTGCAATGTAAGTGTACACTTGTAGAATTACATAAAAGATTAAGGTTGGGGTTAGGGCTTCTGCATGCTTCTACGTAACTTGTGCGACTTCTTCACGGTTCGCGCGATGCAACAATGTCGCAAGGACTCAGCCTTTGCAGACATATACTGTATATTGCAATGCGCAGCCTATGCAACATGGTGTCCTTACACTTCTGTACATTGTGTCAATGTATTAAACAAGGTCGATAAAGTTTTCATGAAAGCAGGGAAACACCTTCAAACTTCTTCAGCCAATCTTCCTGAAGCTGGTTCATTTTATACCGTGTCGAACAAATTATGCTAGCTATCTACATCATTAGCTACTAGCTTGATGAACTGTGACCTATGACAGCTCTGCCTCCATTCGCTAACCAACCAATCAATGATGCGCAACATCTACGTGAACGGTTGCGCTCCGGTAGCGAGTTTGATTTTTGTGCTTGGTACACGACACTCTGAAACCCCCTCTGCATAGGTCGCAAAGGTTGCGTTGATGTTGCAGATCCTTGGTTGTGTTGTTGTGTTGTTGTCCTTCAAGCATGCAGAAGCTCTCAGTGTTAAGGCTAAGGGCAGAACCATAGTTCGAAAAATCTAAATTAATCAAAAATATTGTTACTTTAGTAATTGCACATCAGTTACAGAAAAAGTTTGGGCACCCCTGACAATTTCCATTATTTTCATTTATAAATCATTGGGTATTTGTATCCGCAACTTCATTTTGATCTATCAAATAACTGATGGACACAGTAATATTTCAGTAGTGAAATGAGGTTTATTGGATTAACAGAAAATGTGTAATATGCATCAAAACAAAATTAGACAGGTGCATAAATTTGGGCACCCCAACAGAAAAATCACATCAATATTTAGTAGAGCCTCCTTTTGCAAAAATAACAGCCTCTAGACGCTTCCTATAGCCTCTAATGAGTGTCTGGATCCTGGATGAAGGTATTTTGGACCATTCCTCCTTACAAAACATCTCCAGTTCAGTTAGGTTTGATGGTTGCTGAGCATGGACAGCCCGCTTCAAATCATCCCACAGATTTTCAATGATATTCAAGTCTGAGGACTGGGATGGCCATTCCAGAACATTGTACTTGTTCCTCTGCATGAATGCCTGAGTAGATTCTGAGCAGTGTTTTGGGTCTTGTCTTGTTGAAATATCCAGCCCCTGCGTAACTTCAACTCTGTGACAGATTCTTGAATATTATTCTCAAGAATCCGCTGATATTGAGTGGAATCCATGCGACCCTCAACTTTAACAAGATTCCCAGTACCGGCACTGGCCACACAGCATGATGGAACCTCCACCAAATTTTACTGTGGGTAGCAAGTGTTTTTCTTGGAATGCTGTGTTCTTTCACCACCATGCATAACGCCCCTTGTTATGACCAAATAACTCAATCTTTGTTTCATCAGTCCACAACACCTTATTCCAAAATGAAGCTGGCTTGTCCAAATGTGATTTGCATACCTCAAGCGACTCTGTTTGTGGCGTGTGCGCAGAAAAGGCTTCTTCTGCATCACTCTCCCGTACAGCTTTTCCTTGTGCAAAGTGCGCTGTATTGTTGAACGATGCACAGTGACACCATCTGCAGCAAGATGACCTTGTAGGTCTTTGGAGGTGGTCTGTGGGTTGTATTTGACCATTCTCACCACCCTTCGCCTTTGCCTCTCCGATATTCTTCTTGGCCTGCCACTTCTGGCCTTAACAAGAACTGTGCCTGTGGGCTTCCATTTCCTCACTATGTTCCTCACAGTGGAAACTGACAGCTGAAATCTCTGAGATAGCTTTTTGTAGCCTTCCCCTAAACCATAATGCTGAACAATCTTTGTTTTCAGGTCATTTGAGAGTTGTTTTGAGGCCCCCATGTTGCCACTCTTCAGAGGAGAGTCAAAGAGAAGAACAACTTGCAATTGGCCACCTTAAATACCTTTTCTCATGGTTGGATGCACCTGTCTATGAAGTTCAAGGCTTAATGAGCTCATCAAACCAATTTTGTGTTTCAATTAATCAGTGTTAAGTAGTTACAGGTATTCAAATCAACAAAATGACAAGGGTGCCCAAATTTTTGCACAGCCTATTTTTCACGTTTGATTTAATTTCATACAACTTAATATTGCTACACTAAAAATCTGAGTCTGGAAAACACCCCAGTACTCAGCTTTTATTAGAAAATGAATGGCATGGCACTGTGATCATTTTCTGTGAAGACAGGGTAAATTATTATGCAGCCTCAGAGGGGTGCCTAAACCTTTTCATACGACTGTATATAGTAATTCCAATGTGGTTGTATCAAAAGCTCTTAATTGTGATATTATATATGCGGATCTGCAGGATGACCAACTAGTTTTTTTGGGAGCGAACAGACAGACCTGAAGGTCTGTTTTTAGGATACAGCAATACATTTTCACCAAAAAGTTTTAGCACAAACGTTTCTGCCCAAAACTTGACAGGATCCGCCGGCTCTCAAAGTGCCCTCCTCACTGCTGGCTTTCTGAGGAGACCGTGAGCTTTCTGTGAGTCTTTCTGACCTCATTGAGGCTTCTGCAGCTGTAATTGTGCAATTTCATGCACCGCCTTCAAAGCCTGAAGGAGAGCGTTGGCCTACTCTCTTTAAATTGGGCCCTTCATGGCCGACCGCTTTCAAGAAAACGTTCCGGTTTTAGAATTTTTCAGTGTGTTGAATGAGTGAATGATTCCAGGACCAGGTGAATGAATCCTTCCGTTTGCCAGGAATAAACAATGGGGGCTGGATAACAATGGGGGAGAAATGGGGGTGGATTTTTCCCTGGTTTGGTGCGATGGCTCAGGTGCTTCTTCTGTTCTCAGGACAATGAGCAGAGCGCCTTGCTCTAACGCCGCAGAGTAATGAACTCATACATCTGTCTGAGGCTCCATTTCACACACCACTTTTCAGCACTGAAGAATAAAAGCAATACATGCTGCTGGCTTTTCCCTCAATTCTCTAGATTTCCTCTCTGTGTTCAACCTGCTGCTCACAGCTACAGGGAGCCATGTTGTTGACATGGCTTGCTTTGATTAGAAATGTGTAACTGAATGAATTTATCTGAGTGTGGACTGTTGCAGAGCTATTCATTTGACCTAACGGCCAATGACCTAATGCATGTAACTATGGTTTCTTTGAAACCAGTGTCTGTGATAATATCTCTGAGCCACGGGTGAGGAAAGCAAATTGTGTTCAGGCAGAGGTGACCATGTTTTGGAAGTCCCACAATCCTTTGCACTTTTCCAGCACCATTTCCATATTCCCTATTGTTAACGGATCTCAATAATGGAAGGGTTTAGATGCCTCAAAGAACGCCACATTCTCCAAGACTTTTAATCATATGCGCGTGCACACACACACATACGCGCATGCACGAGAGTATGTCTGCATGGTGGAAGTTTTTTATTTTTTATTGTTTCATTCAGTTGCAAGGGACAATACTGTAATCCACTTATCAGCACTTCCACCCGTGAACCGTGGCAGATTGAACTCATGTCCGTCTGTAGTTCCTTTGTCAGGTGAAGATGTACAGATGCAGTGTTTAAACGGGGCCCCAGGGGGGGCGAGGGCACAGACAGAGGCTTCAGCTGTCAGGACGGCAGCTCTCTGTTCCCTTTAGCCACGTTTTAAACTCGGTTGTAAAAGCACCATAACTGGTGCAACTCCTGACCTTCTAAAACATGATGCCGTTGCTGAAAAGGCTGTTTGGCACAACTGTTGCTTTCTGTTCAGGTGCTATGACTACAGTAATACTCATTTTGACAGAGTAGGTTTGGGGGTTTGAATCAGCCCCCACACATTCCTGAAAACTGCGACCTTCACAGCCAATTCCAGAAGCTCACTTCCATTGATCCACTGTGGTGAACTTTAGCAAGTTATTAAGGGAAGAAAGACGCTCTTGAAACACAGTTTGTTTCTGTACGCATTGACCCTGGGAGCTGGACGCCATCCAGAACTCCAGATGGAATAACCCTCCATCCAGCTCCGGACACAAGCCAGCTCCCGCTGGCTGTGCGTGCCCTCCATTAAACCTGGCCCTCTGTTAGATGCCCTTACACACTCACACCTCTCCTCTCAGCCTCTCATACCCCTTTCACACAGGGTTGACACGGGATATTGAACACGCGTTCGACCCATTCAGACCACACTATGGACATGGGTAAATACTGGGTCTTCACCATTCACACAAGACCCCGGGTCACTTCAAAATCTTGCCAATGCTCCATTGTTTGACCAGTTTCGACCCGTAAATTCGCTTGCTGCTTGAAAACAGTAGGTTTGTTTAGAGAAGACCATGTACTTTAGGGTGGTTTTGGAGCTGCGTTGTTATCGTTTCAGTTGTAAAGCTGTTAGTCTGTAATGTTAGATGGAGACACAGTTGTATATGCCCGTACCACCAGGAGTGGGGATGGATGAGAATTTCTTGTCCCTTGATGATATTTCGCTTTCTCACGAAAGGCTACCATGTCGGACTGAGAGTGCCTTTCCTCGACTGCGATTTTTGGAGAAATCAACTGGCACACGGGAAATACCAGAGGTAGCCAACTAGCCAGCTATAAATGAGTAGCTGGTTAGCTAGCTGTAACTTTTAACATGAACTCCAACGTTGGGTAACCTGGTGATACGACAGATCTAACGTTGGTCAGCTAGCTTTCTTAGCTAGACAGCCAAGCAACTGTAATTAGTTAGCTAGCTACCATTAGTGTACTAGCAATACTAGCTACTAGCTAGTAGGCTATAATGCTGGTGGAAAAAGGTGCTACTAGCTAGTATTGGTGATGAATATTAGCATTGGCTAGCTTAACATTAGCTACCCAGTTTGCACAATTTTGCAGTCTAGTCTACAAGTCAGTAAGTAAGTAAATAAGTAAGTCTAGTCTAACTGACATTTGCTAACGCTGCTGGCGAATTCGTGATTATGAAAAAACCTGCATTAACATTACCATAGAACCTGTTAGAACATGCCGACCATACGTATCGACTCGGGACTACCCCTTTCATACCGCAGCCGAGCAAGGTCAGACCAGGGTCACGAACCTGGGTCTGATGACCCGTGTTGACCCATTCAGACCAGTGACAAACACAGGTTTTACCCAGGTTGTTGCTTTGGTGTGAAAGGGGTACACAGCATGCTATAGGTTACCCCTGGCCCCCTGTCAGACACCCTTACACACTCACACCTCTCCTCTCAGCGATGGGCCGTTCACAACAAGCTATGGGCGGGGCACTGGGGTGCATGCAGTTGGTGCAGCATTCTGCAATGCTGAACAAAGTTTCTCGTCTGTAGGTGGAGGTTTGCTGGTGGGAGCAGATATCTTGGCACAGAGCTCTGTGTCTTTCTTAAAGCAGCTCATTTTAAGTGGCCAGTTTTGATGTATTCTTTTTTACAGTTTTTTTATTACCCCTTTTTGTCCCAATCTGGAGTGCCGCTCTCGCTGCAGCCGCTGCTGTCAGTTTAAGGAGCTCGAAGGGAGCGCAGAGAGTAGTGAGTTAAGCTTTATACCGGGCACCTGTCTCACCTGCGCCGTGTAACGGGACGCTGACAATCCGCCCGATTGAAGCCCTCCTTCCTTGGGTGACGCTACCGCTAATTATGCGTCGCCCATTTTCCTGGCTTTTGGCTTTCCCTTCCGATGAACAGGCAGGTCTAGGTGATGTCCTCTGCCATGTAGGTCAACCTTCGCTTTGTTTCTGGGGGATTTCTCTGTCTTTCTTTCTTATTATTAAATTATATATCATATATTAGGGAAAAACACTATCGTCTTTCATGTCTCAATCCCAATTGCACTGCTCCGCAACAGTGCAAGCTATTTCTTACAGATATTAATTTCCAGTATGGTGACAGTATGCAGTGCGCTAATAAGAATAGTTGTTTTCTTCCGCAGGGAAACATCATCATTTCCTCTGAGGGCGATGCCATTCATATCGTATCGTGTATTCTACTCATCCCTGATACCTGCATCACCGCTCCAAACTGAATGCTGTGAAATGTTTCAAATTTGACCCAAACTGGAAAAATATCTAAAGGCAGAGAGAATCCGGAGGATCATGATGAGTGTTCTTATTTTCATGTTAAATATTATTTATTTATAACCCATAATATAGTGCTTTTTTACTACATTGCTTTATTTCCATGGCAACCACATTCACCAATCAACAGGAAAGACTGGTTAAGTTTTCTAAATGAACGAATTAACCACTACTAACACTTTATTACAAAGTCCTATCCTTTCTGATTCATGGAGAAGTTTGGCGAAGCTGACAAACAAAAAAACAAGAAAAAGAGAAACTGAAGTTTTGGGGGGAAATCAAAAGTGCTAATAAATAAAAATAATGAGTTATTAAATAAAGAAAAGTAGGATTTTCAACAACCAGAATGACACTACAAAATAAACCTTCCACCTCTTCCTCTTTATGTAACGTCTGGAGCTGTGTTTTTGTGAACAGTGTCCTTCATCTGTATTGTCAGCCATGTCCTCTCGGCTAAGTCAGGAGCGTGGCTGTTCATTAAGAGCAGTGAAGCAGAAAGCATCTGATTGGCTATCCGTGACGAGGGTCAATAATGACATAATAATGGCTTTGCTCTGGGGTTTCCCCTCGTCTCCACTAACAGCAGGGGCTCCCATTCATTAGTGCAGAAATAATAGAATATTCAGATGTGGATTATACTGTTAATGCAATTCCTGCTGTGTTAGACATTAGACCGTTTTAGTATTGCAATATCTCAGTGATGATATTACAGGTTGAACCTTGTCCTGTACATTGTAGTTCAAGAATAGGACCCATTTCTATGAACACGTTTTACCCATGATCCCATGCGGATATGTATGTAGTCAGGCAGATACATTTGAGCCCTTGGTGTAGGCTAACTGCAGTATTTCAAACAAATATTGGTTAAATGTACACTGAGAGTCTTCGAATATTATGAGCTGGTATTATAAAAATGATCCGTAACCTTGTGGAATTAAGTTGGGTGAACCTTCCGAATATGTGAAATGCGCTGTCATAACAAATGAGTCTGGCGATCCGTTTAAATAAGCCTTCTCTACAGTTTAAAAAAGCAATCCATTCACATCGCTCCACGGGCTCCAGGTGTGACTGCTGAATTTTAATAAAGGTGCATTTGCCCTATGTGTTCAAAGTGAAAGCGGGCCGTCGGTGTGTGAATCAGTTTGGATACACTGATATATCCTCCAGAATCTGCTGAGTCCCAGGATCCCAGAGGCCCTGATGCGATTTCTCTGTCCAGCTCAATGAGCCCTCCTTGCGTTCCCCTGTCCTCTAGACTCCCGTTGTCATTCTCCATCTGTGTTCTTTCCTTCAAACCCCCGGTTTCTGCAGCCCTCCTCTATGTGCGGAGAGGAGCGCTGGCTGCATCTGCGGGACCATTTTTGCTCCCATTCAACTAGCATTTCTGCATTAAACATGAACCTTGTAGCCCTATGTAGCACTGTGTAGCCACATGTAGCCCCATGTAGCCCTGTGTAGCCCCATGTAGCACTGTGTAGCACTGTGTAGCCACATGTAGCCCCATGTAGCCCTGTGTAGCCCCATGTAGCACTGTGTAGCACTGTGTAGCCCAATGTAGCCCCATGTAGCAATGTGTAGCCCCATGTAGCAATGTGTAGCCCCATGTAGCACTGTGTAGCACTGTGTAGCCCAATGTAGCCCCATGTAGCACTGTGTAGCACTGTGTAGCCCAATGTAGCCCCATGTAGCAATGTGTAGCCCCATGTAGCCCTGTGTAGCCCCATGTAGCACTGTGTAGCACTGTGTAGCCCAATGTAGCCCCATGTAACTGTGTAGCCCCATGCCCCCCATGTAGCACTGTGTAGCACTGTGTAGCCATGTAGCCTGTGTAGCACTGTGTAGCCCAATGTAGCCCCATGCCCCCATGTAGCCCCATGTAGTGTACTGTAGCACTGTGTATGTAGCACTGTGTAGCAATGTGCCCCATGTAGCAATGTGTAGCCCCATGTAGCCCCATGTAGCAATGTGTAGCCATGTAGCCCCATGTAGCAATGTGTAGCACAATGTAGCCCTAGTAGTCCCGTGTAGTCCCATGTAGTGCCATGTAGCACTGTATAGCACCATGTATTCCCATGTAGTGCCATGTAGCACCATATATCGCAATATGCCCACAGTGCTGTACACTACTGCCAGTAGAATAGTCTCTCTATTCTCTCTGTACGATCTGTCTCTCTAGGTACTGTCAGGTATGAACGGTGCCCTGCGCTGTGCCAGTTTTATGAGTTTGGAAAAATAAATGATTATTTTTCTTCAGGTAAATCTAGGCGATGATGGTGTGGCTGTGCCTCAAAAGCCCTTCAGTCTCAGTCTCAAAAAAAGACACATCACACCTCCATAGCACAGCAGCGTGTTTATGAGTGTTTATGTTGAGAAGGATGTGCTTTTCTGTGCTCGGCTAACGTGCTGCTCATTCGCTCTTAGGTGCAGCAGGACTGGAAAGCGGTGCCAGTAAGTGTGTCTCTTCATTGCATACAGAAACAGAGCTGCAGACTTGAGGGACACATTTGGGAAGCACGTTGCTGTGTGCAGTGCTGATAGGAAGAGGGAACACAGATTGTGGGGTTTGGGCGAAGGGATTATGCAGGGTACCGGGGTATTCACTGACCTGCAACAATGCAACTAATGTAATCTCAAGACTGGACACACCCACTGCACTCTGGGCTCACGACTAAAAACACCCACCACACTGTTCCTCAGGAATGGAGCCATTTCTCCATTCAGCAGGTTATTGATGAAAGGTGTGTGTACCTGCACCCCCCCCTTTCTCCTTATATAGTTCCTACAGAAGTCTGACATTAGACTACTGACATTAGAAGTCTGACATTAGGCTACTTTGTTCACTGCAGTTTTGAACGGCCATAACTTTGAAAGTCACCGTAAATGAGATGTCCATTGTAAATGAATGTGTTTAAAAATGTATTCAAGAAGGTGATTTATTTCTGCATGACATATCATTTTCTGATTCTCCATTCCCACAAGCCTGTTCTCTCATTTCACACCCTAATCCTACACTTGCACACCCTACTTCGGCGAGCATAAAGTGAATTTGGAGAGTGATGGGAGAGGAGCGGCGACAGTAGCTGCAGGGTTCCAGACTGCAGTCGCAGGCGCCCAGCGCTGCTTCTGAATGGGGGGAATAATGCTGCCATCGGAGGAGGTGGGGGGGGCGGGCACATCATCAAATCAGCCGCCTTGCCCCAATGTCAATTTGGATGGAAATCAAGTGATTCCAAACGATGTCAATGTCAATTCTCCAGAGGTAAAATCAATCTAGACCATGAATATATAAACCAATTTTGGGCTCAATTGAAAATTTAAGTGGTCTTAATGCGAGCCACTATGTGTGCCGATGGCAAAGCATCCATGGTGCATATTTACCACGGTGTACAACCAGTCGCCTATGACAGAGGGGAGGGGGGTAAAATATTATGTCACGTGGTGAATTTTCTGTGAGCACCTTGTGCTGCCTGGCAGTAATGAAATGGGTGCAGTGATTTTAAAGCACAGGGGGGAATTAATGGTCTGGCTCTGAGTAAATCGATACTTGCTTTAATGGTCACTTGGAACAATTACCTTCGGTGGTATTTTAGTAACTGGAGCTTGCTGTCTCTGTCGTCCTAACAGCCCAGGCCTCGTACTGAGCTGAGGGGGTCTCCCTCAATCTGCTATTTGATGGACTTTAATTATTTTCATCATTAAAGTCCTGCATCATTCTGAGCTTCACCCTATTGAATAAAATACTGTAAAAAATACTTTCAAACTGTTTATAGGGATATGATTTAGTGATATTTCACAATTATATTTTTATATTTGATATCCCTCCCATGTTTTTTGTGATTGGTTTTGGTTAGTGATTTTGAAGCCTGCTGTTTCTTGTTCTGTTCATCATATTGCTTGTTGTTGGGCAGAATTCAATGTTCGACTGCTCACTCCTTTTCAGTGGTGTTGTGACAGTCATTTTATTGAGTGTTCCAAACAGATGAACTTGATAGAGGAGTGAGGAGTTGCACAGCCAGGCTCTTAAAGTGAGCTTGGTTATCCACAAGGATAACGTTTTTTCACTATACATTCGCTTGCAGTTTTTCCTATTGATAGCAGTGAATGGCTGCTCACAGTGGGGAGTTTTCTGTGTTCTTTTGTGTTTAATGGAGTATGCAGCTGTGTGCAGGAGAATCATGCCATTCAAGGCAAACAATTTTCCACAAGATTTCACATTTATTGATTTGCTTCATTGGTGCTGTGGTGTATGGGTTTCCCCCCGAACTGGATTTGAACTGGCCGCCTCATGGCACACAGCTGGAGAGGCAGGATGTTTAGAGAGGTTCAGTCTGCAACACCAAAAGACCCAGGCCTCCAGCTCAGGAGACTTACTCACTCATTTGGAAAGCAGCTTGTTTGCTTCCTTCTTTGAAAGGTGAACAAAATCCATGTAAATTCAGAAGTGTATTTGGGCAGGTTTTTTTGCATCAGGATACATATTTTATGTTTTATCATAGCCTAATACATGTGTACATTCTTTTACATACATATAATATAATATATAAAAATGGCATTGCCTTTGTTTCTCCAGTCATATTTGTATTATTTATGATTGTATAAGCTCTGTGTTGCACAGTAGAAATGCAATTAGACTTTCATGCCAACAGTATGCCTATATATGGCTCTGACTCAAACAGAAAAGCATTTTTCTGGCATGTGCATGCCCTGTAAGACAGAACCCAACAGAAGAGGCAGATGAAATGGAAGTGTCGTCTCAGATGAGCACAGACCCTGAACCTCCACAGATTGTGGATCATTTTTTCATATTTTTTATTGTAGAAATAATCCTCATGAAAATATGTTTGTAATTCAACAGTTTCTGAACAATAAGCCCACAGACCCCCCCCCCGGCAGCTCACCTCTCTAGTTCAGAATCACTGTTTTTATTTTTTTAAGAATTTGTTTCTGATTTTATCCCATCTCCTTTTCATGTCAATCCCCCAAAATATTGTCTCCTCCGAGATGACACTCGCCAAGCCGTCGACAGTGACTCCAGTACTCGAGAGCCACTATACGCAGCAAACTCATGTCAGCTTCCCTCCCGCCTCCCTGGGGCGGACAGCCAATTGCCACCCCCTAGTGGCACTCCTGGCCAGAGCCGACTCTGGCGCGGCCAGTGGAATCGAACCCCGGTTGCAGTGGCCAGCGTCGAACATTGTAACCAGTAGTCCACCCGGGAGGCCCCCCAGATTCACTGTTTAACTGAGGATCCACAGCATGCTATTCAGTTTTAATCCTGCATGTTGATTTCTCAATTATCTTGATATGCTAATATTGAGGCAACAAGTGGCTATAATTGATTAGTTTACATAGCACAGTTATGTAACTAACAGAGAAGTTGCATTCAATTCCGCTCAGTGACACAATTATAATATTGGGGAAAATTAGGGGCATCACTCAACTATAATTTATACAAAAAAACGTAATCAGAGAGTAGTACAAATCTGGGCTGGTGTTGGACCTTATTGGCTGCGTAACCGCTGTGTGATGCTGATTGGCTGTGTAATCCCTGTTTGGTGCTGATTCGCTGTGTAACCGCTGCTTGGTGCTGATTGGCTGTGTAACTGCTGTGTGGTGCTGATTGGCTGTGTAACCGCTGTGTGATGTTGATTGGCTGTGTAACCGGTCTGCGATGTTGATTGGCTGTGCAACCACTGTGTGATGCTGATTGGCTGTGTAACTGCAGTGCTTTCTATCCCGATTGCTCTTCATCAAGTGCCTAATGACTCGAGCAGGCCTCTGATTATGAAAATATTGATGTGATTATGAGGAGCTGATCATAGAGGCCAAGCCAAGAAATTAGCACATTCACTGCAATGGCAGATATTCAACCAAACATCCTGAAGTATAAACTTGTGCTGAATTGAGTTATTGATGCATTGTGCTGATCAGCATTACACTGTCAGATACATTCCCCAAGAGCCTGCACAATCACTAATGCTGTGTAAAACACAGAAGCTCTTTTAGGTTTGAGGTTTGAGACTTTCTCTCTGACTGTGGAATGTGATGTTTGTACAGCTTTTTCTTTTGAAAAACATAATGTTGTGAATAAATCAGAATAGCGCAATGACAGATTTTTCATTTATAACCGAACCACTTGCTTTGCCGCTTTATTTCTGACTTGGAGGCACATTTGTCAATGGTGTGGGACTGGAGTTTTCTGGTAAGTAGTGCAGTAGTGCACATGATATGCCTGCTGAAGTGCTCTGCTGAAACGGGTAAGAGTCCTTACACTTACCTGCAGCCTGCAGACTGCGGTGAAGGAAGTGGGCTGAGGGTGCTTGTTTTTATTGAGACTAAGGCGATGCAGAACACTGGCACCACGGTATCCGCTGGCCAAATCGGGGATTGTGCATGAATGAATTGATGCATTTATGGCCATATTTTTCATGAATTTAATTTAGGCGCCATTGGTTTGTTCAGGCGGTCCACCTTGACTATAAAGCGCTGAGGAAAGTCCTACATTTACATTACATTGACTTACCTACAGCTGCACATTTACATTAGATTCACTTACCTACAGCTGCACATTTACATTAGATTCACTTACCTACAGCTGCACATTTACATTAGATTCACTTACCTACAGCTGCACATTTACATTAGATTCACTTACCTACAGCCTGCACATTTACATTAGATTCACTTACCTACAGCCTGCACATTTACATTAGATTCACTTACCTACAGCTGCACATTTACATTAGATTCACTTACCTACAGCTGCACATTTACATTAGATTCACTTACCTACAGCTGCACATTTACATTAGATTCACTTACCTACAGCTGCACATTTACATTAGATTCACCTTACTTTACAGCTGCACATTTACATTAGATTCACTTACCTACAGCCTGCACATTTACATTAGATTCACTTACCTACAGCTGCACATTTACATTAGATTCACTTACCTACAGCCTGCACATTTACATTAGATTCACTTACCTACAGCTGCACATTTACATTAGATTCACTTACCTACAGCCTGCACATTTACATTAGATTCACTTACCTACAGCCTGCACATTTACATTAGATTCACTTACCTACAGCTGCACATTTACATTAGATTCACTTACCTAAAGCTGCACATTTACATTAGATTCACTTACCTAAAGCTGCACATTTACACTAGATTCACTTACCTACAGCCTGCACATTTACATTAGATTCACTTACCTACAGCCTGCACATTTACATTAGATTCACTTACCTACAGCTGCACATTTACATTAGATTCACTTACCTACAGCTGCACATTTACATTAGATTCACTTACCTACAGCTGCACATTTACATTAGATTCACTTACCTACAGCTGCACATTTACATTAGATTCACTTACCTACAGCTGCAGATTTACGTTAGATTGACTTACATACTTTTATGTTCTGCATGTCTGTTCGGTTTGTTTTTGTACTTTGTTTATTTATCATTCATTATTCACGTTTCATTCACGTTCCGTTCCCCGTCTGTCATTGTTCCTGTTTGTTTCGAGATCCACTCCTTGTCTTTGTCATGCACTTCGGGATATTCTAGTTTTCGTTTTTCTGTCTTAGTTTCTAATCTTGTTTTACTTCCTTCTTTCTTCCTATAACACTTTGTATATATTAGTTAGATGTATATAGTACTAACCTACTAATCTACTAACATTAGGGATTTAGATTTAGTTACTAACATTACTAATTACTAATTATCTCACGCTTCTATCTATCGCTATCATTCTCTCTCTCGTTGTCCTATCCCTGTACGCTTCTCACGTTTCGCTTCATTTGCATGCAGTTTCTCTCTATGCGTTCCTCCCCTTCGAACTGTGCATGTGTCTGCTGTTCTTCCAGGTAATTTATTGTCTATGTGTCTGTGTATTCCCAGTCCGTGTCTTTCATTTTCCCCTCGTTATTGTATTAGCGAATCCCCTCGTTTTCTGCCTGCCCTCTCTCCTCCCAGTCACACCTGATTCCTATTGTGTTTCCCTTCCCTGCTTGTATTTAAGTTCCATGTTTATGTTCTATCTTTGTCAGAACGTTGATCTTCATTCCCTGTGCTGATTGATAGTAAGCCAGAGTCTGTAGCATTTTCCCGAGACACCCCTTCTGTTTTCACTTCGCGTTTGCCTGCCAATTCTGTTTGTTTGCCTATTCTGATTTCTTGGTTTTGACTTTTGGATTGTTTGTTGACTACTCTTTGGATTTAAATTTTGTACCTTCGCTACTCTGACTTCTGGTTTTGACCCCTGCCTGAATTAAACGATCCTTTTGCCTAAATCCTGATCTGCGTCTGGGTCCTTATCCCGTACCTCACACATACAGCCTGCACATTGACATTAGATTGACTTGCAGTAGTCTGGGGTATTTAAATAACACAGAAATAACAGAAGATGTGTTATAAATTCCACACTCAAGACAATATTTTCTCTTATCTATTCTTTATTTTTAATAAAGAATATGAGAAAGAGCAGGAGAAAGAATGTTTTGAGAGTGAAACCTAAACCAGTCCTTAATTTAGCAACTAGAGTGTTTGCGCACCATTGAGCGCAGTGGTGTTGGGTGTGGGGATTCCGCTTCTATCAGCATTCCTAGACATGTTCTTTTGAATGGGAGGGTGTAAGTGTGGATTGTGTCCAGTTATTTATTTCAATGTTTTCAGCAAATTACGTCATGCAAGCTGGCTTTCTGGCTTTTGGTTAAAAAGCTACTTCAGTGCATGTCTGCTTGTTTCACGGTCTCAGAGAATGCGGTTGAAGGAGAAATTGATGTGACTTTGGCTGCTGTCCCATTGTCCACCACCTTGGTTTGGCTGCAGTTCTGAGGCTAACCTGTGTGGTTGGTGTTGAGTGATGGTGTTCATCCACCAGCAGGTCTATCCTTTGATCACAAGGTACAATGTTACAGATCCGAGAGAAATGTAATGCTCGGTGAAGCAGACTCTGTGTCTCTTAAGGCGAGACGGACCCAATAAAATGGTTATTTTTGGTCCCCCCATGAATTTTCAGATTTGTCAATATTTTGCTATATAGACATCTATTTTATCACACTGCATAATTAAAAATGGCCAAATAACAATAGTTCCATGTATTTCTAACATTTGATGACATGCCGATCAATCAACAATGCCAATCTTTGACAGCTGTCCTCTCAAAACTAGGTTTTCAGCTCATACCTTTTCAGTGATCTCTACATGTTAATAAGTTATTGTCACCAAATATTTTGAGATGATTCTTGGATGTATTCCTAAGATAATTACAGAGACAATTTGTGATATCTTGTTTATTTTAGATTTTATGAGCAATTCTATCCCCAAAAATAGGCGAAAATGCATTTGCATACAATTACATCCTGTAAGTTCCTGAAGTGTATGAAGCAAATATTCAAAATCCCCTCTGTATTAAATATTAAGTGTCTTAACAAAAGGAGATTAAAAAATGTTACTCACTCACTCCTATCTTGCTGTAACTGGATTTGAATTGTATGCATAAAGTAGCATATTTAATTAATTTATGCATACTTTACATATTTCAATAAACATTCCAGAAAAGTGCCAATAGAAAAAAATTGTATTTTTACATGTTTAATAAACTGACCAAAGTTCATTAAGATGTGACATCAGGATTATTTTCCCCCTATACCTCGGGTGAGTCTTCCCTTAAACCACACCACAGAGACCTATAACCCTACTGACATTACCTATGGCTGTATCCCTTCATGGTTATGTCTATCATGAGAAGAAAAACATGAAATGTAAGATGCCAATGCCCGCTCCATGGTTTGTTTTGTGGTTAAAACCACATCTTGCTTCTCATTGGGCTACCACTTCAAATAGAATAACACAAAAGTAACTGTGTTTCTTGCGCTCTCATTAGCGAGCATATCTTCCGTCTCCAAGGCTTGCTCACTGAGGGGGGAGGAATGGAAGCTCCAGTCAGTCTGCCATCAGTGCTTGGACTCCGTTCAGGGAATGTACTACATCAAGGGCTCAAAAAAAACATTTTATATGTAAAAACGCACATTTAAAATTCTAATGGATTTGTTTCACCAAACCAGGATCTTAAGTTTAATTCTCACCCGTCCCTGGCTCGCATCAAACCAGTGAACCTATTTTTTCAATGACTGGGTTTTCCTGTGAAGCTGTTCAGTCACACTTCTTGGCATGCACCCCAGCAGTGCTTGGGGGAGGGTGCTGCACGTTGTGATTGGGAGCTTGAAAAGCCTTTGCCTGAATTATGAATGTGGATCCCATGGAAACATCATGTAGTAAAATCATCTCCTGTGTTTGCTGATGCATATCCAGAGAGAAATGTGACTGCTCTAAAACTACATTCTTAAAATGAGCATTGGTATTGTTGGATGTTAGAAGTGTTAGCACAGCTGTAATAGCAATATCTACCATTTCCTTACATAGCCTGATATGCCACTGTCTGTCTTGCCTAATATGCCGCCATTTGCCTACCGGCCTGTGCCATCAAGCCACTGCAACTAGTCCAGAACGCTGCCGCTCGTCTGGTGTTCAACCAGCCGAAGTTCACCCACGTCACCCCTCTACTCTTCTCTCTGCACTGGCTCCCCATCGCAGCACGCATCAGATTCAAATCACTGGTGCTTGCTTTTCAAGCGACTAGAGGTACTGCTCCCCCATACCTCCGTTCACTCATCACTCCCTACACCCCTGCCAGACCCCTCAGCTCCACCTCCTCTGGCAAACTGACTGCCCCATCTCTCCGGGCGCCTGGCAGCCGATCCTCCCGGTCTCGTCTCTTCTCTGTCGGTCAGGACCGCGGAATCACTTGCGATCTTCAAAACCCACTTGCGAGACCCAAAACCCATCTTTTCAGACTCCACTACCACTGAATTTGGAACATCTAGCTAATTGTCACCACCACTGCCTATTTGTCCAACACCATATACCCCTGCTTACTCCATTTAATTAAAAAATCTATAAAAAATGACTAACCTTTTCCATCCCAGTGTTACAGGTATGGTACGCAGCTGCCTGCAATGATGTCTATCGCTGTATTACTGCACTGATCTCTTGCGCTAACTATGATTGTTCCTACCATGTATTTATGCACATCTTGTAAGTCACTCTGGATAAGAGCGTCTGCTAAATGCTTAAAATGTAAATGTAATGTAAATGTTGTCTGTCCAACTATTTCCTCTGGTTGGCTCCTAAGTAGTCAGATGAGTTAAATATATTCATTGTTATAAGCTACAATAAGCTCACCTGAAGAACAAAACTAGTCTGTAGAACTTTCTCACCTGAACATCACCCTGAGGAGTTAAATATTTACAGCCAACGATAAGACACTGAACAAATGTTTAAACTATAAGTTAACCACTAGTTATGCATTACATTGGTTCCACTCCACATATATAGTCCTGGTGGGTATGACTCTAGAGAGTTGGATAAAGTATGAGGGGAAAAATACACTTTCTTTAATCTTCCTTTTTCTTTATTCTTCCTGACAGTAAAACTGGACCAGGAATGTGTCCTCTGGAAGATTTCAGTCTATGTCTAGGTTACATTTTCTCCACAACCGTTTGGTATGAAGTAAACCTCCTGCCAGTGGCATTGGTAAAGTTTAGCATTGTGAAGCTCTTTGAATGTGCCTTATGAAACACTGTGACTGCAGCCCTGTGAGTGTAGCGCTGTGAGTGTAGCCATGTGACTGTAGCCCAGTAACAGAAGATCTCTGCACACACACACTGGATTTAGTTCCTTTTACCTTCAACTCTAGCTCACTGTTCAATGAGTGCTCTATTCTAGCATTCTACCCTGTACATGACTTTGTTGTATTACCCCAGCTGGTCAGGAAAATAATTAGCTACATACCAGTTCAATATCTCACTGTGACAATGGCCGGTTCTCTTTTAAATGGCCGGTTTAAGAACAAGCCTTCCACCATCCGGTGAGTGAGCCGGGGGAATCGGAACAGAATGAGGATTTAAGATTGCGCTGCAGGAGAAAGGGATGATACATGTGTGCTCTGCTGGACAGCATTAACAATGAATGATGGTGTCCAGTTGCTTCAGTGTGAAGAGGCCCCGATCCCTCCCAGCCCCTCGCCGTAGATCCAGACTGCAGAGCGACTCACCCTCCCTTCTTTCACACGGTCACCGACATGAGCAGCTCCACAGCGGATTCCATCATTCGCGCGCGTTCTTGAGACGAACAACCCACATCCCCTCGCCAAGCCAGGCAGGCCAACGAATCGGGTCCACAAGCCTCAAAGACATGAACGCCAACCAGGGAGTCGCGTGGGGTGTCAGGAAAAGGGCACCGTTGGGTTGTTGCTGAAAGGCGTCTCCCCCGGACCCTGTTTTGGTGGTGTACAGTGACTGCACTCTATGCCTGCCTGCCTGCTTGAATGACAGGGTTTTGTTTCAGTCCTGGACATGGGCATATTGTCTTACAGCGTCTCGACTCCATGTGAACACACAACAGGATACCCCCACCCTCCAGAACAGCCCTGTGCAGAGCCGGCCTCTGTGTGCCTGTCATTCACGGGCTGAAGAATGGACCTGCAAGGTAAATCCATCTATCGACCCCCGCTTGGAATAATGAGCCCCTTGATCTGCCCGTGTGGTGAAGTCTGCCCTTATCCTGGGGACCTCTGGGGTTAACCATCGCCCCTCCCCTGCGGCCCTGTCTATGAAGGTAAGGCTTATTCTCAACCTGCCGCTGGCATGAGGAAGGGTTGTCTTTTTCCCTTTAGTATTGGTTTTGCGCTTTGATTTAATGGACTCAGATGGAAGAGATAGTATGGTGACAATGTGGAGATGTTGATCGGCGTAACGTGTGATGTTCCAAGGGGAATCATTTCAGGTCCAGCTGACAAAGATGACGTCCACATCCCTGTGAACTATCGTCCTAAAAATCTATGTGCAGTTTCATTACGAATAGAGGAGAGGGCGGGCCTGCTTTGTCGCTTCTCATTTCTGGAGAAGCAGGAAGCCGAAAGCCAATGACACAGAGCCGAAGCCACTGAAATATAGAGCGCTTCAAGGGTGTTTATGTGCCTTGTATAACCGCAAGCCACCAGCCTCTCTGATATTCTTCTCCAAACCATTCACTGCATGACTGATTTGCTCTGCTGGTGCCCTTCTCAAGTGACTTGGCCTAAATGATTTACATGTTATGCATTTATACAGCTGGATATTTTTTTGTAATTTAGTAATTCAGGTTTAAGTAGTTTGCTAAAGGATACGCCAGTGCCCCAGCTGGGCAGTTCCAGCTCCTTAGCCAATGCACCACACTGCCATCATGTTACTGTCAACAAAAGTTGTTTTCTGCGTGTGACTGATAGTGTGCCGGTGGAAGATTGATGGATTTTTTGGTGTCTTTCCCATTTTCCTGGCTTTTGGTTTTTCCTTCCAATGAGCAGGCAGGTCTATGTGCTGTTCTCTGCCATGTAGGGCAATCTTCACTTTATTTCTGGGGGATTTAAAGTCTCTCTCTCTCTCTCTCTCTCTCTTTCTTTCTCTTATTCCCATTCAGCCCATCTGTTCTTTGGAAGTAGTGAGTGTTCAACAAGATGGAGGGTTGGCTGAGGGTTTGGCATGAACTCCACAAGTGTCAACAGTTTAATTTGCCATGACAAGTAAAAAACTGGTCTTGTTCAATTTGACCAAACTGTGTTGCGTTTTTACATGGGGACCCCTGTGAGGCGTGTAGACCCCCGGGGACTCAGTTATGCATTAAAATACACTCCTCTTTATTGTGTGATGTATGTTTTAATGCTCAACCCTTTTGGGTTCTGACAGCTATTGCATCTCTGTCCCAGGTATGCTGTTTCATTCTCCCCACATTAACTTAACATCAACACCATTACCTGCCTCTGTTCAGAACTTTGAAAGTGACGTCCAAATTACACCAATTTAACCTTTTGGAGGCTAGGCTAGGTTCTGTAAAATGATATCTAGTTGGGATGTGAGTTTTATTTTTAGAACTTGATTTAACAATTCTGTGGTTGATTTGAAAATCTGTTAGCTCCGTTAGCCATGTTTGTTTGATTCTCAAAGACCGACAGAGTACTTCTTTATGCTTTTCTGTCAGCTAGCCTTTCTAATTAGTGTAAATTGATCTGTCTCTAAAGCCATTTCTCTGCGTTGATTTCCACAGCAGTGTGATGTGTTACTGATATATGCTGAACCAATCACTGCGCTATACGTTTTTACCAAGCCCGTCTCACCTACTCTGGTGAAACTCTGAATAAGATCCTGAATAAAAAGCAGAACATTTTATCAATGGACTACAATATCTAGTAAGCTGGCTAAAAGTACCAATGTTATTGTGCAGTTTATCTTTGGAGTAAAGCATAATGTTCACTTGGATTTCTTTATTTATTCGCCAGTCTTTTAGACATTTGTTTGTTGTCGTGTGTCATAAAAAATACCCTACAATGAAAGCGATAAGATGAACATAAGTTGCCCTGGATAAGGGTGTAAGCTATGTGTAACACAATGTAATGCTCTCTCAGGGACACCTTCCTCCTTCATCTTTAAGTGTGAGTTGTGACTAAGTGAGTGTTAAGATTTTTTCAAACTATTATTCTTACACAATGTAATGTTAACAAACTCATACCAAAAAATATTGAAAACAAATCAACTTCCAAAGAGGAGGACAAAGCACATTTGCGGTTAAATTGAAATTGGGCCAATAGTAATGACAGGTGTGCATTGAATAATGGAGAGATTCAAGGTCAGCCTGCATTTGAACATGTTTGTTAGAAGGGGAAAAGTGCATTCCTTGAGACTGACTCATTCTAAGCACTCACACAGCAGTGTTACTAGGTTAGCGCATGGCAGATGAAAGTGTGCGAAATGCAAACACAACCTTGTGGGACTCAAAGTCATTTCATTTCTGTATTTGCTTTTCTTGACTTTCTCCCATCATGGTTTATGCAAGGTCTAAAATGCTCTTTGCATTGGCAGTGCCATTATGGTGTGTTTGCTGTCTCGGAAGTGTGATTCAAATCAATTTGTATCGTGGCACCAACCTCTTTTTTTGTTTTTTTGGGCTGAATTTTCATGCTGGGAAAAAGGAAACAAGTTATACAGTGACTCAGATTGTGTTAGTCTGTGTTAAATCAAGCCTTAATGTGTGCTAGCATCCTACATTTCACAGTCCTGTAGCATTTAGCAGTTGAGCATCACTTTGGCCAGTGCCAAGCTGTATGAGCTCTGTCAGTCACTCTGGATGAGATTGCCTCTTAAGTAAACAAATATTCTTCTCATTATAGTTATTGTTGTTGTTGTTCTTGCTCTTCATCTTCTTCTTCTTCTTCTTCCTCCTTCTTATAAATATTAGTTATTATTAATGCGAGTGTTATAATTATGTTTTTATTGTTCATATCAATAATATTAATAATATGCAGAGTGTAGTGTAGTGCTGTACTGGCTGGAGGGGAGGAGTGGGGAGGGGAGACCTGAGCCCACACACCCCACAGAGACGGTACACACACACACACACACACACACAGAGCACCAGTGTGTGTGCTGAGCATTCCACACATAGCTGGACCTGCTGTCGGCTTGTTGCTGCTCTGAGAAAGGGGAACTGGCTGGGGTTTATTTACAGCAGACCTGAGGCTTTACAGGTAGGACTTTACCTTTCAGCTCACCGGTGGTGTGCTGAGCCGTGTATCACACTTTTGTGGTACATTTATACATGCATCGGCTCTGTGCTTCTAGCGTCTTATGGTGGAACAGGTTTACTTTTCTGCAAACTTTTTTCACACTTCTTTCTTCAGGAGTCCAGCGATAAAGAGCATTGATACTCAGCGTGAGGACACACAGAGGTCTGTGTGGATGTGAGGTGTGTGGATCAGGGTGCTGTCCCTGGTACAGTGTGTGTGGATCAGGGTGCTGTCCCTGGTACAGTGTGTGTGGATCAGAGCGCTGCTGCTGGTACAGTGTGTTCATTAGAGCGCTGTCCCTGGTACAGTGTGTTCATCAGAGCGCTGCTCCTGGTACAGTGTGTGTGAGTCAGCTGCTGTCCCTGGTACAATGTGTGTTTCAGAGAGCTGCCCCTGGTACAGTGTGCGGATCAGAAATTAGCATGGTCTCTGGTATATTTTGTATAAAAGTAAAAAGAAAACAATGAAGGCCTCCCGTGTGGTCTAGTGCAGCGGTCCCCAACCACGGACCGGTTTCATGAAGACCATTTTTCCACGGACCGGGGTGCATGGAAAAAAAACTGAGACAAGTGCGGAAAAGAGGCACAGACGGAAGTGGTCATTTTTCAAAATAAAACACCCTGCAGACTGCGATAGTCAATAAAATGGAAATAAAATTAAAATTAAAACGTTTTTATTATTTCTGTGCGGCCCGGTACCAAATGCCTCACGGACCGGTACCGGGCCACGGCCCGGTGGTTGGGGACCGCTGGTCTAGTGGTAAGAGCATTCAACGCTAGCCACGGCGACCGGGGTTCGATTCCACTGGTCGTGCCAGTTTCGGCTCTGGCCGGGAGTGCCACTGGGGGGTGGCAATTGGCTGTCCGCCCCTGGGAGGAGAGATAAAACCCAAAGGAAAGACACGCTGCATAGAGTATATGAGTGGTTGTGCGTCGGTGACAGGCTTCGGCCTAGGTGAGCACTGGCTCGAAGAGGCAGCGCAGCACTCGCTACTGGCCGGACTACGGCAGCGAGTTCTCATAGGAGGAAGGGGATAATTGGCATGAAAAAAGAGAGAGGGAATTGGATACTAAAAAGTGCAAAAATAATAAAGAAAAAAGAATTTTAAAAAAGAAAACAATGATAATAAAAAGTTGTCACTGGTTTCTCTTTGGCTGTGACAGGTAACCACATATTGTTTGGCTACATTTACAGAGTACCTTTACTGAACTGTAATGAGAGCAGGTGTTGGCCTGTGGACTCATGCCCACTTGTTGAGAAGTACGTGTGGCCGATAGCTCAGTAACCTGACATTAATCCACAGTGTGAGATTTTAACGAGCTCCGTCCTACCCTTAAGGAAGCTTACAGAGCAATTGCTAAAAGCTGCAGCAGCAGAGTAACATGTTGTGAGACTGATTATAAACTGTAGCGGTGTATCTGTTTGTCTCGGTGCCTGACAGGCTGCGGTGTGTGATTGTGTGTATTCATATAAGTCAGGAACCGATTTATTTATTAATGAACAGATCAATCACCCACACCTGGGCAGACTTGGCGTAATGAATCAGATCATAACTATAAAATAAAGATAAAGGAGAGAGGGAGAGGGATGGGGAGAGAACAGGCAGAGGAAGAGAGAGAGTGGCTTTAGTGACACAGTAGGATGGGGACTCAAAGTGTGAAATTGTGGGCCAACTGATGACATTTTACTTGTAGGTTAATTGGACTGGTTCCCTCCCGCTATATTCATGGTAGAGGCTAGATGTCCCTCTTCCGAGGACAGTCATCTGCGCTTGCGTCGAGATGTGAGCTACGTGTGGCGTTAGGGTTACGGTTAGTGTGCAGTAAGCTTCAGATGAAGCGATGCGTGAAAACGACAGCTGAAAGGCCCTGCAGAGTCACGTCACCCGCACTGTAAAATCGAAACAAACCTAAAGGGGCATCTAGCCTCTACCCTATATTCATGCAGAACACAACCCCAGCTCCATCACTCACAGAGTAGAACTCACACAACCCAACTCAATCACTCACAGAGCAGAACTCGCACAGCTCAATCACTCACAGAGTAGAACTCACGCAACCCAGTCACTCACAGAGCAGCCAGAAGTGCCAGTAAAACATATAGCGGTTGTTAAAGAAGCTGTCAAATGAAATCATTCCAGCATTTTCACTTCCTCCCAGTTCAGTTATATAACATCATGAAACCCTAATGAGCTGGATTCTGCCAGTTTAATATGCACCAGTTGTGGTTATTATGCCTGGTATGAGGTAATCCGCTTTTGAGGCTTTTACAGTGTGTATAATATGTATTCACCCCCTTTGGCATTTTTCACATTTTATTTTCTTACTTCATGGAATTAAAATGGATTTAATTGGCATTTATTACCACTGATCAACACAAAATACTCTATAATGTCAAATAAAACAAAAACAAATATAAAGCTTTTTGTTAATTCATTACAAATAAAAAACTGACAATAATTGATTACATAAGTATTCACCCTCCTTGATTTAATACTTAGTAGAAGCACTGAGTCTGTTTGAGTCAGTCTCTACCAGCTTTGCACATCTGGACATTGCAATTTTCACCCATTCTTCTTTACAACATTGCTTTAGCTCCATCAGGTTGGATGGGGACCAGTGGTGAACAGAATTTTTCAAATCTCTCCACAGATTCCCAATGGGATTAATGGGCTTTGACTGGGCCACTCCAGGACATAGATTTAATTGTTTTTAAAAAATATAATATAATACAGTAGGGGTTGTTCTCTCTCCATATAATATGCAATCTTGGTCTCATCAGAGCATAGAATCTTCCTCCACTTGGTTTGAGAGTCTCCCATATGCCTTCTGCCAAACTCTAGGTGAGGTTTTTATGTGAGTTTTCTTCAACAATGGCTTACCCAAATGCTACCCTCCCTAAAGCACAGATTTGTGAAGTGCACAGGCTATTGTTGTTCCACGGAAAGTTTCTCCCATCTCTGCCTTGGAAGACTGTAACTCCATCAGAGTTGCCATAGGCTGTTTGGTGGCCTCCCTAACAAGTTCCCTTCTCGCATGGATGCTCAGTTTTGGAGGAAGGCTTGTTCTAGGCAAATTCACAATTGTGCCATATTCTTTCAATTTATTTATGATTGGCTTAACGGTGCTCTGGGGATATTCTTTATCTTTCGGAAGTCATTGAAATCTTCTTATATCCTTCTCCTGATTGGTGCTTTATAAAAACATTTTCTTGGATTTGCTTTGAATGTTCTTTGGTCTTCATGATGAAGCTCTTGTTTGGAAATGCACTAACCAACTGTGGGACCTCTCACAGACAGGTGTATTTAATTATTTGAAACACCTTAATTGTACACAGGTGGACTCCAATCAAATAATTATGTGACCTCTGAAGACAATAGATTGCGCCAGAGTTTATTTAATAAAAAGTTGTGTTGTGTTGATCAGTGGCAAGAAACCCCAATTACATCAATTTTGATTCAAGTAAGAAAATAAAATGTGAAAAATGCCAAGGGGATGAACACTTTTTAAACCCACTGTACATGCCTGTTTAATTTCAGGATGTTTATGGGAGACATATACATTTTATCATAAGGTTTGTTCTGTGTAATCGCTCTTGTTCTTGTGTTTGTTCATTTGATGAGGCCAGGAACCCCAGAGTGATTGAAATGTTTCTCAGTTGGATTTTTAATCAGACGCCTTGTAACAGTCTGCTCCTCTACCACACACAAACCGGATATTGGATTTTGATCTGTTGCACTCATACTGGTTGTTAATATTTCACTCCATTAGTTTGCTCAAGAACATTTGGCTTTAGTATTTGCACTGATCACAAACATAATTTTGCTACCTCTCCATTTAAATAATGTGCATATACGAGGGCTTGAAAACTCCTGAAGAGCCCCATGTTTGCAGGTTTTTCCTCCAATTATTTAATACATTTTATACAGTTAAACATTTAGTGTTTCTACAAATGCTTTATGGCGTTTGAGAGTTTTACTGGAGTTTTGGCATGGTGAAGAGTGGTCTGTACAAAACTACACCCGTCAGACACCTGTAAACACCTCCACAGGAGTTCTAACGAGTGATGATTGGTGAGTCGGGTATCAAAGCTAAAATGGGGTGGAGCTACCATAGAATCAGTGGCTTGAAATCATTGTTTTGCTGTGGAAACCAAAAGCTTTTTATTTGTTCAAGCAAGTCCGTGATTGACAGCTGGTTGTAGCCTCACCCCTTATGGGGCCCATGAAACCTCACTCACCTCCGACACACAATGTGGTCACTCAATACTGATGGCTATGAGTTTTTGAGAATTATTTGTATTGCGCTTTGGGAAATGCTTAGGGGTGCATTTATATGGGCTGGGCTCTGAAATGAAAACAGCATAAATGTGATTCATTGGGAGTTGGATTTGACACCTCTGCTTTATACATCATTCTGTTCCTGTGTGTCTGTGTCTGTAATACTGCAAGAGGCAGTGTGTGTGTCTGTATGACTGCGAGCAGCAGTGTCTGTCTGTAATACTACGAGAGGCAGTGTGTGTGTCTGTAATACTGTAAGAGGCAGTGTGTGTGTCTGTAGTACTGTGAGAAGCAGTGTGTGTCTGTAATACTACATGAGGCAGTGTGTGTCTGTAGTACTGTGAGAAGCAGTGTGTGTCTGTAATACTACATGAGGCAGTTTATGTCTGTAGTACTGTGAGAAGCAGTGTGTGTCTGTAATACTACGAGAGGCAGTGTGTGTCTGTAAGACTGCGAGCAGCAGTGTGTGTCTGTAATACTACGAGAGGCAGTGTGTGTCTGTAACACCGCAAGAGGCAGCGTGTGTGTGTCTGTAGTACTGCAGTATTTAATTGTGTGCTAGTCATAGAGACATGAACAGGGTCTGAAGGAAAGCACTGAGGGGGAGGGTCTGAAGGTGAGCACAGTGAGAGTGAACAGGGTCTGAAGGAGAGTACAGTGAGTGTGAACAGGGTCTGAAGGTGAGCACTGAGGGGGAGGGTCTGAAGGAGAGCACAGTGAGAGTGAACAGGGTCTGAAGGTGAGCACTGAGGGTCTGAAGGAGAGCACAGTGAGAGTGAACAGGGTCTGAAGGTGAGCACAGTGAGCTGGATGGGATGAAACGGTGTGATGGCAGGGTCAGTGTAATAAAGCACTTCTCACCACGGCGCTCGACTCAGCCTGTCCTCTAATGACGCTGTTGCTCTGCCCGCGGCCCTCCGCTAATTTAATACCCAACCAGAGAGACGGTAAGACAGTAAACACACAAACCGCAATAAAGCGCACGGCTCGCCGTGTCTGGCCCATTATCCACCGCTCCGGGTGCAGAGGTGCCACTTGGGTCAGCCGCTCCATGCAGAGGGATTTGGGTTTGCAGGACCAAAATCTGGGTTTTGTAAGATCATGAGGCTTAATTGCCTCACAGAATGGTTTATCACAGTTTGTTTCGTACTCTGGTTCAGCCCTTCATTTAAGGCTTAAATCATCTGTATCTTTCATTCACTTCCTGTCCCTCATTATCTTGAACTGCACACGTTTTCTAAATGGTCTTAAGTAGCTTCTGCTAATTATTAAATGAGCAACAAGGAATGACTGCATATAAAATCTTTTGACACAAAGAATAAACCCAAAGAATAAACACCAGACAGGACTGTATTCTTTAAAGTAATTAATTCCTGAATTAATGTTATTTTTTAGGACAGATTTCAAAGATGGGTTTTTAAATTAAAAAAATTTGTTTATAATTTTATCACAATTTAGTAGCCAATTACACCTTTTATTTTTAATGTCAATCCCCCCTCGTATTGTGAGTTCGCTGCCGTGGCCCTGTGACTGGTAGTGACAAAGGTGAAGTATCATTTCCTCCGAGACGACACTCGCCAACCATAACTCCGGTACTACAGAGCCACTCCTGTGCGCAGGGGGACGGACAGAACATTTCTGCCCCCGGTGGCACTCTCCGGTGCAATCGAACCCCAGTCGCAGTGGCCAGAGTTGAACGTTGTAACCACTAGACCACCGGGAGGCCCCAAAGGTGGGTTATCTGATAGGGACAGACACATTGACAAATCAAATACACAATTATCAGATGTGTTGCACCATAGCGTTTGTACCTTGCGCTCATTTTCAACCCCCTTCCTTAGAAGGGCTTTTAAAACAGAAAAATATAAAGCAAAGAACAGAAAAAAAAAGTTAGTTTAAAGAGCATGAGATTTGGTGACATGTTGTACAGCACATTCAAAGATGACCGCTGTTGTGATTGGCAACAGAGCCAATGACATTGAAGCAAGGCGGAATAGGGAGGCCCACAGCAGTGCCAGTGGTGCTTCAGGTGCCTGGCTTCTTACCACACGTGATGAAGAGATCAGATGAAAGTGGAGTGTGAAAAGAGATTAAGAAGCCAACGCTGCATAATTCATTGTGCGCAGCCTCATCGCTCCTCCCCAGACCTTCGGGCTCTGTCCCTGATGCTGGTAAGATGACAGAGACTCTGTAATGCTTGGTCGTGCAAAGCTGGCACCTTTCTACAAACGTTTTGGTCTTATTTTACAACCTAAAATGTTTGGTTCATGTTCGTTTCTTATTCTGACGTTCACTCATGATGTGTAGCCGATCAATTGAGATTGCATGTGGGCATAAGAAGGGTGAAAATTGGACATATTTTTTTTATGACGTAGAATAGTAGAATTGGCTGGTGGTGAGGCCTGCTGGGTGGTCTAGGTGTTACCGTTTGATGTGTGCATAATTCAGAGTTTCGGTGATGGCTTAGCGGGTTCCGGCTCAAGTTACGGTGATGGCGGGGTTCCAGCCAAAGGAGGACACTGCCGGCATCAGGACCACGGCAGCAAACTCGTAAGATGTATGAGGGAGTGGGATAATTGGCGTGAAAAATGAGGGGATAATTGGATACAAAAAATGGGGAGAAAAATGGGGAGAAAAACGAGAAAGTAAAAGAAAAAAAAGATTTGGCTGGTGGTGACCCTGTGTTTGTCTCCAGTGACTGTGGTTAGATACACTGAGTTTTGGCTCTGCATGGACCTCTTTTTCTCAGCAGGGGGTTTGGAGATTTAGAGATGCCCCCTCCTACTGCCTAGCAGACAGGCCTGTGGGTAAACGAGGGCCCTGGGTCTTTAGGCAGAGAGGTTCTGAGGCAGCCATGTGCTTCATGCCTTAATGCGCCTAATTTGTGTGAGTGTCCAGCGTTACAGGGACACAATGTTCCCAATTATCTGATAAGAGTCATCCTGCTGTGGAGTACAGTGTGTTCCAGCCCGTCCCCTCTGTATCACAGCCCACCTGTTATTGGTTTCACAGCACACCTGTGACCTCCCCCCTCTGTATCACAACACGCATGTTACCTGTCCCCTCTGTATCACAGCCCACCTGTGTGAGTGGATACCACTTTAATCACGCCTCCTTTCCCCCTGCAGTCAGTTTTTCCTCCGGTGATTCATGGTTAATTGAATTACTATTTCATCTGAATTGGAATTAAATATGTATGCGAATTGGTAGTAATGCGAAAGTAATACCTTAGATGGGAATGTTCAGTTTGTGATTCTTTTTTGTGACTGGAAGGTGTCCGTCTGTCCGCTGTAATGCTCTATGTCCTGTACACTGATGCTAACAGCGTGTGCAGTGCTGAAGGATACCTCCAGGACAGCTCTCCTCAATATTATAGCCATTTGGTTGGCTGGCCGTGTGAGACTTTGCTGGTGCGATTGGTTCAGCACAATCGTGAGACACGGGCAGCAGTGTAATATACTGGTTAGGGAACTGGGCTTGTAATGCAAAGGTTGCAGGTTTGTTCCCCAGGTGCGGCACTGCTGTTGTACCCTTGAGCAATACACTTAACCTGAATTACTTCAGTAAATATCCATCTGGATTGTATGTTAAAGGAGCACCAAGATCCATAATTTCATGATGTACTACTTACTATATGCGTTGTTGATCAATCCACATGGTGTTTTTGCGTTTATGTTAGTTTCCCTGTGAGCCGTGAGCATCCAAATGGCAAATAACAAAAGACAATCGATACGCCGAGATCGCATAGACCAACTGTAATTCGTGTTGTTGGACTCGTGAAAAGACGGGTTCTGAAGGACAGTTTTCTCATATAAACTGGCCTGCGCTGTACTGAGCCGTGCCGTGCCGTGCTGTGCCGTGCCGAGCCAAGCCAAGCCAAGCCAAGCTCCAACTTACACCCCTGGAATGACTGACAGAGTGCCATATCCCCCGCTTGCCCGTGTGGCCGAGAGACGTATGGACAGACTGACAGACAAAGATGGAAGTGTCACGATTTCAGTAATTCATGCCACGTTTTATGTTTCATTCATGTTACGTTTCGGTTCATGTTTAAAGCATACACTTTTTCATGTTGTTTCCGCAAATCTTGCGTTCATGCTTTCTCTCTCTCTCTCGCTGTCGCTCACGTTTCCTTATTGTTTCCCCTCCTTGTCTGATTTACTAATTGACTAATTTACTAATGATTAGATAGGTTTATTGTTTCTGCTAGCACGATTGGCAATTTAGTAACTCTAATTGCCAACGTGCTGGAGATGTACTCATTACTAACTCACTAACCATGTGTATTCATGTTTCCTTTCCTTTCTAGTTCATGTCAATTTACTAATCTACTAACGCTAGGTCAGGATAGGATAATTACTAACAACGACTAATTATCTTGTTACCTTGTTACGCTCTCCTCAGCTGTTTTCTGTTTCGCTCTGTTCTCAAGCTAAGTGTCTGCACCTGTCTACACCTGCATATAAGCTCAGTGTTTTTGTCACGTCTTTGCGAAATTGTTGCCTATATCTCTATAGCACCTTTGAGCATTACCCAAGTCTGATTCATTGTTACGATCCAAGCCTGTTTTCTGACCATTGTTTCTGCCTGCCGTTTTGTTACCACTGCCTGTTTAGACCACGAGTGTTTGCCTGCTGTCTTTTGTGCCTTTGCCCCGCGGAGCAGACTTCGGTCTTGACTCTTGCACCGTCCCTGACTACGAGCCTGCCTACCGTCCTCCTGTACCTCTGCCCCGCTGACAGCTACTCTGGTTTATTTTGATTCTTTGCATGGTTTACCGAGTTCGAGACTGCCTTCTCCCTCGGTACTGTATTTTGGTTATTGGCTTGATTTTTCGGTTATCGGACTTTGCTTTTGTTTTGACTACGTCTCCTGAACAATCCTCTAATAAAGCCCTTGCGGGTCTTTATTTTATGTCATTTTGTCTGAGTCGTGCATTTCGGGTCCAACCCTCACGTACCCGTCTCAGTACAATTTCCCTAATCCTGGCCAGTCTAAACGAGGCACTCCAGGATGAGCTGGCGCATCAGGAACCTATCACTCAGCTCGACCCACTCGTTCGTGCCGCTATTCGTTTGGACAACCGTTCCAGACAACGCGGATCGAGAGGCAGGTTTCAGCTCGGTCAGCCATACCCCAGGCGAGGGTCAAGTTCACGACCAGAGGAGATACAAGCTGGAGGAGTTGAGTCCATGGATCTTTCTCGTGCTGGAATAAGAGTCTCACCCGAAGAACGGAAACGCGGGAGAGAGACCGGTTCATGTTTCTACTGTGGGAGGTTGGGACATTCTCTAAAACAGTGTACCTACCGGTCCAAGAAATCTGAATCATCCGTGGAGGTGAGGTCCTTATCCAATCCGGAGAGGACTGCCAGGAATGACCCTCGTCCCACCCTTACTGCCTTAATCTTTCTTCCAGGAAGAGAGATCCAGGTGAACGTCTTAGTGGACTCCGGAGCTGATGCCAATCTCATAGACGAAGTCATGGTCAAGGAACTGGACATTCCCACCCTTCCACTGCCTCACCCCGAGAATGCTCGATCTTTGGATGGCAAGACGTTCTGCCGCATGACCCACATCACGGAACCTATCCAGGTGGTCATTTCGGGCAACCATCATGAAATAATTCAGTTTCACATCATCCGCTCTCCCAACGATCCACTCATTCTTGGATTGCCCTGGCTAAAGAAACACAATCCCATCATCGATTGGAATTCTAGTCGTATTCAAGCCTGGAGCCGTGAGTGTCACCAGTCCTGCCTACGATCCGCACCTGCACCAGCTGAGGGCGCATCCACTCCACCCCAAGTCTCCAAGCCTTCTCTTGAGAATGTGCCCACCCCTTACCACGACCTGGGAATAGTCTTTTCCAAGACGCAGGCACAGATGCTTCCTCCTCACAGACCCTATGACTGCGCGATCGAGCTGCTATCCGGTTCCACACTCCCCTCAAGCCGCCTCTACAATGTTTCCAGACCGGAGAGGGAGGCCATGGAGAAATACATTCGGGACTGCCTAGCCAATGGTCTTATTCGTCCCTCTTCTTCACCCGTGGGCGCTGGATTTTTTTGTCCAGAAGAAAGACGGTTCTTTGCGTCCCTGCATCGATTACAGAGAACTAAACAACATCACGGTCAAAAACAAGTATCCACTGCCATTGATTGACTCCGCTTTTCACCCCCTGCATGATGCCACCATCTTTTCCAAATTGGATCTACGCAACGCTTATCATCTGGTCCGCATTCGAGAAGGGGACGAATGGAAGACAGCATTCAACACACCCCTTGGACACTTTGAATATCTTGTCATGCCTTTCGGCCTCACTAACGCACCTGCTGTCTTCCAGGCGTTAGTCAATGACGTCCTACGGGACTTACTGGGCCGACACGTGTTCGTCTACCTGGATGACATTTTGATCTACTCCACCAGTGTCAAGGAACACGAGTCCCATGTACAGCAGGTTCTCCAAAGACTGTTGGAGAACAAACTGTTTGTTAAAGCGGAGAAATGTGTTTTCCACACGGACACTGTTGAGTTTCTGGGCTTCATCTTGGAGAAGGGACAAATCAGGGCGGATCCCAAGAAGATTCAGGCGGTCACTGACTGGCCCACACCTACTACTCGAAAACATCTTCAACGCTTCTTGGGATTCGCCAACTTTTATCGGAGGTTCATAAGGAACTACAGCCAAGTTGTCTCTCCTCTCACCAAGCTCACGTCCACTGCCATGCCATTTCGATGGAGTTCCGAAGCAGAGGGGGCATTTTCTAGGATCAAGAAGCTGTTCTCCTCCGCACCTATCCTGGTGCACCCCGATCCTACCCGCCAGTTTGTTGTGGAGACTGATGCTTCCGACTCTGGGGTGGGAGCCGTGCTCTCTCAGGTTTCCTCCTTCGACAATCGTCTTCACCCGTGCGCTTTTTTCTCTCGGAAGCTTTCACCAGCTGAGAGAAATTACGACGTGGGTAACCGAGAACTCCTTGCAGTCAAGTTGGCACTGGAGGAGTGGAGGCATTGGCTGGAGGGGTCCGAAAACCTTTTTGTCGTTTGGACTGATCATAAGAACCTAGCTTACCTTCAGACTGCTAAGAGACTGAATTCTCGCCAAGCTAGGTGGGCGTTGTTCTTTGGAAGATTCAATTTTTCGCTCACCTACCGCCCTGGTTCAAAGAATGTCAAGCCAGATGCCCTGTCCCGGCAGTTTGACACCAGCTCTGAGTGAGAGGCGCCCGAGAACATCCTCCCTTTGTCCTGCACTGTAGCGTCGGTGACGTGGAAAATCGAGGCCGTGATCCAAAGGGCTCTGCGAGGGAGCCCGATCCCAGGTCCATTCCCGGCAGACGCCTTTACGTTCCCTCAGCTGCTCGGACACAGGTTCTCCAATGGGCTCATTCCTCCCTCATGTCTTGCCATCCCGGTTTCACCCGTACCCTGGCGGTTCTTAAAAGAAAGTTCTGGTGGAACTCCATGATTTCTGACACCAGATGCTTCATCAAGGTGTGCACCACCTGCGCCAGGAGCAAGGCCTCCCACCAGGCCCCAGCTGGACTGCTCCAGCCTCTGCCTGTGCCCAGCCGACCTTGGAGCCACATTGGGGTGGATTTCGTCACCGGACTTCCCCCTTCTGAGGGTACTTCCTCACTGTTGTGGACCGGTTCAGCAAGGCGGCACATTTCATCCCCCTGCCCGGATTACCCACCGCCCAAGAGACCGCAGATGTCCTGGTCAAAGAGGTTTTCCGCATCCACGGCATCCCCTCGGACATCGTCTCTGACCGAGGTCCTCAGTTCATCTCACAAGTCTGGAAAGCTTTTTGCTCAGCCCTCGGGGCCACTGCTAGCCTCTCGTCAGGTTACCACCCTCAGTCTAATGGTCAGACCGAGAGGGCCAACCAGGATCTAGGAGCGGCGCTTCGTTGTGTTTCTGCCAAGAACCCCACTTCATGGAGCAAGATGCTTACCTGGGTTGAATACGCACACAACGCCCTGCCCTGCGCCGCCACCGGAAAATCTCCATTTGAGATCTCCCTCGGCTACCAGCCACCATTGTTTCCTGACCAAGAAGCAGAGATTGCTGTTCCCTCCCTCGCCACCCACATGCGACGATGTGTCAAGATCTGGAAGGATGCCAGGGCTGCACTGTTACGCACGGCAGACCGGAATCGTCGTGTCGCAGATCGCCACCGCACACCAGCCCCAGTTTATAAGCCAGGTGACTCCGTCTGGCTTTCCACTAAGGACATCCCGTTACAATCCACTTCCCACAAACTACAACCCCGATTCATTGGACCCTTCAAGATTCACAGCATCATCAACCCGTCTTCTGTTAAATTGTCACTACCTGCTTCCCTTAAGATTCATCCCACGTTCCATGTTTCATGTATTAAGCCTGTTTCCACTCACCCCCTTTGTCCCCCCGATCCCCCACCCCCTCCTCCTCATATCATTGATAACCACCCTGCTTACACAGTCAAGAAACTTTTGGACATTCGCAAGAGGGGTCGTGGTGTCCAATACCTGGTTGATTGGGAGGGTTATGGCCCAGAGGAGCGTTCCTGGGTTGCCCCCAGTCTCATTTTGGACCCTGATTTGATCAAGGACTTTCACCGTGACCACCCAGATAAGCTTGCTAGACCGCCAGGAGTCGGTCGTTAAGGGGGGGGTACTGTCACGATTTCAGTAATTCATGCCACGTTTTATGTTTCATTCATGTTACGTTTCGGTTCATGTTTAAAGCATACACTTTTTCATGTTGTTTCCGCAAATCTTGCGTTCATGCTTTCTCTCTCTCTCTCGCTGTCGCTCACGTTTCCTTATTGTTTCCCCTCCTTGTCTGATTTACTAATTGACTAATTTACTAATGATTAGATAGGTTTATTGTTTCTGCTAGCACGATTGGCAATTTAGTAACTCTAATTGCCAACGTGCTGGAGATGTACTCATTACTAACTCACTAACCATGTGTATTCATGTTTCCTTTCCTTTCTAGTTCATGTCAATTTACTAATCTACTAACGCTAGGTCAGGATAGGATAATTACTAACAACGACTAATTATCTTGTTACCTTGTTACGCTCTCCTCAGCTGTTTTCTGTTTCGCTCTGTTCTCAAGCTAAGTGTCTGCACCTGTCTACACCTGCATATAAGCTCAGTGTTTTTGTCACGTCTTTGCGAAATTGTTGCCTATATCTCTATAGCACTTTTGAGCATTACCCAAGTCTGATTCATTGTTACGATCCAAGCCTGTTTTCTGACCATTGTTTCTGCCTGCCGTTTTGTTACCACTGCCTGTTTAGACCACGAGTGTTTGCCTGCTGTCTTTTGTGCCTTTGCCCCGCGGAGCAGACTTCGGTCTTGACTCTTGCACTGTCCCTGACTACGAGCCTGCCTACCGTCCTCCTGTACCTCTGCCCCACTGACAGCTACTCTGGTTTATTTTGATTCTTTGCATGGTTTACCGAGTTCGAGACTGCCTTCTCCCTCGGTACTGTATTTTGGTTATTGGCTTGATTTTTCGGTTATCGGACTTTGCTTTTGTTTTGACTACGTCTCCTGAACAATCCTCTAATAAAGCCCTTGCGGGTCTTTATTTTATGTCATTTTGTCTGAGTCGTGCATTTCGGGTCCAACCCTCACGTACCCGTCTCAGGAAGAGCTTTTTGAGGTTGGTGATACCAAACCCCCCCCAGCTATAAATGTAGCCCCCTCCCCCCCTCACTGCGACTCCACCAAGAAGAGTGTGCTGGTGTCCCCACTGAACGCTGTCACGACGTGGAAACGCGGGCAACAGGACCGCTGTCAAGTCCTGTCACTCGCTTTTTAATTGGGATGGTTGTCGTCAGTCATAAACTGCTCTAATTGCGGGTAAATGGCACCATAAAAAAGGCTGTTAACAAGGCCCGGGGAAGGTGTAATCACCCAGATCATCGAATAAACAAACTCAATGGCGCGCCATCTTCAAAAGCAGGGACATTAGGAGAGCGAGACGCTCATTAAAAATGAAACGCTTGAAGCTGAACTGACGAAACGCTTGTGTTAATATCAATTATGTCCATTCTGTCTATGTCAACAGTGGCAGACATGATCAGATGGGATAGGTAGAACTGTTTGACTGAAAGCCTAGTTCAGCTGTACAATAAAGTAGGCTGCTATACCTGAGATTCGCTCACATTTTTATACCATCAAAGTTTATATGAAAGGAAAGTGAGATATTGCCTGAAGCATATTTCACACTCTCAAAGCAACATTTGAGGTGCTCGCTGACATTGTGATACTGAAGTGTAAATGACTGTCTAGACCTCTAAAGTCTATGTAGTTCTATGCAGTGATTTTTCTATGAGCCACCAAGGTTTGTAAAACAATCAAATACATCTCTTTGACTTTAGAATAAGCCATAATGAAAAACTGAGAACTTGCACTGCCTACAAAGCGGTTGTGTCGGTCAGTGTTCATTTTCAGTGTTCCCTTTTGATCCCTTTAATGAAGTTGAAGCAAATGGTTTCAGACAGAGGGTCATTAACTGTCGGGCACTGAAATCTGAAGCAGGGAGCTGCTGAAGGAGTTTACTTTGTTTTAACTGCAATGGCAGCGTTCTGCTTCCTTGCCCTAATTACAATTTTGATTAGAGATTAAATATGTCTGAACATGGAATTTGCCATTAATATTATGCTCATGTCTATGTTTATAGTTAAAGTAAATTATGATAATGTTCATTCAGAATTCCAACCCTCAGCCATGCTGTATAAAATGTCTGTCCTGTATAGGCCATGTGTATATGCTACACCACTTACATCAATTACACTTACACTGCTAAACCACTTATACTGCTACACCACGCATCCTTACAATACTATACCACTTACACTACTGCACTACTTACAGCTACATTGCTATACCACTTATCCTTACACTGCTTCACTACTTGCATTTACATTTACATTGACATTTTAGTCATTTAGCAGACACTCTTATCCAGAGCGACATGCAAAAAGTGCATTAATACATGGTAAGATGAATCATAGTCCATGCCAGAGATCAGTGTCGTGATACAGTAATAGACAATCTTTGGTAGCTGCAACCGTACCTGTAACACAGGGAGGGAAAAGTTAGAGCTTTTTTGGTTAGTTTTTTTCTATGGGGGACAGAGACATCAACATAGATACATATTACAAAATGCAGTATTGGACATGAAAGCAGTGGTGTTGACAATTCGTGGTAATGGAGTCTGAAGAGAGGTGGGTTGTCAGTCTGTTGCGGAAGATGGCCAGTGAGTCGGCGGTCCTGACCGAGTGCGGAAGATTGTTCCACCACTGGGGGCTCAGGACAGAGAAGAGGCGAGACAGCGAGGAGCAGCTTCCGGGCGTTCGCAGGGAAGGGACAGTCAGTTTGCCCGAGGAGGCGGAGCGGAGGGGTCTGGCTGGGGTGTAGGGTGTGATGAGTGCCTGGAGGTAGGAGGGAGCAGTTCCTTTAGCAGCTTGATAGGCCAGCACCAGTGATTTAAATTTGATGTGTGCTGCAATAGGGAGCTATACTATGTACTATAATACTATACCACTTGCACTTACCCTGCTATACCACTTACTCTGCTATACCAGTTACACTTACCCTGCTATACCAGTTTGGGCAATGTTGCCGGGCAATAGTGCTGGCAATGAGGTCAGACACATGGGCAATAGGCTTTGGTAATGGTCAACAGAAAAAGGATGCTGCACCACTTACACTGCTACACCGATTATCCTGATACACAACTTATCCACTCTTATTTATAGTGTGCTGCTGTTCTGAGTTTGTGATGGAAGGAATGTCAGAAATAACCTCCTCTGAAAGGTGAGATTGCGCTGTGCTCGGTGGGGACAGAGCGAGTGGTGAGACAGGACCCTGTTCCCCTGCCTCCCCATGGCCACAGGGGGACTGTGTGTGTCCTTGGCTTTCCATCGTCTCTCCATCTTTCAAATTAACCACTTTTCGAACATTATTATCACTGAAAATGTGCTTTAAAAGCAGAACCAGGGTGAGGACCAGGGCGATCAGCTCTGAAGGAAGCTGAGCTGAGTCAGGGATGTCATGAGGAAATTGACAAAGCTCAATGATTAATGCATGTGGTTATAGTAAAGCAAAAACACATTTCTGGTAATGGTATCATCATTGATCCATAAAAAGTCATTATTTCAAAGCCTATGCTCCTTGTTTTTATCAATTTTATGACAGATCTAGGTGTAGAATTATACAGTTTGCACAGCATGGTTATATGTTTACATTACCCTGAGTTGGACATGCTTTACTACATGAAATGGGTATTGATTTAGGAATCAACTTAAAGGAAACTGCCATGCACTGCATTGAGGATGTCATAACAGCTGAATATGTTGTACACTGATATGCTACGTCTCTATGGCAACAGTGGTATAGATTTTGGGGAAAGGACCAGACGAATCAAATTTAATATTTAATTTTAATTTTAAGAATTAGGCACGCACACACACACACACACACACACTGTGATGTTTAGCCTGCCCATGTTTCGATTTAAGCACGATTAATATTTAACACAGCCTTAATGTTGCACCAAGTGTCACGCTAAATAAACTCCCCCTCCCCAAATTATTGAAGATGAAAATTGGTTATATGCAATTTATTAATTGCTTATATGCAGTTTATTAATTGGTTATATGCAGTTGTTATGGGATTTCCCCTTCAGTCACTCCGGGGGTGCTTGACTGGTAGAAATTAGCGGGAAATAGCCATGCATGTATCATTTGTTAACTTTGGCTTGACAGTGAGAATGTAAGGACAGTGTACACCCACACACGAGTGGATTCCACAGCGATGTGTAATGAACGGCAGAGCGGCAGGTTTAATTAAAGCTAACCCCAGCAGCTCATGTGATATAAATATAACACGCTCTGTAGCTGGGGGATTTGTGTGTGTGTGCATGTGAGCGTGAGAACTAATGTAACCGCCACTTCAGTGATGTCTATGCAAGTGATATTCAACATCTGGTATATTACACAGGCTTGCTGACTGACTTAGAGATATGCTGTAAGGATTCAGCTTTGGGGGTGAAAACCAGGATTCCTTCTTTTTGTATATGAAACATCAATGCTAATCTGACCAGGTCACATTGTAATTACACTGTGGCCCATTAATTACGCGACAAGTCCATTTGGCTTCATATTTCTCCTTACGTATAAATCCACAAATAAACAGTCAAATTAATTTCATTAGAATTTACTCACAGGTAATTTCTTTTTAACATGGAAAACCCGCTCGCATGTGTGTGTCACGCGCATAATGGCACCGCGGTGACTGCCGCGAGGGGCATGGAAAACGACCTTTTGAGACGTGTCTGCAACCGTGCCCCAAATTCCAACCCCCGCGACGAAATCCAAAAAGATTGCGCTCGCTGCTCTCTGTTAGCTGCATTATGAGGTACCCCCATGCACCCCGGTCACTCTGGATGGGTTGTGGCGCGCATCAGACACAGTCACGCACACATTTGTATTCAAACGTGCGCCTGTATGCGTCCCGGCTCAGACCAGCTCCCCACACAGTGGAGCGGACCAGAGCTCTACAGCACGCTGGTTAATGCAGCACACGGTTGCCGGGCGGGTTAGGCTGCATTAGCCAGCGTGCGGCGGGAGCTCATTAACCGCACCGCGCGCCGCTGGAGCACCCAAGCCGGCTGCTTCGCAGTCTGTTTTTACTCGAACCGAAAACGGAAAAAAACAAAAGGAGATGCTCCACGCCACAGCCAAGGGGCCCATGGGTAATCTGTCGGCAGTGTGACAAAGTCCCAGGGCGGGAACGGCAGACTAATGAAACAGATCCATTACCGGGAGCTTTCCCTCTCATAGAAGGAGGAGCGTGTTTAAATGAGATTTCAAAGGCAATGCATCAGGATGATGTAGAAGGCCGGTCAGGAGACTCATTCCAGTGTCTGCAGCCAGCCGAGGAATCTGTGTGTGGCGCTGGGCCCTTCTTCACACTTGCTGTTGGTATAATTGGGTGCATTCTCCTCACTGCGTCCATATTTTATGAAGATGAAGATGTAGAATCACGGAAGGCGCTCGAGACGCATTGAAAAATGCATAAGAAATGAGACAGAAGAAAGCGGAAAGAGGCAGCGGTAATCCAGGGAAACGCACGGCGTGGTTAAAACCTTCACTGTCGGTACGGACATCCTGTGATGAGCATTTCAGTGTTTATTCATTTCGAAGTCGGTGATTCATGTAGAGTGAGATATCTCTCGTGATGAAGTGCCCTCAACATGGCATGCTCAGTAAATTGATAAGTACGTTTTGATACCGCATTCTTCCTTCCTGCTTTGTTGGATACGCGGATGTTTTTTTGGTCACCATGGAGTTAATTAGTGGAGGAGAAGGACAGACAAGGGAAAGGCTGAACCAGCAGGAATCTACCGCTGCCACACTTCCTGCAAAACAACACGAAGGGGGTCAGCCCAATTGACCCAGACAGGAAGTGACTCTGCCCCCAGAAAGGCTGGATTTAGAGAGCATGTCCAGGGAGAGGGGCGGAATCGCTCTGTACGGAGAGCGGACTGAGCGTTCTGAGATTGCGTCTGCTCCCTGTGTGCTCCCAGCTCCCTGAGCGTGACGTTTGATCACACGCTCACGGTGCAGATCTGCTCAAACTCTGCCACTGCAGTCTCTTCTCTGGGCCCTGCCTGTGAGGCACTGCAGTCTCTGCACTGGGCCCTGCCTGTGAGGCACTGCAGTCTCTGCACTGGGCCCTGCCTGTGAGGCACTGCAGTGTCGGCACTTCACCCTGCCTGTCAGGCACTGCAGTCTCTGCACTTCACCCTGCCTGTGAGGCACTGCAGTGTCTGCACTTCACCCTGCCTGTCAGGCACTGCAGTCTCTGTTCTTCACCCTGCCTGTGAGGCACTGCAGTGTCTGCACTTCACCCTGCCTGTGAGGCACTGCAGTCCCTGCCTGTCAGGGGAACTCAGCCAAGTGGAACGTGTCCAAGCTAAAATTGCTACTGTTGGTTTCAAACAGCTCAGCTTAATTACATCAATTAAGGCAGTTAATTAAAAATATTGAACCATGCCTAGCTATTTTTGGTTTTACATGAATGGTACATTTTCAAAATGACTTCTGTAACAGATAATGACAGTGTGTAAAAATCTTGAATTAGCTTTGCAGTTTGCGCAGCTATGCCCTTCCGTGGCTTGTGAGAGTAGTGACTACACTGTCATGTTTGTTGTTTATCTTGGTAGAATTAGGGCACACTATGTTTCCGTGGAAAGCACACAAATATATGAGCGTGCTCCCAAATTCATTATTATTCGAAGGGTGTAGTTTCTAAATTTCTAACACGTTTTCTTGATAAAAGAATGCAAATTAATTTGGCTTTCAATAAATCTTCAGAGGGATTCATACTGATAAAACGTTAGTTTTAATTGAGGTCCCCTTGATTGACATTGGATGTTCGTTCGTGTTGCTTATTGGATTGTATCCGCAGTGCACATTTCAGTGTGTCAGACAGAACTGAAATTGAATGTTTTGTTGAAGTTGTAACTGAACTACATGTTTTGTTGAAGGTGTGATTGAGCTGAGATGTTAACATTTCTTGACTTTAATTGATCTCCTTGAGCAGAATGGAAATACTCCAAATGAAAGCCCAGTGCTAATTAATTACTGTCCTTAGTGTCACATGGGTATATTTCGATCCAGTGTTTGACTTGGCCTTGCCGGAGGTGTATGGGAGTGAAGCGTTGAGCGTGATTTCGGGGTGCCTCAGAGGCCCCCATGAGGAGAAGCACAGAGACAATGGGCTCTTCCTCGAGACACACCTCTCTGTTGGATCTGCCCAGAGGGACCACATTTCCCCCGCAGTTTCCTCTCTGCTCCAGTACTTCCTGGTTATTCGTATGGGAAGGCCACTGTGAAGGCAGTCTCCCAGCTGAGGTCATGGTTTCCTGGACCCTCAGCAGAGGTGGAGAGCTCTGAGGAACACAGAGAGAAGAAGTGTTTGTACACACCAGCGTGGCCAAATAACCCCGGGTGGGAATATACACACTCTTCTGGCAAACCGGTAAACAAACTGCATACCTTCTTTTAAGCTTTGGATATTTTTTCATATGATCTATACCAGTCACATTCTAAAGATTCTTGGTTTGTTTGTTTCTCTCTGTTGTAATGGACTAGAATCGGACTGGATCAGGTGACGCATTAACATTCATGAAACTTTGCAGGAAATCCATGTTCATAGATGCTACATTTATTTGAGTGAACTAAAACTTTGAGTACACTTGCTACCTTAAGCATGCTGAGGGGGCCTTATATATATGGTATGAAAGGACGAAGGGACTGTACGTGTAGCGTGTAGCATGTAGCGTGTAGCATGTACAGTCCAACACGCCTCATCTGCTTCTCATCTGTTGTGAAGCTCAGTGATGTTGAAAAATTTGTTCTTTTTTTAAATCGGGCAGGGGTGGAGGTGGGGGAAATTGATTTCTTCACCCCAGCTCCGACATCAAACGAGTGATTAGGACTGATAACCCGCGGTGTAGCCCCTCAGCTCAGATTGCACTGCTGGTAGAGGACATGTTTGGTATGGAGATTGTAATCCTGTTTCACTTTCGTCGGTGTGGTGCCTCTCGGTCTTTGAATTCAAAATGAATAGAATACATCCCAGCATGCACAGACATGGTGCGAGTGGCAGGTTTAAAGGGCCTTGTTTTTAATCAGTTTGTTTCCCGCTGTGTCAAAGGCAGGTCAGAATGAAACTGCATTTCAAGTTTGATTTACAGGCTTTTCGAACTGTGCCTTTGTACATGTTTTTGTACTTTATTGTGAGGGATATTCACATTGAATAGATATGAGCATTCACATGGAATAGATATGAGCATTCACATTGAATAGATGTGAGCATTCATGTTGAATAGATATGAGCATTCATGTTGAATAGATATCAGCATGCACATTTAATAGATATGAACATTCACATTGAATAGATATCAGCATGTACATTGAATAGATATGAACATTCACATTGGATAGATACGAGCATTCACATTGGATAACTTGAATAATTCTCTCACCTTTCACCTATGCTGGACCTTCACCTGCCCCACATAATGGTTCTGAGCTGCACTGGTCCATAGCATGCACTGCAGTGGAGCGTAGCATCAGTCTGGTCTATCTCTATCCCTGTCTCAATTTAGGGGAAAAAGTTATTGTTGGAGTTATTGTTGAAAAATAATAGTATTTAAGGGAGAGCCAACATGGGGAGGTCTTGGACTTTTTTGAAGAGGCTACAAAATGTTTTGAGCCTGAACCAGGCTTATGATATTATACATTTAGACTTTCAAAAAGCATTTGACAAGGTACCACATGAGAGGTTCATTGTTAAAATTAATTAAGTAGGAATTACAGGAGTTCATAATTGGCTGCAATGGCGAATACAAAGAGTACCAGTAGGTGGGGTCATATCTGACCTAGGTGCTGTGGGCAGTGGAGTCCCACACGCATCAGTGCTGGGACCTCTGCTCTTCTTTATTTACATAAATGATCTTGATAGGTAAGTTCATAGCAAAATAGTTAAATATGCAGATGATACTAAACTTGGGGGTTTAGCAAACTTGGGGGTTTAGCAAACATTGGAATCGACGAAGGCAATCCAAAATGATTTAAACAAAATCCAAGAATGGGCAGAAACATGGCAGATGACATAAGTTATGCATGTGGGAAATAAAAATATAAGACGAGTATTTTATGGGAGGAGAAAAATTACTAGGTGTTCAATTTGAGAAAGACTTAGGAATTGTAGTCGATCAAGGTCTATCTGCATCTAAGCAGTGTGCTACAGCAGTGAAAAAGGCCAACAGGATGCTGGGATACATAACAAAAAGTATTGAGTATAAATCAAAAAGAGGTTATATTAATGTTATGTAATGCCTCACTTAGAGTACTGTGTGCAGTTCTGGGCACCAGACTACAAGAAATATATAGAAGCTCTTGAAAAAGTTCAAAGAAGGGCAACTAATAAATTGGTCCCTGGTATGAAAGATAAAAGTTATGAGGATAGACTTAAGCCAATTAAGCATCTATTGAAGCTTAGCAAACGAAGATTTGGGGGGGATTTGATTAAGGTTTTTAAATTCCTAAAAGGGATTAACAAAGTGAACTACCAACTATTTTTTAAGATAAGTTTGGTTAGCAGAACAAGAGGCCACAGGTGGAAATGAGTTAAAGGCAAATTCCACATGGATATTAGGATGGTGCTTTTTACACAGAGAGATTTCAATGCCTGCAACAGCTTGCCAAGTCAGGTAGCAGGGGCAGATACACTTGGGCTATTAAAGTTCAGGCTAGATGCAGTACTAGATACTCTTTAGATCAGGACATGATGAGCCTCGATGGGCTGAAAGGCCCGTTTTCATTATTATGTATTCTCATGCTCTTGGATCTGAAGCGTTGGTAGATAAGTGTTGGGTCTCTGATGGATGGGAAGTGTTGGTACATAAGTGTCGATGGATAAGAAAGATCCCAGGAGCTGAAGGCTGACTCACCCTTCCCGCCCCAAACAGGACAGCACTGGCCACGCCCAAACCCGCCTCCTGTTTCCATGTGCTTCTGAATAAACAATCAGCAGCAGACAATCACAAAACATGCACACTGTATATTTAAAACATGGACGCTCTTGAATCCCAGATTATCTTGGGAATTGCTCAAAATGGTGCAGGACTGAGCAGGAGGAACTAGTGAATGTGTTGGACTGGAATGAGCAGGATCACACCATCACTGCAGCCACGAGACTGTGGAGCTCTCCCCTTCTCTGTCTGATTGTTTCTGCAGGTAATTAAAGCACATTGACCAGGTGGAAAGCAGAGACAGCCTCTGCTGCACGCAGAACTCTAATGCTGTGCATGGGATTGTGGCTCACACTGCTCAGCATAATTCAGACCGTTGGCATTGGCAGAGACCTGCAGCAGAGATTCCACAGATGGAAAACTGAGCTTGCTGTTCTGCACTGTATCAGTGCTACCAGCATATGTACACAGTGGGATTTGTTCTTGACACGGAAACAAACACCTTTTAAGTATTATCAACAAAAGGATGAATGGCAAGATTTAAATTATTGAATAAACAAGGAATTTGTGCTTTTATTTATGAAACAATGAACTACCAGAATTATGAGAGTCCCTTGTATGGCACATTTACTCTGGTTGTGTCCTGTATCAGTGCGTTTACATCAGTGTCCTAGATCAGCACATTTTTGCTATCAGTGTCCTTGAGCAGTGTATTTATGATATCAGTGACCTGGATCAGTGTGTTTATGATACCAGTGTCCTGGATCAGTGCGTTTATGATATCAGTGACCTTTATCAGTGCGTTTATAATATCAGTGACCTGTATCAGTGCGTTTATAATATCAGTGACCTGTATCAGTGCGTTTATGATATCAGTGAGACCTGAATCAGTGCATTCATGGCAGATCTCTGGAATCTGCTTTAAGAACTATTCATATTGTGCATTAAGTGCAAAAACAGGAAGCACAATGACTCCCTTTCCTGCTCAGAATCCAAATGGATCTGTCTTTATATTTAACAAAACGTCCATTGTGGAGACGTGTGATGCTCTTATTACGCTCTCTATTTTTAGTGTCTTTGTTATGTTACCAATAGCAGAAGTCCCTGTATTCCACATGTGATGAACAGGTTCTTCTGCTGAAGTTGGCTGTAATCAGGAATGCGTCCCTTTGTGTGAAAGAATATATTGGAACGTGTCCCTTTGTGTGAAAGTATATATTGTAATGTGATGCTTTTGTGTGAAATAAATTGTCACAGTTGAATTGAGCACAGCTCCCATCTTTTCCAGTCTTGGAAGGCAGAACTGTGTGGGAGAGTCATGGAGAAGTGTAATTCGCTAATGGAGCAATCTTTGTGTTAAAGGTCTGCACATCCTCGAACATACACACACGCATACACAGTCAATGTAAATTGATTTATAAAAATCATATTGTCATTTTTGTAAAAAGACAAGACATACACACACAGTCAAGCACACAAACACACACCCCCACAAACACACACGCATGCCCGCATACAAACAGACACACGCACACGCACACACACACACACACACACAGCCCACGATAAACCCTTTTTTATCTTTCATATACATACACTCTGAGTAAGCATTGTTGAAAGCTGGACGTCGCGGTTGCTCACTCAGATTCCTCGCTCGTTTGGGCTCAAATAAATCTGTTTCTTTACGGAATACTAATGCCGCTCATCTCCACAAACCCAATCAGGCCTGGTCTGAGAAAACACCACATTCCCCTTTTACTCTGAGCATCCAATTTATTACCGCATTAAAGAGGTGTCTCTGCACTGACACCGAGCAGGGGCTATGTTACGAATGATAAAGGAGCAACGGGAGGGCGGGCGGGCGGGCGGCGGGGACGTCTCACACTCGATTATCGGCTTTGGCCCCCTTCAACGCTCCATCGCTCCGTTCCAAATGTCAATCGAGTTGTTAAAAGGTCAGGAATAATTACAAACAAAGAGAAACTTAACGTGGTAAGCGTTCAGTGCCCATGTTTCAGCATTTGATCTGACGCATGGCGGAAATGGCAACTGAAGACAGAAAGTGCCGGAGCTGGATGACAGCGTGGACTTGGACATCTCTCAGAAAGAGGACGTCGGAGAAAGGGACGAGGGACAGAAAAGTGTGTGTTTGTGTTTGTGTGTGTGTGTGTGTGCGCGTGTGTGTTTCTGGGCATGTGCTTGTGTGCATGGATGTGTGTGTGTGTGTGTGTGTGTGTGTACGTGCTTGTGTGTGTGCATATATGTGTGTATGTGTGTTTGTGTGTATGGGTGTGAGTGTGTGTGTGTGTGTGTGTGTGCGCATGGGTGTGTGTTTGCTTGCATTTGTAAACATGCTTATGCATGTGGAGGTGTGCACAGAACAGACATAATTAACAGTAATGCATGCTGGGATATATGCGAGTAAGTATATATAAGTGAGTAAGCACAGAGCTGCTCGTTAGGACTTCCTCCTTCAGATGCAGCTTTGAAGGAGAAGAGTGTGTTTTAGCTTAAGTGCTGATTCCCACTAAAGTGACTCCAAATTCTGTCCAGTGGACAACTGTGCTCATAGCCCTGCTCTGCGTGAAATATTACCTGCAGTTTAAATTGTGTGGCTCTTCAGCGGTCTGATGGTATCAGGATTAAATGGTGGTATACATAATTTAGTGAATTACAGTTATGCAATCGAGCTCAGTTGCTACAGTGACAGAGACGGCCCCGCTTGTCACAGCCTATCTCAGATACAGGTGCGTGTGGCACGCAGGTAGAGCAGCTGTGCGCTCCGTTTCCTACCGCTTATCTGTGACTGGCTGCGGCGGCCCTCCTCCAGATGGCAGGCATATTAATGGCCCTTCCCGGGGTGCATTGTGTCTGAACAGCAATGGTAAGAGTTTTGATTTCCAGGAAATAGTGCTGGCGTCAGAAGACACAAGCTGTCCTCTGGATTTCCTGCTATTGAGTTGCGGTGGCAGAGTGACACCTGGGACTGTGGCACTTTGATTGGTCTCAGAGTCTCAGGGTGTGTCAATAAACAGATTTGCGTTTTATATGTAGGATCACGCTTATCCCGTTAGGCCACTTCTGAAAAATAACATTTTACTGTCGATGAAGATGATGATGATGATGATGATGATACATTTGTATAGCACCTTTCTAAAACCCAACGCAACAACAAAATGCAACATCAAAATACAAACAAAAAAATAAATGACCGCAAACCAGGAGAGATATTCTCTATTTAAAAAAATGTTAATAAACTCTTAAAAACAGAAGAGGAACAGAAACTCATCGCACAGGGACCCCAGAGGAAGAGTTCAGTTGGGCTTCGTATGTCACTCTTGCCAGGAAACTCAATACTTCAATACTTCTGTCTACCATTGAGCTGCGTTGAGTTGGTCCCCCTGGGTGATGCAGTGGATAGTCCTGCGTTGTCCTGTGGAGCTCCCAGCCCCTGGCACAGATAGCATTCTGCTTCAGTTACAGTTGCATGTTGAATTGTAATGACTAAGGAAGCCATTGATAATATTTCAAAGATGCCTTTGAATTGGCTCTGCTGTAAATTTGATGTCGGAAATTCCACTGACCCTCTCTCCCCTCCTCACTCCTCAGGGCTTCCTCCATCTCTACATGGATGGCATTGTGAGTTGGGGGGGTTGGGGGGGCCAGGTGTGAGATGAGGTTGTTCTGTGTGGAACTGTGTGCATGGCTTATGTTTCTATAGGTATAGTGAACGTGTCATTCGTCAGTCTAGTGTCGTTTTTCTGTAGATTTTTTTGTGGAATTTCATAAAACACTCTGATCTCTGCACACGTGTACGGCACATCATCACCTCTGCATCAGTAGAAACACTGCACTGTTTTATCCGTTTATAATTTGTGTCTGGGTTCACGTGGCCGCATTGGTGGTAATGGCTTGTTTCCAAAGATTAGGAATGGTCCTAATCAGTTCCATTTTGGTCTCAGTTTTATTGGAGATAAACAAAGCTGATTCCTGAGCAAATGTCAGTGGTGGTACCCAAGTTTGCTCATATTGGCTTCTCTTAATCCCTCATTATCTTCCTGTCTTGTTACAAATATCAGCTTGTAGTCAAGAATGGCAAATCTCCTTAATTCAATCAGCCCTCACCCCTTTCCTTCACAAAGCCTGACCATGTTTTATGACTGATAATCCAGTGGAAATCCATATTCAATTTTTAATTGCCTTGTGGACTGATTTCCTCAACCCCCAAAAGGTTGAGAGAGACATATTGTACAGTTCTTACCCTGTGCGGCTCATTCAGTCAGTGGTCTATGTACCATCTTTCTGCGAATACAATGTTCATACATTAAATCAGGGATCGGTTGTGTGGTTTGTAGATACGTGCTTTTAATGTAAAAAATATAAACAAATTTATTTGGGGAGGATGCAGGGCACAGTGTCACCATAGCAACCATGTGGCGTAAAAGCTCATATGAGAAGTATCCCAGGGCAGGCTCAGTAGTGGGTACCACACCCACAATGGGGCAATCTTGGGATACCATGTGCCCACAGTGGGGCAAACTTGTGGTACCACATGCCCACAGTTCACAATGGGGCAATATTGGGGGTACCACGTGCCCACAGTTCACAATGAGGCAATCATGAGGTACCACAGGACAGTTGGTCTGTTGAAATGTGATTTTATAACAAGGTGAAATTGTGTCTCTTCCTTGTTATAGCATTGATCTTGAATGCACTGGCAGAGGAGAGCTGGGGACAGCAAGTGTGTGGAGTGAACAGAGATGAGATTAGCAGTGGCTTTTAACAGCCTCTTGTGGGATTCTCTGTGGTGCGGAGGCGATGAAGCTCAGAGATTACATCCAGCCTGTGGCACTTTCCTATCAATCAAACTGCGGCTCGACCCATCTGCAGCAGAGTCTGTCTCCGGCTCACGTTTATGAGACTGCTCATGTGTTCATTATTTGCATGCGTGGTGCATTTTGGATAGGGTCATTTCTAGGGCTTTTCCTGTTTCAGCCTATTTTTATTTTTTTAATATAAATTTTGTTTCTGATTTTATCCCATTTTCTCCCAATTTGGTAACCAATTAGACCCACTATTTTTTATGTCAATCCCCCCCTAGTAATGTGAGTTCGCTGCCATAGTCCTGCGACCGGTAGTGACGAAGGTGAAGTAACGCCCCCCTCCGAGATGGCACTCGCCAAGCCGTCGACCGTAACCCGGTACTACAGGGCCACTCTTATGCGCAGCGAACGTCATGTTGGCTTCCCTCCCCCCTCCCTGAGGCGGACAGCCAATCGCCGCCCCTGGTGGCGCTCCCGGCCAGAGCCAACTCTGGCGAGACGGGGAATTGACCACTGGACCACGCGGGAGGCCCTGTTTCAGCCTATTTTAAATGGGTAATTTGAAAGTAGGCCTAACTTCAATAAGAATATGTGTGATGACAAGATCATCTACTGCACAGCCCTGTGAGCTGCTGAACCCAGTCCACACAGTGACCCCACTCTTCTACTGCATGAACCCAGTCCGCACAGTGCCCCCACTCTTCTACCGTGTGAAGAAACAGTGATGTGGTCCAGTGTGCCCCTCACGGGAGCAGGGTTCAGTTCCCCACCAGCAAGTCCACTCTTCAGCTGCTTACGCGCTTATAATCCGTTCTTTAAGTCCACTGTGGTTCTCTGTGGTTCTCTGTGGCTCAGTTTGTAGAGCAAGCGTTGGCAACGCTTAGGTTGTGGGTTCAATCCCCACTGGGGCCACATATACAAAAAAATGTATGCATTCACTACTGTAAGTTGTTTTGGATAAAAGCCTCTGCTAAATAGCATATATTCACTCGCAAGTCACACTTAAACGCCTCAAATCACAAATCACACATTATTATGCTTTCCAATAAAATATGGTGCATTTGCATGCTGAAATCTTTGGATAGTTGGGTGTAAAACTCCACTTGTAGGTAGTCATCGACATGATGTCCTTTCGTGAAAGCTGTGCACTCTTGTGTCTGGAATTGCTTTAAAATCGCACACAATGTTGTCCCGAGTGCTTAAAAATAATGGGCTATGTTATTAATCGACAGATGACGTACCTGAACGCTGAAGGTGATAATGATCACACCTGAACGCTGAAGGTGATAATGATCTACCATTGGGAGCAGCTTTAGTGTGCATGCAATGTGCTGTCCCACACCTTTGACAGCATTGAACAGGAGTGTGTTCCATTAACAGAGCGCAGTGTGGTGAGTGCCCAGGTGAATGGAGCATCACCTGCCCTCGATAATGGCTATTAAAATACGTTATTTGATTTATAATGGATTCAGCCTCTGGCCCATGGAAGACTGTCATTTCTGAGAGTGAAATATTAACCACAAAAACACCCTTAATGAGCTATTCTAGACAGGAGAAAAGAAAAAAATTTAAATGTTCAACACCAAAGACTGTTTAATTTCTTACATCTGTATAATGTATGTTCAGCATGTTCACAACAAACCTCTTTCATATCAGGCACAAATCTTTTACCAGTGCACTGACTCACATTCTCCCATTTGTTTGCACATTCCTCAGCGTGGTGGCCAAACTTCAGAATTTATTTATTCCACATGTGACATCTTTGGACCAATTGTAGTGGAGTGTTCTGAGTTGAGATGGACTGACCCACATGTGACATGTTTGGACCAATTGTAATGGACTGTATGTGTGAAGAGAGGTGTGATGTGCTCTTGTTCAGAAGATGAGGCCCAGGAAGGCCCCCTGTCTGTGAGCTGTTTCCCAGCAGAGTCTCATACACCTGTCCTGTTCTAGGTGCTATTGGCTATTGACTGACAAACAAGGCTCATTGATTCCCCCCTCTGCTTAATGTATTGCCTCTGCCTGTGCTTTCTGGATTCTGCCACTGGGAGGGGCAAACATGCAGTGTAAATAACACCTCATGACTAAATGTCATGAATTTGATGTATTGCATCATTATGTTATATAACAAGTCCCTCTTTGACATCATTACTGAAACCCTGCACATACACGTGATTGGCTGTTCTGCTGTAACCTTGTATGACATGGTACCTCTCACAACGAGATCACTGATCCAGCATTCACCAGGGCGTCTTGGAAAGACCCCTGCACCTTGGGTACTTAAAGGGCGCTTGGGGCTGTTCACACAAACATTGTTTTATATATCATGAATATATCATGCCTTATAATCGACAGTATCTCATGGGAATTTGAAATTAATTCGACATTTTCTGTTTGTTGTCTTGTTTGTAATTGAAGCTCTGTGACAGTATGCACATCCTAAGCCTGTGGCTGCGGCTGATAGGATGTGCAGGACTTGCAGTGTCCGTTTGATTCTGTGCCGTCCTGTATGGCGCAGCCTGATTTACTCTCTCCCTCCATCTTTGCCTCTGTCCCATTCCATCATCCGCAGTGGGCATGTATGCTGTTCTATTCTCCAGCACGTGACTGGCTGCCTGCAGCTCCCTGGGCCTGGAGCGATTGGACTGAATGGATGTCCTGCAGTCTCTGATCAAACAGAGCTGCTCTCCCTCTCTGCATGCTGTATAAACGGCAGGGGGAGAGGCGCAGAGAAGAGGCAGCAGCCCCAGGCTTATCTGAGGCTAGCATTAGCACATGTCAGCGCGCTATGGCTACACACCCATATATGCAGAGGCCAACAATGTAGAGTTCTTATCGCAATGAGCCAACGGCCCGGACCACTGTAAACCATAGAGGTTTTTATAATAGTGCAAGCTGACAAAAGTGCTGTAAAACATTTTTTTCATCTGTAGTAGTATTGTTTTTGAAATTCTGCAACGCCTGCACTGTGTTCTGGCTCACCTCCAGAAATGTGCTGCCTTGGTTTCCTGCCTTATATGCTGTCCTACACACAGGTTGTGGAGACTGCTGTCTTTGTAATGAATATCAGCGGAGAGCACCCGTCCACACTAAGTAGAGGGTATTGATTGAGCTCATTCTGGTGTAGTGAGGGAGCTGGCAGGCAGAAGCGAGTGGCTCAGTTAGTTATGAATCATTGTGATCATATACAGCAGCTTTCCTTTCCCAGGGGAAAAGCCTACTCTGCAGGAAGGAACATGTTCATTTCCTCTTCCCCTTTAATGCTGCATTTGCTCAGGAACAGCATGCTTGTTTAAAGTTATGATGGGCTGTTTTTAATGAGATTGTGTCTTTCTCACAGCTTCTTATGTTGTTGACATAAGAGAGTATGGCTATGAACTGCGAGTCACATTTTGGTGATATTTTGTCACTTGCAAACTGGAGAATTCCTCTGCTTTGATCCACTGAATGTGCACCTGGGTATTTCTCTGGAAAAGAAGCCGAGCCCTGTGGCTGGGGCCTGTAGTTGAGCCCTGTAGCTGAGCCCGGTAGCTGAGCCTGTAGTTGAGCCCTGTAGAGTAGCTGAGCCTGTAGCTGAGCCTGTAGTTGAGCTCTGTAGAGTAGCTGAGCCCTGTAGCTGAGCCTGTAGCTTAGCCCTGTAGCTGGGGTCTGTAGTTGAGCCCTGTAGCTGAGCCTGTGGCTGAGCCCTGCAGCTGAGCCCTGTAGCTGAGCCCTGTAGCTGGGGTTTGTAGCTGAGCCCTGTAGCTGGGGCCTGTAGTTGAGCCCTGTAGCTGAGCCTGTGGCTGAGCCCTGCAGCTCAGCCCTTTCGCTGAGCCTGTAGCTTAGCCCTGTAGTTGAGCCCTGTAGCTGAGCCCTGTAGTTGAGCCCTGTAGAGTAGCTGAGCCCTGTAGCTGAGCCTGTAGCTTAGCCCTGTAGCTGGGGTCTGTAGTTGAGCCCTGTAGAGTAGCTGAGTCCTGTAGCTGAGCCTGTAGCTTAGCCCTGTAGCTGGGGCCTGTGGTTGAGCCCTGTAGCTGGGGCCTGTGGCTGAGCCTGTGGCTGGGGTTTGTAGTTGAGCCCTGTAGCTTAGCCCTGTAGCTGGGGTTTGTAGCTGAGCCCTGTAGCTGGGGTCTGTAGTTGAGCCCTGTAGCTTAGCCCTGTAGCTGGGGCTTGTAGTTGAGCCCTGTAGAGTAGTTGAGCCCTGTAGCTGAGCCCTGTAGCTGAACCTATAGCTGAGCGTCTGTGCCTTGCGTACGAGCATGCATTACACGCGTTGTGCGCGGTGCTTGTGTATGTGCCCAGCCCAGGCTGTGTGGTATAGTAGCTGCCCCTCTTGCTCTGGGTCATTAAACAGTCACAGACAGTCACTCATGATTATACCTTAATTAAGGGTAAAGAATAATTTGACTGCGAAGCTTAATTAATGGCAGATATAAACTGTCTTTTCACAGAAGGGGGCAGTAGGTGGGAGCCGTTCTGGCAATTTTGGCGGTGCTGAGAACCGCGAGGGGTTGGGAGCGAGTTGGACGAGATCAGAGATGAATACTGCGCCTCGCAGAGGCAGAAAACAAACAAACGCTTGTTAAAAATGTGTCGCTGATGGAACACATCAAAGCCTGACATCAAAGCTGGCGTTTAGCTGTCATAAATGTGGAGGCGTAAGGAATTCACGGCCATAATCAATCCGCATGCCTCAGCCGTCATTTCGCTTCCTTTCCCCTCTAGTCTTTACCCTGGCCTTCAGTTTCTCCCCAGCAAGGACTCCTCATCATTATGTCTGATATTGGTATATTCTCTATTCTTTAATACTTTAATACTCTATTTTATTCTCTTTTTGCTTATATAAAATAAAAGTCCAGGTATAATCCAGGTAGGAACATGCTAAATTGAAAAAATGTACACATGCTAACTTGACAGGAAGAAGATTCGGAATGATTCTTTGAGGTGATGAGCACTGTTCCCCAGGAGGTGGAGTCTCTGAACTTTGGGAGGTGGAGTCTGGGATCCCCTGGAGGCGGAGTCCATGAGCCCCTGGGGGTGGGGTCTCTGAGCTCTGGGAAGTGGAGTCTCTGAGCTCTGGGAGGTGGAGTCCATGAGCCCCTGGAGGTGGAGTCTCTGACCTCTGGGCGGCAGAGTCTGTGAGCTCCTGGAGGTGGAGTCTGTGAGCCTCTGGTGGAGGTGGAGTCTATGAGCCCTGCCTCTGCTAATGCACCAATATGGAACTGCCCTTAAACCAGCACTACCTTATCTGACGGGAGATGGGTTGGGCATTGTGTGTGTGTTTCAGGGGCCGGTGTTAAAACACCCAAGAATCAGGGCTCTCCTTTGTAACCACGGGAACCAAATCCAAACATTCCCAAGGTGTTTCCTGTCTGGCTCTGATATGGAGGTCTTCTGGAGGGCTGTGTGAGCTCACAGCTCCACCCCCCAGGGCCAGACTCACAGGGCAAGGATGGGTGTGGCTGTGTCTGTTCCATAGTAAAGGTGAGGGGTGAGCTTTCTTTTCTGATATCAGTGTGACCTTTCTGTGGGCCCTGGGCTCAAAGCCATGCTGGTAATATTATTAGCGCACCCTTGAGTGAGGTGTGTTAGCGCACCCTTGAGTGAGGCGTGTTAGCGCATTAGCGGACCCTTGAGTGAGGCGTGTTAGCGCACTCTTGAGTAAGGTGTGCTAGTGTGTTAGCGCACCCTTGAGTGAGGTGTGCTAGTGTGTTAGCACACCCTTGAGTGAGGCGTGCTAGCGCACCCTTGAGTGAGCCGTATTAGTGCTGTGCACACGCTGTGCTCTGTCTTTAAGCTCCCGGCGTGTGGGTGTTCCCCTGGCAGCCCAGGAGGTGCTCGTTTTCTTTCTCCTGAATTCCATTCTTCCCCTCGTGGGTCTACATCATAGTTTCCACGGCAACTGTTCAAACTAACCGGCTCCCCCCTTCGGTTGCCGGGAGTGGACGTGCGAGTCGCTTGCACAGGGATAGTGGCATCTCCATGGTTACGGTGAGGCCCTGCCGTCCGCTGGTTATTGATGTATGGCATGTTTCTGCAAGGTAAGTAGGGCAGCATTCCTCCTGTTTAATTAGACATGCGGGTGGACGCACACTACCCTGCTTTACGGGGCTCTCACTTCTCATGCACTTTGTGCCATTCATGTGTTCATTCATGGTTGAGGGGCCATTCATGCCCCTCAACCATGCACAGCCAATACCAGGCTCCCATTTCCTGAATCGCTCTCCTTGCTCAGACTGATCTATACGTTCAGCCACATGTGCCTGGTATTGGCTGTGCATCGTTGAGGGGCATTTACACATGCACACCTCCCCTGGCCTCATGTTGGCTGCAGGTGTTTGTATGTTCAGCTCTGCTTAGCTGCAGGTGAAAGTGTGTTTGCATGTTCAGCTCTGCTTAGCTGCAGGTGAAAGTGTGTTTGCATGTTCAGCTCTGCTTAGCTGCAGGTGAAAGTGTGTTTGTATGTTCAGGTGTCCGCTGGCTGCAGGTAAAAGTGTGTTTGAATGTTTAGGTGTCCTTGGCTGCAGGTAAAAGTGTGTTTGTATGTTTAGGTGTGTCTTGGCCGCAGGTGAAAGTGTGTTTCTATGTTCTGGTGTTCACTGGCTGCAGCTGAAAGTCTGTTTCTATGTTCAGGTCTGCAGGTAAAAGTGTGTTTGTGTGTTCGTGTGTTGGCTGCAGGTTAAAATGTGTTTGTATGTTCAGGTGTGTGCTTGCTACAGGTGAAAGTGTGTTTGTATGTTTAGCTCTGCAGGTCAAAGTGTGTTTGTATGTTCAGCTCTGCATTGGCTGCAGATGAAAGTGTGTTTGTATGTTCTCTGCGCTGTATGTAGTGACATCCAGGCATGTTATCAGATCTACGGGTGAAGACTGGAGTGGAGAGTGTGCGATGGTTTTATTAGTCCTGCCTGGGTTGGTGACAGTGTTTGAGAGTGTGCGATGGTTTGATTAGTCCTGCCTGGGTTGGTGACAGTGTTTGAGAGCGTTTGATGGTTTGATTAGCTCTGCCTGGGTTGGTGACAGTGTTTGAGAGTGTGCGATGGTTTGATTAGTCCTGCCTGGCTTGGTGACAGTGTTTGAGAGTGTGCGATGGTTTGATTAGTCCTGCCTGGGTTGGTGACAGTGTTTGCTTGGATGCTCTTTTGTAATTAACATCAGGGAGGACACTAATGGAATCTCTGAGCCGTAATGAAATCTTCTTGAGAAAGGAGTTCTCCCAATGGGGGGGAGACAGGGTGGGGTTCTCATTGGCAGAGCTGACGCCATGACGACAAGAGCATTTGGTTATTTGGGGCTATGCTGTCAATGCGAGGATACTGCTCAGGTAGGCTAGGGGGCAGAGGGGCACAGGGCACAGATCACTGCCCAGGTAGGTTAATGTATGGAGGGCAGAGGGCACAGGGCATAGGGCACTGCTCAGGTCTGAATGGTAAGGTTGCAATAATGGGGCAGCTGGTCTATGTTGCTCACTGGAGCTTTTCTGCCTCACAGCGCTATGCTAATCAGTACAGTTCTGCACATTTGTCACAGTGCAGGTACAGACATTTCACCCTTTTAAAATCAGAATAACCAATTAATCCACAGATGGATTGCATGACAAGATAGGAGAGCAGCTAATTGGCAGTGTTTTTCTGTGTGTGTGTGTGTGTGTGTGGCTCTCTATAAGACCTGTATGTGTGTGTGTTTGTTTGTGTGTGTTTGTTTGAGAGAAATGGGGCTTCTACAGACAGTCCTGATCTCTCACACTTCGCCTCAAACAATTTCTCAATCTGACTCAATCTACCACACCATGACCACACTATGACCGCAATCCCCTCATCCTACTACCACACCATGACCACACTATGACCGCCATCCCCTCATCTCGCTACACCCATGGCCACAATTCCCTCATCTCACTACCACAACCATGACCACACCATGACCGTGATCTCATCCATGTAGTTATCTGCACCAGCAGGCTGCATTTTATGTCTGGCCTCCACTATAATCTCTCAATTTAATAATTTTATGAGCCCAGCTGTTCATATTTGGATTTTGGGGACAGGGCCATCAGATGAAAGGGCTCAGATTCATTCATAAATCTGCTTCATTTAAAACACCCATGGAGAAAATTGACCCATTAGTTTGATTATTTTGCGGGTCAAGTGCAGCTTGTATCTGTTGATTGGGCCATATGTCTCAATTCTCTTGATTACAGGAATCATCCCACAGCGTGACAATCGCCATGGTCGCTGATTGCGCCAGCTTTCAAACTGACTGTCAATGTGCGCTAATGGGCATAATCAATGATCAGGGCGTAAGCGCTTCCTGTTGGAGAAACGAATCACCCATGTTTGCCCTTTGTGTCCCGCCAATCATATCAAACTCGGAGCGCAATCAAGTCATGCATTAACATTTTTATCCTTTAAATTTCCATATCTTTCTCCCAAATCTCAAATGTCCAATCTCACCTCCTGGGGCAGCAGCATCGCTCCAGTATCCGCCATCAATTTCGCAGTGAGCGGTATCCGATCCTCTTGATGTCAATGCGCAGATCATTCCCGTGGCCCTATAAGAGGCACTATCTGTGATGATGTGTCATTTGCGGTGCGGTCGTCGCCCTTGCGTTCTGCTTCCCAAGCTTCCCCAGGCCTCAGATAGCACGGAGAGAGAAGCGCAGTTGTGATTGAAAAGCTCTTTGATTGAGTGTGAACAAGTTTATTTTGCCGCTTCCATCCGGCGAATTACACATGCATGAAAACGCTGATTGCTTGTTGATAGTAACAGGGCCTGTGTTTATCTCTTTGTGTGCTGTATATTTCCCATGATGCCTCATGTGGCGGCGTGCCTCATTACTCGCTGATATGTTCATGCATATTCAGGGTAACCGCTATGGCAATGCGACGCTTAACATTGAATATTTATTGACCTAGAAAACTATGAAATGATGAAATATGATAAAACTGCAGTAGAAACACAGGTCCCCTCTCTGCACTGAGGCTTTTGATAGCAGTAATTGGTGCAGTTTTGCTGCGGGAGAGGGAGGATTGGGGAAAGTGTTTGAAGTCCACTACCTGGGTGCTTTATGGAAAAGGCCAGGACACATTACTGCGGTCATAACTATAACGTGGCAGTACCCCAGCACTCCTGGATAGGTGTGATTTTTAGGTGAGGGGGGTGCATGACACATGCATATCTTATCAGGGAAAAAGTAGGGTCTACAGGTTCATGTTGCTTTATGAGCTAATTGCCTGTGTGTGGATAGGCAGCATCCCAGTGTGCGAATGACTCTTTTGCGGTGAACTTGGGTCCATCCACTCTGCCTGCGGGTTCCTCTTTTTAGCACCGTAGTTCCCCGCAGTTGCTGCCGAATCAATTATTTTGTATGCACTAAAAATAGGGGATTGATAACACTTTGAGAACGACCAAGAACGATTTTTAATTGCTGCGGTTTTGCACATAGCCGTTTTAGTAATGGTGCAGCTGGCGTGTGCTCGTTGGAGCAGCTCCTGCTGTCAGTGAGCTGGCAGGTGTGTGTGAGCGCTCTGCAAACCAAAGAGCATGTGCTAAACAGACAACTCCCTGTCCAAACACACACAGGCACACACACACAGACACACACATAGCATCATCCAAAGGTCATTACCAGTAAATCTCACAGCAAGGCCTTTCCGTTTGAGTTTATTGATCTCCCAAGGTGTCTTGGTTAGATGCCGGGTCCAGGTGCTTGAGATGGTTGGCACAGGCTTGTGCAGTGTGTGATACAGGTGCAAGTAAGGCAGGGTCACCCTTGGGATGGAAGCTCTTCTGCGTTGTTGGTCCTGCCACCTTCAGACTTCCTTAATTTTTTGCTGACTGAAAATGTTCATTTTAAGAAAACATGGGCTAAGTGGCAGACCTTTATACCTGGCCAGTGCTGCTGCACGCAGACCTTTATACCTGGCCAGTGCTGCTGCATGCATACCTTTATACCTGGTCAGTGCTGCTGCACGCAGACCTTTATACCTGGCCAGTGCTGCACGGCATACCTTTATACCTGGTCAGTGCTGCTGCACGCAGACCTTTATACCTGGTCAGTGCTGCTGCACGCAGACCTTTATACCTGGTCAGTGCTGCTGCACGCAGACCTTTATACCTGGTCAGTGCTGCTGCACGCAGACCTTATACCTGGTCAGTGCTGCTGCACGCAGACCTTATACCTGGTCAGTGTGCTGCAGACCTTTATACCTGGTCAGCTGCTGCACGCAGACCTTTATACCTGGTCAGTGCTGCTGCACGCATACCTTTATACCTGGTCAGTGCTGCTGCACGCAGACCTTTATACCTGGTCAGTGCTGCTGCACGCAGACCTTTATACCTGGTCAGTGCTGCTGCACGCAGACCTTTATACCTGGCCAGTGCTGCTGCACGCAGACCTTTATACCTGGTCAATGCTGCTGCACGCATACCTTTATACCTGGTCAGTGCTGCTGCACGCAGACCTTTATACCTGGTCAGTGCTGCTGCACGCAGACCTGGTCTGCTGCACGCAGACCTTTATACCTGGTCAGACCTTTATACCTGGTCAATGCTGCTGCACGCAGACCTACCTGGTCAGTGCTGCTGCATACCTTTATACCTGGTCAGTGCTGCTGCACGCATACCTTTATACCTGGTCAGTGCTGCTGCACGCAGACCTTTATACCTGGTCAGTGCTGCTGCACGCATACTTTATACCTGGTCAATGCTGCTGCACGCCTTTATACCTGGTCTGCTGCTGCACGCATACCTTTATACCTGGTCAGTGCTGCTGCACGCAGACCTTTATACCTGGTCAGTGCTGCTGCACGCAGACCTTTGGTCAGTGCTGCTGCACGCAGACCTCCTGGTCATGCTGCTGCCTGGTCAGTGCTGCATGCAGACCTTTATACCTGGTCAGTGCTGCTGCACGCATACCTTTATACCTGGTCAGTGCTGCTGCACGCAGACCTTTATACCTGGTCAGTGCTGCTGCATGCAGACCTTTATACCTGGTCAGTGCTGCTGCACGCATACCTTTATACCTGGTCAGTGCTGCTGCACGCAGACCTTTATACCTGGCCAGTGCTGCTGCACGCAGACCTTTATACCTGGTCAATGCTGCTGCACGCATACCTTTATACCTGGCCAGTGCTGCTGCACGCAGACCTTTATACCTGGTCAATGCTGTGGTTCCTGGTGCTCTTTCAGCACACAGACCTTTGTACAACTGAGATTGAAAATGTGTACTCACAATAGCATGTCATTCGATAGCACCCTTTCCTTGGCTGCTGACGACCACCTCACACCAACACAGAAGGCATGATAATCGTCTTGTCCGCTTTTAGAAAGCAACTCTGGGTTGTATGAAGTCTTTTTTTCTGCATTTTGCAGGGCTGGCTACGATAGCACCGAACTCTCTCTGATAGCACTTAAAGACGAAACGTGTGGTTTGCGCTCGCGCCCATAGTGTACGTAAGAACGTCATTTTAAAGCGTGGTATTTGTTGACATTTATTAGACCAATGACACAGGCGATTCGTTATTTGACAAATACATAAGATCAGTTGCATGGTCCAGGGGTACAAAGGTGTAACATAAGGAAAAAATGACAGCTTCAGGAAGTCATTAATTAATCATCAGAACATTAATCATTTGTAAGCCTTGATTATGGAACAGAGGTTTTGGTCAATTTGAGAGATCGAGCATTTTATATTCACCACGCTAACTTGATGTGTAAACTGATACCGCTATAACAATCCACAGCTATCGATGATCAAAATATGTGTTTGGGGTACAAGAAAATGTTAAATTTCGGGAGTTATTTACCAAGAAATCAAGAACATTTGGTACCAAAAGAACACTTAGGATATGAGAATGACAGTTCAATCATTGCTATAGTTAACTCGTATTTTACACGGTCCTAAGAAAGCTTTTTCCAAAACAACAGTGCAGGATCTCCATGCAAATTTTGAGTGCGTAAATATGTTCGGGGTTGAGGATTCAATGTAATTTTGGAGTCGCTATTCAAGAGAGAGAGATGGAAATTTGTATGAGAAAGTAAATCTTATGAGCAGTCTTGTGTATTTTTTTCAGAGAGAAATGTGGTTTATATAAATGAAAAATGTATGGATTTCTGTTTCATGTGAGTATATTAATAAACAGCGTTACATAATGTGTCTTGTTGTATTTTGCTTGAAATCTTTCTTTTTTGACATCCATATTCTCTAATTGTGAGCTATATTCTTAGTACAACAGCTATAGTATGGAATTCAGTCAACATTTTTAGATATTTAATGCATTCTTTGAAACAGTGAGTAAAAGTCTTGTTGCTGAGTCGATTGCATGTTACGCATTACAAAGGAATTTAGCGCAAACTAACAAAAACTAAAATTGCTAAAAAAAATTGCACATTCACTTTATTCTTATGATACTTGGCATAATAGTATATTAGCTACATAGCAACTTATGTGGAAAGTATCAATTTGATTGCTATTTTCTTTAGTACATTTTTTTGCCAATTTATACACTGGATACGTCTTGTACCCCTGGATCATGCAACTTATCATAAACCAATAAGAAGCATGTTCGAATCTTCAAACAGTGATTTAATGAAGAATTTAGTGCTTTTCTAGTCTAGACTTCAAAAGGAGGACAAATGGGCGTCCGGCAGAGGATCGTGTCGGACGGAGGACAGATCGCTTGAAAAACGAACTGTCCGGCATAGTGCCGCGTATGGCCACCCTAACTGCAGCTCCAGAGCGCCAGGCGGCTCTGGACCCAGCAATGTTGTGTGAGCCACACGGTGATGGTGGGCCTGAGTTTGATTGCCAAGGGGATGGGTGATTTATAGGCACAGAACATTCCCATGGAAACTAAAGGAACGGGCCCCAATGTGAACATGGGAAAAGAAGATGGGTAATTACCATGCTGATGTTTAATCTTCATCACCATCATCATCGGAACGTATTATGGGATACCTAAAGGCTCCGGCCAGGTCGCGAGAGGCAACGCCCTCTGCTCCATCATCCGCTGATGTCACCAGACTCCTCCCCTTGACCTTCACCTGACCTTTGGGCCAATCAGGTGTTTCTTACTGCCACTGTGGAGTGCATGG